>JAUCMT010000114.1:20210536-20262903 GCA_032357475.1 Enteromius thamalakanensis
GCAAGACTCCTAAGAGATTGAGGTGTTTGGTTGTTGAATGTATTTATGAACATAGCAGTAGTCACTCCCGACATATGAGACACTGAAGACGCGGAGAATTAACGTTAACTTGCGCCTCATGCGTTTCCGCGAAACGATATAGTACCTCGTGACTAACATAAGACAATTTATAACATCTACATATAAATATATAATAACGGTTGTATTTTATTTATTTACAAGTATTAAATTGCACATTTCCATTAATTGTGAACTGTGACATTGTAAATGTGGTCCCAGCGGGGATGTTGAAGTTGATGTTTTTGGTAGAGTCAGCGCAAGTTTCCTCTATGGACTTTTTGGCACCTAAAAATAAAAAAATAAATAAAAACTTATCATTAAACTATGTTTGTGGTTGAATTTTATGATAAATATTATATTTAATACGAACACTTACTGCTTTCCAAGCTGTTGTCAGGATTCGATGAGAGTATACTGCTCCATTTCTGTCTGTCAGCGGTGGTCGGAGTCCAGTAAGTCTTTAGACTGCTTTCACATCTATGTCCGGTCAGTCATAATCTCTCTCATTTCCAGTCCGGCACGCGAGAGAAGTTGCGCAGCCTTGCTTCTTAAACTGTGCTTTGTGTATCTTCGTGAGAGGCCAGCTGCTTCGCTGATTGTGGGCATCATCTTGGCAAGGTAGTTATGTCCCATCGGCTCTTTAGAGTACCAGACTTTTCTTTTATTCAGTGTTTTCTGGTTTTGTCGTAGTGGATGAAGATAAAATGCGTCTGCGTCTGACAGCAGAGTGCCAGGTATTTTTTGAAAGTTGCAACAGGACATTTACTGTTGTTGGGTTCAGCGAAGATGCAGCCTCTGTTATTTTCTTTACATGGATCTTTCGGGTCTTTGTGGTTTTTAGTCTCTGCATTGTAGGACAGAGTAATGTATTCTGTGCCATTGTTGTCACATTTCATGGTAAAAGAATCCCTTCTTAAATCTCGGTTCCCTTCTCTGCCTGGTCTTGCTGGATGTAGTTGTACATCAAACCACACTATCCGAACTAGACCAGTGGCTGTGTCTGGTGACAGCACATCGGAGTTTCTGGTTAGATGCATGTCTGCTGGTGAGATCGGTGGATGATGGTGACTGATGTCTTTGCCAGCTTTACGAATGGCTTTAATTGTAGATTTAAAAACTGCATTGCTGGAGTTGAAGGTTGGACTTTTCAGGATATCAAACTTTTTTAAATATCTGGCAATGCCAGTCCTGATGGCCATATAGCTGGCTATTGAATAAATCTGACCCTTCGCACTTTGAACAGATGCATAAAATGATCGTAATACCTTATTAAGATCCTCTGCTTCATACTTGTCATAAAAATCTTTGTTGGCGCAGAGGGATTTTAAACATACAAGTAGTCCCGGCTGTGCGTTATTACTTTGGAGCTGATATTATTTGAAAAGAACGAACCTGCAAATGTCTCAACTGGCCAATCAGAATCAAGCATTCCAGAGAGCTGTATAATTAAACCCCACACGTTTGTTTTCCATTCTTAATGTAAACTAGCATCTACAGTACATAGTAGATAGACAGTATGCAGTAAAGCAGCTCAATAGATTTTAGAACAGAGATTTGTATGTGTGTGCGTGTTTTACGTCTCACTCAGAGATGTATTTGGAGCAGAATTTCGAATTTTATGCACAGGTGTCCTCAGCATGCCGTCTTTGAACAGTGGTGGTTTTGTGAATTCAGTCTAGCGAAAGACGCCTCCTCCCTTATTTTCACTCTCCCCTTTCTTGTCATCCATTCCCCGTGCATTGCTTTTATTTGTCCAGACCTGAATGTACTTCTTTTGAAAGAGGGTTTGAAGAGCCTTCACTCCTCTCACGCTGTTCTTGTATGTTTACAGCATTCCTCCTCTGTATTTCTCTTGTTCCCTGCTCTTCTACAATGCTCAGTATGGTGTTTTGATTAAAGCGTTCTGTGAGGGCATCCAGCGAAAACCTTTCCAACACTGATGCACAACTATAAGAATATAGAAGGGGAATTAGATTTTAGATGTAAGGAAGAAAAAAGCGGGAATTGTAGTTCCTCATTTTGACGAAAAGAATCAAACCTCCAAAGAGATACTGCATCAAGGGATAAGGGTCAGGTCAAAGGCACAGACTGCATCTATCCTGGCATCACGCATCTGCTTCCCCTGAGCCGTTCTTCCGAGGTTTGATCCAGACAATAAAGCGAATGAGTCGAAACAACTGTGTGAGTCACTCTGTTTCCCATGAGGCTGCAGGTATGGAGGATGTATTCTTGTGGGTGCCAGTGCTATGGAGAGCTTTGCAACTGTTCTGAAGTTCTTCTGTGATTTTTGGCATAATGTGATGCAATTCTTAAATAGAAGGAAAACCTGAGGATGTTTTTTCGATGTCATTAATGCCTTTCTGGTTGTGTAAAATATTACTCATTGTTTTTCAATGAAAATCCTCTGATTTGGAAGAGCTTGAAAGTTGAGGTTTAACATTTGTAGAGCTTGAATATGAATGTATAGCAGAAAAAAAATGTCTCAAGCTTTTCACCAAAAATATTAAGCAGCCCAACTGTTTTATGTAACACTTAGAATAATGAATTCAGAAAATTTGTCTTTCATCAGAGAGATAAACGGTTATTTAGAATTGCAATAACATTTCATAATTTTTGTTCATATAAACGCAGCCTTGGTATAAGAGACACCTAGCTTTTGCATATAAGGAATATATTAAGAGTTAAATCCATTTTTTTTTCATTGCACGTTGCAAGTAATTTCATTCGCTCTACATATGGAAAATAATGCACAGCAATCAGCTCTGTTTTTTTTTAAACACACACACATACATTATATGTTTTTTAGGTATTTGCATGTAAATGCATGTTTATTTTCTTGTATTTTATGTATCTAAATATAATTAATATATAAATACAACATATTTTTATTAAATATATACAAGTATGTGTTTGTATTTTTCTATATACATAATAAATATACACAGTATACACAAATATATTATGTAAAGATTTTTTTTCCTTTTCGATTAATCGCAAGTAATCGTTTGACAGCACTATTTATTTACATGTATACAGGTAAATATGTACTATCCAACTTTTCAAATGAATTACTGTAAGCATAATATAAATATAATAAGCATAATATAAATGTTTTGCAAGTGTGCTTAAAATCAATATTTTATAGATTTCCTGAATTAATACTTCACTGAGTTTGTGCTAAGGATTGTTTTTCTGAAATGTATATGCATAATGCCCTGCAACAGTTTTTTCCAAGTCTTATTAAGACAAGACAGTTCACTCTGTGGCCTTCTTGTAGTATACATACAAATAGCTATACTTAAGTGTTAATAAAATATTTCAGTTTAGCAACAATGGTATGATAAATTAATCATGAATGGCTCTATTAACTGAAAGGCTTAACGTACATTCCTATAGCCATTATACAGAGTCATCCCATTTACGTTTCTACAAGTCGTCAGAATCATATTCCATATGCTCTGTCTGCAGTGTAGCAAACCTGCGATGCCATATAATGCTTTCTAGGTAGGCAGCTCGCTAGGTTTTGGAAACTGAACAACTGTATTCCGATGTGATGGAGAGTCTGTAAAAAAGCTATGTATTTCAATGCACATATGCGGCGCAGACTTTGAAGTGCCGGGTATTTGGAAAGCAATGCATCAAGAGGCTATGGAATACAAACTAAATAAATAAATAAATATTCACACAGACAAATAAAGTGGCTGCGAGTGTTTGAAGTGCTAACTCTTCGGCTCCTGCTTATCTGGGCTGTAGTATTACTGCGCTCTAATCCATCTCTGTAGTGAAGGCCGCTCGCAGGCAGTCTACGGACACACACACAGACTTCCAAAATCCTTCACTAATACTTCTCTCTGTCTGAGTGTAGATAACACAGTGCACACATAAACACCTCTCGCAAAAAAAAACACACACAGGCCAGCGATGTTGGCAGACGTTTAGGTACAGTACGTGTTGAAACTCAACACACACACGCTGCAAACTCACTGTATTCCCATCCAATATCCTGAAACCACTCACAAGCTCTGTTCCAAAACCTAGGAAGCTCCCTACTCAGGCCACTGACTTCTAAGGCAAGTAAAATGGAATATTATTTCACTAACATACAAAAACTGTTCTACATAGACTGAAAACCTGCACAGTACTGTGCCTACATGTAAAAAACCTAAATGTTATAAAATATATTCAAAAAAAAAATTATTTGTAAAAAACAAATGGAATGCTGCCTTAAAGTTTGGTCCAAAATAGCTTCAAAATTATTATAATTTAATTGTTCATGCAAAATGTAAGTGGGAAAAAAAACGCTTGATAAAGTATAATTAAATTAATTACATTAATTTTAATTAAATTACATTAAAAGTCAAATAAAATAAGAACTAAAAGTACAGTGTGTTGTTATGCTAATTAGGGACAACAGACAGAAGTTAGAAATGATCAGAGAAAACTTCTGCAGTCTACTGCATTACTGTATGTTACAGTAAGTTAATATTCCTCACATGCCCTTCATCAACCACACAAACATTATACCAGAGAATCGATCCAGATTACACCCTGGAGTTCAGTCCCAGATTACAGCTGTCACCTGTCATTTGTCATTAGCACCTCTACCTGAGGCCATCCCTGTGTCCATGAATCCATTAGCTATATCAACATTATATTATTCTCTTTCATTCACTCACATGAAAGGTCTAACGCTGACCAGCAGCATATCAATAAGGCCATACTGCACACAGCCATTCGCACGGACATTGCTATTATTCTGCTGATGTGAGTCTGTGGGGAGAGTGTGGTGTGGATGAAGGGCCCCTGGGGGCCTCCTGTCTTGTCAGAGGCAGAGAGGGGTTTTATGAACCATGGGGACGCCAAGACCTGCATGCTAACTAGCCTAGCGCACTGACTCTGCCACACTGAGAGGCACGGGCCTGTGATTCACTCAGAAATTCAAGAAGAGTTCATATCTATATCAGAACTCTGAAGTCAGGAACACTTCAAGAGATTTCTATAGACATATGGTACTGTAATTGTATTCATTTTAATTTACAAATGAAAATAGGACCATTGCAGCTGAATATATATTAAAAAAACGATTAATCCCATCCAAAATAAACGTTTTTGTTTATATACTGTATGTGTACTGTATATATAAACACACACACACACATGCATGTGTTATTGTGTTTATATATTAAATACATTATATGAATATAAATATATACATGCAAATATACTGCATGTGTGCATGTTTATACATACATGATAAATATACAAAATACACACATTTAAACAAAAACGTTTATTTTGGTTTTATATATATTCATCTGGTATGGTCTCACAGCACTAATATATATCATTTTTAATTTTATTTTATTTTAATTACCCTAAAAATTTAAATGGTAGCGTATCATGGGTTACACAAAAAATATTAAGAAGCAAAAAAGTATTTTACTGTATTTGTTGAACAAATAAACGCAGCCATGGTGAGCAAAAGCAACTTTTTTCTGTCAAAAACATTAAAAAAATAATAATAATTGCAAACATTCGACTGATATATATCAAGATATAACAGCGTTGTTTTTAACCCCCAAGATCCAAACCGGATAAATGGGTTTTCCCACCTCCAAAATCCTAATTTAACCCATAGATTTTTTAATAACCTGTGCAAATGGTTTCTTCCAGAATGAATCTATAACTTTTCTTTCTCCCACATCTCATCCTCTGACACTGTGATGCAAATGTGTATAAATGGGCTAATAAGGCACAAAGGGGTTTTGGGTTAAAATTGCATCAGGGTGAGATTGTGAGAGGACATGAGAGAGTGAAATGACTGTCAGAATGAATATTACTTAACACAGATTAGCATACATTAAATATGAAAAAGGAGTGAGCTCTGACACCACATAGGCTTGAAGTAGAGATAAAGACAACAGGAATGAAAGAGGAAAAAAGAAATAAAGATGATAATGCAGGAAGATGAAAATCATTGTACGTCCAAGTGTGTCTGAGACAGAAATGAAGAGTAATGACAGGAAAGTGCTGCCCACAGGAAAGATAAATCACCAAAGACATCACAGTTGTTGCTCATAGACTAAAAGAGATTAAATAGACAGAAAATTCAGAAGTCTGCTTCTTCATCCTAAGAGAAAAATACCTCAGTAATCATCAGCTATATTCCTTTGTGGAATTTTATAAGAGATCTCATCAAGGTCTCAAAATGCAGCCAAGATACCAAAGTCTGCGATCAAATGTCAAAAGAGATCTCAGTAATCACAAAATGATCTGAGCTACCACTCACATTTACTTTACACTTCTGCACCCTTACTGTACTTCAAAATCGTTTGTATTTATTTGTCTAAATGAACATTAGGAGAAATGCCTAAAATAAAGACAACAATGTAAACTACATTTGCATTTCCTAAACAATAATGGCATGATTGTAAAATAACAGGGTTTAGATTTTTTTTAAGTTTCATGTTTTGGACCTATATTAAAGGGGTCATACAAACCCAGTTTTCCACAAGCTAATATGATTATTTGTTTTAAAATTTCTCAAAGATAGTTTTAAAAACGCTAATTATACCCTGTCATAAACAGCTCTTTTGAAATCTCTCTGTTCGTTGTACTTCCCCTTTAAATCTTCACAAGCTCCGCTGACTCCGCCCCTCTTTTCCGGATGCTCTCAGAGGATCTTTTTTTAGCTGTATTCATAGTGAAACTTGCTAGTTAGCACATTATTAGGAAAGGGGATTTGCAAAGATTTATTAAAAGACATTATACTCACTGCTTCTGTAGGTGAGGCTGGATCATGAATGATTCGCACGAACATAAACGCATTTCGGTTGATCAAGGGGGCATTTCCCTTCAGAACCAAAGGTTATGTTAATCCTCCGCGTCTTCAGTCACTCAGATGTCGGGGTTAAATGACTGCTGCTATGTTCATTAATACATTCAACAACAAAAAACCTCAATCTCTTAGGAGTCTTGCTTGTCTCTGCGTCTCGGTCTGATGGCGGCTCACTCAGGGCGGGTCTGAGGTAAGACACCAGTTCAGCCTGTGTGACACACTGCTGTCAATCAACTATTGTGGGAGTGGCCTCTGTCAGTGTGACGCCACACCGACATACATTTGAGAATGGCTTGATTTCAGAAGGGGCAACTTATTTTTATTAAATTAAAAAGAAAACTACCTGTGGATCTTTATCATTGTAAGGTGGTTGTGTACACACACATTTCAGTCCAAACAGCTTGAAAAAGTGCATGTACCACCGTATGACCCCTTTAAGGAAAACAATTCAGAGATGACCAATTACAATCTTTCTACTAATATCACAAAGACATCATGAGTGTCAGTAACATCTGACAGCTTATAAATGTTCATACATCAGTATAAATGAAGTCAATAGGAGATGTTCAAATTTCAAATTAAGTCGCCGTATAACATTTACCAGAACAAAAATGTATCTTAAAGTTAAAAAACGCAGTGAAAATGCCAAGCGATTCAGGCTCAATTAGCTGCTGAAGTTTTATATTTAAGGTTAGGAGTTAAGAACAAACTAACCAGATTGTTTGAGGAATATCTACTCTATTGCCTTCCAAGTACTGCAATAAAACATAATTGTGAACTCATTAAAACTCCTGAGCTATGAAAGAGCAACCTGTGAGCAATAAAACGTTACCGGGGCTGAGAAAGCAATCAAAAACAGACATATAGGCATGCATTGGGGAAACATATTTACAAAGGAAATCCCCAGAGAGCAAAAGCAAACTCAAATAAAAGAGACATGAGAGGAAAATGACAAATAATGGGACTTTCTCTGTGGTCACCAGCAGGAAAGTACCTTCACATTACAATTACTAGCACCTCTGTCCGTCTTTCTCGCTATCGCTCCCTCTCTATGCCATCAGCCGGTGGTTATTAATGACCCCTGCACCCCTCTGTGAGCACCCCATTTATAAAACTCACCGTTTTAATCTCTCTCAGTGTGTGTTACTCCCCCGCTCTCCCTCAGCCTGCAAACACACTCATACATTCAGTGCCTGACACCTTTATGGTGGATTGAGAATGCAATGGCCAGTACTTACAGTTCAGGCACCTGCCCAAAACGGAGCACACTTATTCGTATTTACACACCATTCCTCTCTTTCTGTTGCTTAACCGGTTATACAACTCATCTCCAATATTCCTAGTCTTTTATAGTGTTTCTCTTCTTTTTGAAACTTGATCAACATATTACTGTATTAAAGAGAGCAATGATAAGACCATTTCTCTGGGACAATGGAGGAAAAACTTTTACTTTAGTGAGATTTTGGCAATTTATTATATATATTTAGATATTTTCTGATGTATACAAATTGGTTCAAAACTTTGGGGTTTGCAAATTAATATTTTTATTCGGCAATGAAAAATTGAAAAGTTTCTGTACGTAAAAAAAAATCTAAAATATGTCAAAGCTTCCACAAAAATATTAAGCTTTTAAAAATATTAAAATATAAAGTTTCAACACTGATAATTATATATATAATAAAAATCATAAGCAGCAAATTAGAATGATTTCTAAAGGAACAAGTGACACTGATTAATATTCAGGTTTAAATCACAGGAATAAACTACAATTTAAAATATATTTCACAATATTACAGTTTTACTGTGAGCATGGTCAAATAAATGCAGCCTTGGTCAATGTAAGAGACTGCTTTCATAAACATTTAAAAAATCAACTACAAACATTTGAATATTATAGGCTTAAAATACAACAGAAATAATTACATTTAATGGCATTTATACTTAAAAAAAGAAAGAAAGAAAAATAAAATATTTTAATTGCTAACGAGGTAAAAATGAGAAACACTGTCAGTGGGGTATGAGAAATACACTTAATTGAGCATAATTTTATCTTCCATTAAGAATGGCTAAAAAACTGATTAAGAAAATAATATCTCTGCAGGTCTACTTAGTGTGGATTTCTTCACTCATACCAGGTCAAAGTTTTGGCCTTTTCAGCTCAGCCTCCTTTCAAAAGTCACACCCCAGCAAGTTCTCTTTATTAATTGTCAGTGTCTGGCCTGGAACAAATGCCACTCATGCCATACACGCTGCCCCCACCTCCTCCCCCTGGACTGATTCCCTGGCACCGCATGCATTAATTAATGCATATTTCATTTAGCATGCCTGTGCTGTGCAGCATATTGCTTTCCACTCTATTCATTTCCCCAGGGAAATGATGTTATACATCACCCCTCTGTTGGCTTTTATAATCTCACACACACACATACACTGTACACAGACGCATCCACACACCTCTGAATTCCCAGGATGACACTGGACCCTCTGAGCACCTGAGGCGCTCACAGCCTGAGGGATATTGCCCCAGTGAGCACCACCCCTCCCAGGACGAGCTCAGCAAAGCCAGATGGCAGTGATCGCTGACAGAGCCTCCCACAAACACACTGCTCCAGAAACATAACTATGTGTGGCACCTCTGTTAGCTTCTAGATTTGGCATGTTAATCAGATGCATACTAACATTACAAAGATGGGTCATTACTGGACAGTAAATAAGACTGGAATAGTCACAAATAATGACACTCCTCTAAATCAGCAATTGCACATACAAATAAGCTACAATATATCACTTGCTTAAAACACCTGGTGATTCATATAATAAATAATCAAAGTTATTTAATTGAACATGGCCCTCTTACTGTATATCATGTGGTGCAACCATCTCATAAGAATAATTTCAGAATAGTCAATGGGGTTTCAGACACTAAAGTTTGACATTGTGTCAGACAAAACCATTTACACTATGGTTGCATACAGTACAATATCAACAAATAGACAATTCCTTTTTATATATGACTTAAAAAAAAAACAATCCTATGTGTAGGTTCACAAAACAATGATTTGATAATATACCTTTTTAGTCTAAATGTAAACTTTAAAAATTGCGTGCTACAAAGACAATTTAAGTATAATTAACCTAAAAACATGAATTTCATGAAAAGCCAATGTAACTCACATCGACGTCAATATCAACATTTTTAATAGCATTTGTAATTTAAGTGGATTATAATAAATTATGGCTTGAAATGACAGATAACAGATTTGACAACTGAGTACCTGCTTGCCTTAAATATATAACAGTGTTTTTTTAGGATTCAATGATGAATAAAAAGAACAACATATCATTTGTAACATCATAAATGCATTTACTGCCACTTTTAATCAAATTACTGCATCCTAACAGAAAGAAGAAAAAAAGCATATTTACTGTAAGTTATAAGCTATTTGCACTAATAAACAATGAAACGATGTCTGTGAAGAAGTGTTGACAAAAGTACCGCCCGCGATTCCATACTGAAAATTTAAAAAAACCCATTTCCTGCTAAAATCTGGGCACAGTTGAGCAGGTTCCTTAACAGCACTGATTGGTCATAATGAGCTGATAGGTCATGTCAACAGATATATAGATGTATCGTGGCTTTTAAAATCTCCCATGTGCTTGTGCATGGGTGCTTAGTGAAGAGCGTGAAGTTTTGTTCTGTGGTTCTGAAGTTCCTATCATTTTTCTTTTTTCCCCAAATGATAATGACAACCAGGTCTTACAGAGCAAATACAGGACTTGAAACTGCCCCGCAGTGCTCGCTCTAGCAGCGACAGCAATGCTAAATCATCTGCAAAGAGAAGCTTTAGATCCGTCATCATGCTGGGTACACCTGGGAACTCGAGTGGTTCCAACTGTAACGCAGGTTTGTCAGGCCTTAAACGTACTTTTCTGTCTGAGTCAAAGATTCAGTTCTGTTCGAATGAATTTAATCTGCACAGAAAAACTTTTCGAACCAGCGGTGCTAAATGGGACAATCAGTTTGGTCTGAACAATGGTAGAAGGGGAGCTCGAAGTGTTTGGGGAAACCTATTTAAAAATATTAATTATTTCTGCAATTTCACTAGTGGCACTGCAATTACACACTTCGCCTTAAATTATTAGTCAATTACATTATTATCCAGTCTACCTTAAAAAAATCATTTCTTACCATCACCTCATTATTATTCACAGATATTCATACATTTTTACATTTGAATAGACACTAATTCATACAATAACATATGGATGGCTTTTTACGCATGGCCTCACTGAAATACAAAATCTTGTTTAGGTTCACAGATTATTGTACGATTTAGCACATTTCTAATAAATGAGATTGATTAAATATGCTTAACAGTGCGAAATGTTAATTTAACACAGTTAGCACTCACATATACCTACTGTAATTTGACATTGAAACTTTGAAAATTAGTTCATATATTGTATATCCGCCTAAATTCAAACTAAACAGATTGTGAGCTACATATAGCCTGGGCCCGCCCATACTTCTTTTGACGCTACATTCATTTCGCGAGCAAAGTTAGTCAAGTTAGCCATTTTAGAGCATTTCAGATTCCCAAAAAAAATTGGGAACCAATGAGAAACGAGCTCCTGTGTAAAAAATATGTTTTATTACTTCGTAAAAATCAATTTGACCTAATCTACTGCTATCTGAAATGAATAATAGCAGCTCCTCATACACACTAAGGACAATTACTGATGTCTCTGTAGTGATTAAAGGATTTAATCAGGTCTTCGCTCTTAAGCAGCACTGAGAAACTGTTGGATTGTAGTTATTTCTCCTTTTTTACTTCCAAGCGCCATATGGGCAGACAAGCTTGAATCCCAGACAAAGCTGATCAGGGGTAAAGAGCACCACTAAAGGTGTTTTTGGCCATGCTAAGTCACACACTGCACAGCTACAGCCAAACAAATGCTAGCATTTCTCTCAGGTCTGGTGACCACACGCTAACAATCCTTGCAGAAAGAGACCAAAGCATTTTGCTATGTCTGCTTACAGTAAGTGGGACAATTGTTCTGTAGCGAAGCTGAGGCTCTACCCCATTATCTTAAGAAACAGAGGAGAATCAAAGCTTCTGTACTAGTCGTTAGCAATGCTAGCTGAAATAATGAACGCCCTGTGGGTAACAATTCAGGAGGAACCCTGCTGCTGACGGCTGATGCACGTTATAAGTGCTGTATTTTGGGCTGTGGGTTTGCTTTGTGTGTTTTGGCGAGCATCTCTCAACGAGCACGCCAGCATTTGAAAGCCAATGCCCATGAACACTGGGCCACATTTATGAAACGTGAGCTATGGTGATTTGCATAAATTCAAAGTAAATATAAATGTGTGTGTGTGTGAGTATGTGTTTCAGGCAGTAGACAAAGACAATGGAAAATATTATGGAGAAAAAAATTAAATCACTATTTCTATTTAACTGTATTAAAACATACTATTAAAAGTGCAAATATTAATATAAAATATTTAATTTTCAAGACATATTAATATAAATACAACATTATTATGAATATATAGATATCAAAAAATATTATTTAAATATTAATATAAATATAAATATAAATATTATAATATTTGTTATTATTTAAATTTGCATATTTAACAGTGTGTTTTAAATATAGCCAAACAACCAAAAAAGCCAACAACACTTTTTTTTCCTTGCTGTGATTGGCTGATCAGCATGAAGAGGATATCTGTTGTCATAGATACTGTCTATCATCCAATAGAGTTAAATAGGTTGTAATGAACTCTTCACGTTGCCAAGTATCAGCCTTCAGTTTTTGACAACTGAAGAACATACTGTATCAAATGCTACATGTGCAGGCCCAAAAGCAATTAGATCATCATTACAAATGAGTATTTACATTTTTGATCCTTCAAAACTAGTTTTCAGGTATCTTTACGCACCTTTGACGCTGAGTTCAGCATAGTTGGACACTCCAGATCCGCCATCAGAACGAATGACGCAGCGGTAACGGCTGGTGCTGCGCTGTGACGTGTCCGTTACGCTAACAGTGGCGGAGAAGCGGCGATGGTTCACCACTCGGGTTACCATGAGAGATGTGTCTTTACCATTCCATTGCTGAAAAACAGAAAAATAATTATTCTTGGAACTGACAATAAGCATGCATAATGTGTTTTACAAAGTGGACCATAGTGCTACATCAAGATGGAGGCACAAGCTCTTAAAACACACTGTGCACAATGAGAACTGGTGGTCTGTCTTCATGTCTCAGAGCTGTAGCACAGGATAGATGGAGGCTTATAGTCTCTAGCCAAGGGAAAAAGTAATTTTATCCCAAGACTTCATGGACACAGACACTGGCTTAGAAATCCTGCTGACAAAAATCTCCAACAAGTTATTAAGTTTCCTCAAGCGATGTGTCTCGGGACCAAGGTTTAAAACCTCCCAATGCAAATCAAGTGAACGTTGCACACACACACATAATCGAGAAGCTGAGGGATAAAAATCTACATTTTGAGCATGTACACTAAAAAAAAAAATGACTGTGCCACTTTTTAAAAATATTATATTGCTATAATATAAAACTTGGCTTGCAGTTTAAACTTGTTTAGTTCGGTTATTCTGTTAAATATAATGCATATTTAAAAAAATTAAGGTCTTTCAAAGTTCAAAGCTGTCTTTATTATTTATGTAAGTAAACTGAATTAAACACTGACTTTTATGCACTTCCTGATTTTGCCAAGTACTATGTGTCCCTCAGTCAACATATTTCGTTGACCCTGGAACAATATTTAAACTCAAAAATATAGTCTTTACCTAGTCTCTACACCTAAACCTATCCTTACCAATGAGTCTTGCCTAAAATTAGAGGAAACGATAGATGACTGACAATGATGTGCAAGCAACAAACACTGATTGTAAGCCTGTATAAACTGTTTCTTCAAATCTGATTGGTTAATCACAATGTTGACCCACATTTTGAACTTGGCAAACTCAGTTAAGGGGACTTTTACTTTAAGTTAAATTAAATATATATATATACTATGGGAGTCAATGGTGACCAAAACAGCCTGGTTACAAACCTTCTTCAAAATATCTTACTTCGTGTTCAGCAGAACAAGGAAATTCATACAGGTTTGGAACTATTTGAGAGTGTGTAAATGATGAACTATTCCTTTAAGTTACATTTTGGGTTATGTCTAAAGAAAATATTATTTGTAATAAATAATCTTTGCATGATTGGTATGATTAAAGGTTTGAACCAAAAGATAAATATAATCCTGGAATAATAACTCGTACTCGTTCGCAAACAGCTCCTGGCCAAGGGAGGCAGCACATAGATCAGGAAAATAAGAAATAGCACACACAAAAAAATAAATGTATGCTGTAGTCCCTTTATGTGAGATTATTTGTGATGCATGCTTTGTGAGGCTGTGTGCATGACTCGCCTGTAGCCAGAGTTTGTCATGTTGTGACCATTTGCCTCCAGCAATACACTGGAAGGTGGCGTTCTGTCCCACGTTCACCTCGACATTCTGCAGCCGCAGAAAATGTGGTGTCTTGCCTAGCAAAAAAACAGACATAAACCTTCAAAATACATCTTACAACATCCATGAAAATAAAGCAGATGCTCCGAAGACAACTACACAAGTGGCCCTAAAGTTTCTCTACACTAGCTATGAACATGTTTTTTGTAACGTTCATGCAAACATCAAGTCAAGAGTCATTTATTATATCTATTAAAATGCCATTCTGATTTTCTAAGCACTCCACAAATGCTCCTTTCAGTTCTTGTATATTGTTTTGAGATGCTGAACACGGTTTCTGTCTGTTTTTCTGATCATACATTTAGAATCACCTTCTGAAAACTAGACCTTTAATGGAGCTCCCATTTTTATTCAATACTATTTCCAATAAACATTCTCTCATTTGCATGTACAGGTGCATTTGTCAGAAGGGTAATTCGTGCACTAGCTGAACTCTTGTGTCTCAGTACAGCAGTCTCCACCCACTCGCTCTGGAGCTTCATTATCTGTGCATGCATTTCTGCACAAAGGCAATATCAATCTTTTTCAATTAAAGTTGCTAAGAACATAGATTTCTTTTTTTCGTTTCTCTGCTATAATGTGGAAAGCTCTCAAATTTAATGTAGGAATTTTAAAATTACCCACATATATTACAGCAATTAATATATATATATATATACACACACACATCAAGATTAGATAAGATAAGATACTTTCATCATCTATGCTTGTTTCTATTCAACTCAGTTCTTAATACGTTTTTATTCTGGTTGTATGGAATGGGATATTAGTTTACTGTGCCGTATACAGTTTTAAAACGCTGAATATAAAACTATGAATTATGCAAAGACTGACAAGTGTTGACGTTTCTTTGAATAAAAGTGTTGCAATGATTACATACAAGAACACTTTACATTTCCTGTCAGTTTTCACCTCTGGGAAGTAAAAACTAACACACAAAACTAACACACAAAAAATAAATAAATAGAATATATATACACACACACACACACACACACACACACATGTATTAGTCACAAAGGAATTAAATGAAATATCATCTGAGTGAACACGTGACCTGTGATTCGAAACCTATTTTAGTTCTGTAACCAAACAAAATTCTATTTGAAAAGGATTTTGAAGATGAATAAAATGCTTTTGAATTTAAATGATTTTGGAATGACATTCAATGATTAGTCATGCACAATAAGTCAAGGGGTCATAATTCACTTCTAAAATATGAATTAAGCTCATTTCCTCATTGGCACTGCTGGCTTTAAATTAGCGCCACAGAGATATCTTGGACAATGGAAGTCAAAGGCTAAAGTCCTCCTGTCACGACAAGAATGATGTGGGCCTGAAGTCTGAGCACTCAGCTCTGAAATATGTCTCCCTCTCTCTCATCCTCAGAACAGACCTGCTTGTTTGCCGGCCTTTCCCATCTCTGTTCAACCCTCGATCCACATGAAGTGCTTTTCACAGTAGTTGACAGACTGAACTCCTACAGCGTAGCCAAGACTGTGAAAGTAAGCAGCCGCTGTGTGTGTGTGTGTGTGTGTGTGTATACTCACGGCAAGGGTGGGCCAATACATGTATTTCATCCACTGCGATGAACCCCGGATGCCCTTGTACTGATACTGCCTCGAAAATAACCTAAACGAGGAAAGAGGGGAGAGGAAATCAAGTGTTTCAATCAATTCTGAACCGAATTTATTTTAAGCATTAAAATATTTAAATTGGTAAGTCAACAGGAGAGATCTTTAACTGTTAAACCACCTACAGCGGCCCCAAACACTTACAAATGTTTGAATGTCAATGCATTCATTTTAAAGTGAGGTAGCACAAGAAAACTTTTCAAGCAAAACATAATAATCTGATAATCTGCACTGAAACTCTGTAAACAAATCTGAGCACACACATATGGGACTGGCATGGTTTGCATGGCATACTGTACATGCCATGTGGTGAGGACATGTGTGGTCTGAACAGTGCCCCCTTTCTCAAAGCTGGCAAGGACTGGAAGCAGAATGCCAAAACTGGACACGGGATGCACTTGAGTCCCTGGCTTCCCGAAAAGGCCTCACTGTGACCAGTCAAGAGACTCATTCTACTCGAACAGACTCAATTCTCACCATGTTATTCAGGGTGAGACTGCAGAGACTAAAGGTTTATGTTTGCACAAACCACAACCGGAGAATGTCACGTTTCAGATCAGAAATGTTGTGGAAACTGCTTTCAGTGGCTTTAGCTTTGTGCTGTTGTTTAGATGGGTTTTCAATTCTCATTCCTAGAAGAGATCAGTGCGAATATCCTACCACAAGAAATTACACAGGCTTGGAACGACATGAGGTTGAGCAACTAATGACCGTATTTTGAATGAGCAAACCCTGCACGTCGTCATTTTATCATCCTTCCCCCTACTCAAGGACTTTGCCGTATTCATCATTTATTCACAACATGATCTCTAAAACTGTCAGGACATGGGAACAAGACCTGCTTTATATACATACATATATATATATATATATATATATATATACACCATCACAAGTTCAAAAAGAGGCAGATTTGCCTTTTTCCTTTTGCATATCATAAAACTTTACCCTTTAAACACTGTCACATTGAAAGTGGCACCCTACGATTTGAAATGTATCACCACAGGAAACAAGTCAATTAACCCAGAGATTCATTTCGACGAAATTGGCCACTTATCTGGCAAATTCGTTGCTCTAATCAAACTCCCAGTGGGATATTTTTCAGTATAGTTTATGATCCCACGGGTAGATTTTCTAGTAGATATTAGTTCTCAATATTTAACAGGTAATTTATTAATTTCAACTCAGCAATGCTTTTAAAAACCTACAAAAAAAAAAAAAAAACTAGGGAATCTCAAAACTGTCAGTGTTTTCAAAATCAAACAACACCCCCCAAAAAAATAATATTGTAATATTGTATTTTAAGTAATACAATATGATTTTATAAAAATAAATCTTACATTTTAAAAGGAATTGCACTATAATCTAAATTACAATAATTAAAGTGTATAATATGCAAAATAATAATAATAATACTTTTTTGTGACATTCACCCCGAGTACACACATACACGCACGCAAAAGCTTTGATATTGCCTGCTGGTCAAATAGATGCCCTGGGCAAATATTGCCTTTAGCAAATATTGGTCTGCTGTTTGCCAAGAGAATTTGAGTATTCCCAGCACATTCCAAATATTTGCTCTTCTCATTAGTTAATTCAATTACACGGCTAATCTTATGAGGGTTTTCACTGCACAGATTGACCGCTGAATCTATAGACAGAATAAAGAGGAGCGTAAGAGGCAGAGAGAGATAGAGAGAGATCTAGTTCTTCTAGAAAAAGAAGGAGGGGGCGAGAGTGAGAGGTAATAAGCAAAAAGACAGATCTAAAATTAACAGCTAAAAGCTTATTCACCAGGGCCATTTGTGGGTGAGATTAGGGGACAGTGATTGCAGTGGTAATTGGAGTAGAGAGCAATCTACTGCCCCTCTCTGCAGTTCAATTGGTGCCATTCACCACGAATATATGGCAGAAAATAAACTTCAGTGGATTTCAGTGGCCAAGGGGACAAAATTTGCAGTACTTGTTTCAGCTGCTGTTCTTTCAGCTGCTAGTCGATTGTTTGCTATATACAGTATACACATTATATATACAAAAAAAATTTTTTTTTTAATATATACTGTAAATGTGTGTATTTATACAGTATATACACAATAAATAAACACAGTTCAAAGACATATATGTAAACAAAAACTTGCGATTAATCGATTAATCAAAACTTATTTTCAAACCAGAACATTTTCTGACAGTATGCAGATTTTCTGAAATGAAACCCATGACTCTGGTGTTGTTATTGTCATGCTTACCTGGTAGGAGTTGGGCCAAAAGGTGCTGATGGCGAGTTCAGCCTTCACCCAGCCTTCCGTGACGGGTGCTGAGGCATTCCAGATGGGATTCCCCTGCGGTCCACCGTCCACTTTTATGTAGACATTGAGGGTCCCGGGACTCGTCCCATCCCGGCTGGACAAGGAGTAGTGAAAGTCTATGCAGTGGGTGTCGTTCTCTTTTAGTGTGGGCAGGAGCAGGTGGGCCTTCTGACCCGATGCACGACCCGAAGCATTCACCATCATGAACGAACCTAAAAGTAATACAGTAAAATAAGAAGGCTGAAGTGATTCAGTCTTACAAATTGTTTACCAAATCAAAAACACTGTGTAAACATCAAATAAAACTGATATTTAAAAAATAGAATAATAGATAAAAATAATGTTTCAGCCCAATCCACGATAGAATAGACCTGCTTTTCACAATAATGTCCATAGATGAGGATGTACTGAATAGAATTCCTCCACAGTTCAATACAGTGTGTTGAAATAAATATAAAAATGTAAAATTTCCAAATAAAAAGATGTAATATACTGTAAAAACATGTTCCAGAATAGAATATTTCCACAGGCAATGGTTATAAAGGATGACATCAACATCGAAATAGAAAATACCCCCTAAAAGAAAGCTTATTGAACAGGATGTTTTGATGTACAATATCTTATAATCTTTCCCCACACCGAAGGCTACATTGTCATTTTACACAACACAATCATGTTCATGATCTTTTCTGCCTTTGTAAGCAGAACACATCCCATAACTGAGTAACTGGGTAACTGCCTGCTATAAAACCACCCTGAAACTGTAAGTGCTGAGGCACTATTCATAAAATGATTCTGCTGATGGCTTTACATCCATTTAACTCCAATTTTATGAGACAATACGCCATCTTACGGGCTTATGAGTAGTTTTGTACAAGTCACTACCAACAGCGGCACTGCATTAGATAGAACAAAGAGAGCAGGGCTTCAGAAAATACAAAAATCATGATTTTTCTAGAAAATAAAAGAGCCAATCATTCACCTTTCTTAGGGAAAAGCATTTAGTTAAGCTAAAGACCCAAACTTGATTTTTTTATATATATAAATTATAGTAATTCATTCCTAGTTCTTTAAAAAATCCCACAAAAGAGTTCAACTCATTTACGTCAGGTAAAAGGTTTTAGCCTTAACAAAGGTGAAAGCCAGGTTATCAATCAAAACTCTGGCTATTCAATAGTGTTTTAAAGCAATCATAGCTCCAGCCTATTCATGATTTGGTGAATGAAAGACCTATGAAATATTTCCAAAGCTGTGTGCACATGCAGATCCCTTTACAAGCGATGGTTATCAAAATTTTTGTATATCTACTATAATATACGTTGCTTGCGAAAATGTTATATATTCAGACCTTCTGAAAGCCCGCCAATGCAGAACCAGGCCTTTTTGGATCCAGATGGCACGCTTACGTCAAGCGATGTGCATATGTTAAGGGCTAGGTTAAAACATCATATACGTAGGTCAAAATCAGTCCCAATTTTTCCCGACACCTTTCTGCCAGGCTGTGCTAAATCACCATGCATAATTTGCCAGGTGGGCAGAAGAAGCCACTGCCATAACACCCCATTCATCACGAGTATTATCTAAGACATGACCACAAGACCCGAGCGCATCGCATCTATCAATCAACACAACCTTGAGCCCTGGGATGAGGCCAATCAATTCTGCACACTGATCCAATCTAGCGAAGGCCCCCTAAACAGCGGACTGGTAGTGAACTCGCCTGATTGCATTTCATATTCAACCCTCTCGGCCCACGTGCATTTTCCATCAGGTATTCCGAGCAGACATCTATATATTCCCTACCGTTGATGATTGCCAATATATATGTTCGGGCAAAGTGAGGCCTTTGAACTGAGAGGTAATTTAGAGCGAACCTACAAGCAGGCAATCAGCCGTACCACCACGGTCAATACGAGTGTCCTCAATCACACCATCGGCCGCTTCAGTAGATTACACTGTCTTAAGGTGAGCTAATGTGAAATCGGATGTAATGGTTCTATGATAAATAATTCAACACGTTTTATTCCAGGTGGACTGCTGGACGCACAAAACACTATTGACCAATCGGTCTGCATGAGCACCACAACACTACAAACACGCCTGTGATTGGCACAATCTTGCATGAGAATTCTAAATGGAAATGAATGTTTACATCTCGAAGAATGCAATGCCGCCAGAAAACACATAGCCTCTAAATTGCTTCAGTGATATTACCAGATTTCAATTGCCTCCTAGAGTCCCAATGCATTGGAGGCCCTTGCATTTCATCTATTAATGAGTTCTGGCATGAAACAAAATATTATTAAAAGTCAATTTTGGAATATTCTCTGAAATACCTGAGCATGATGTACAACTAGCTATGCGCAATCTCAAGGGCAATGCTATTTGGGTGATAATTCCTTTTCCTGCAACTGTGGGCACAGATAAACACGAATCAATGTCGATGAAGATTTCTCTCAATACAGTACTTACCGCGGAACGAAAATGACTTCTGTAAAACGCAGCACTTGGCCATCTCCTTTACTAAAATCGATAGCAATATGAGAGTTGTTCTCTGCTATCGGCAAACATGCCGTCAACAAAATAGAGTCCTCACAGAATCGCAGCTACACTACTAGGTGATTTAATGCTGTTCACATCAACCGATAACCAGTAACGTGGCTTTCGAGACCAACGTCGAGACAGATCCATTACTGTTTTTCTAGCGCAACAGTCTTTACAGCATCTTCATAGGATAAGGTATCGCTTCAGTGCTGCTTGGTTGACAGCTGTCACCCCTGCGTTAATATGAAGAGATGTCATATGAATTCATTTACGTCTAAACGCCCTTGATTGGAAGATTTATTGGTTCAAACATCTGAGAAGCAGTTTTAGAATGCCGTGCAATTCACATCAATCTAGGAGACGCCTGGCCCTTGTGCGGCAATTTCAACTCATTTTCTCGGAGAGGATTCTTCTGTGTGTGGCAGCAAAGTACCGAGAGGACTTGCCGGTGAAAGTCATTATTCCTTGAGAGTATTTCCACTGGGAGCTCTTTGCACTAAATGTCACATTCCCGCCATCATAATATGATCCCCCACATGACAAATAGCAAAAACTCTGCTAGTTGTCACTTTAATATGCAATTATGGCAGGTCCCTGTACTTTGGGCCCTCTGCTGCTCTGTCTGATAAAGTCACGGCATTCCACATTTCTGCCTGGCAGTTTTATCCCAAGAACAATAAAGCACTTATTTACCATTGAGCCAAGCAAGGGCGGTAATCTGCAAACGTACCATGAAAAAAAAGCTAATGCGCTAAGAGGAAACGCATAAGCAGGAATAAAAAGGAAGTGAGGATAGAGTTTCAATAGGTGTGGCAGCATATATGCAGGCCATAATGTATTAACCTTTTGCTAAAATATTCAAACCGCACCAAAAAACAAAACATAACAAATATTTCTAAAACTACCATTCAAAAGAAGGTCAGCATGGATAATGCTTTTATTCAGAAGGCTGCTTTATATAGATCCAAAGTGACAATAAAGACATTTATAATGTAACTAAAGGTTTCTATACATCTACTAGACTTCTATTATGAACATTCTATTCATCAAAGTATCCTGGGAAAAAAACTATTACTGTTGCCACAAAAATATTAAAGGGGTCATGTGATGCGATTCCAAATTGTATTTTCTCTTTAGAGTGAAGATCTGTAAAGACTCAAAGACTAAAGTCTTAAAACCACAGAGATATTCTTTAAAAAAATTCCCAGTATACACTAAAATATGAGATTCATTTATTTATCAACACTTATTTTTTTCTTAACTGACACCTTCAACAGCTTCTGTCCCTCTTGAGCTCTTTGTATTCCTAACCCGAGGTCCTGTCGTTTGACTGCAAAATACAGTCAAAAAGTCGCATGATGCAACAAAATTGGCCAATTACCCAGTGAATGAGATAATTCCCACTTATCATGTTCACAACTGATCTGCAAATGACCTGAGAGGGTTAAAATGGTGGAAATGGACGGACTAATTACTAAGCAAACAACTCGGACATCACACTTTCGGTCACATCTAAATCTAAACACAGCTGAAACGACTTGTGAAACGCAAAACGAGACAATTTGTAGCGACTTGGTTAAATCAACGTGTTAATCTGCTACAGATATAGAGGACTTGTTGAAGAATGAACAGGTAAACAACAGTTAGTAACTGATCAAAGCTAAAAAAATATGCATTTTTAATTGCGGTTGTACTTTGAGGTGCATTTAAGTATGTTAAAAAGAAACTAAAATATTACCTAATTTTGCTATTAACCCAAACACTGTGTAAACATCAGGTGCATCTAGGACATTAATTTACATAAAACTGGAAAAACAAATTAATAAATAAATAACAGTTTGTCTTCTCATTTCACAAGTCTACTGTACAGCCCTGTTTCAGAGGAAATGGTGATGCGTCAGCTGCAATCATTTCTTTTGGAGCAGCTGCAAGCGAGAGAAGAAGCCTGTCTGATAACCTCCCCCCAACGGCAGGCTACAGATGGGCCGTCCCTTTATAAACACATACATACTCTCCATAGGTCTCGAGAGTACAGTGGCTCTGCGCTGTGGCCCATTTGACACATTTAAGCACAGTAGAATCCCCAAATCCCTCCTTACCTCATAGAGGGTGTATATGTGAAAGAGAGTATAAACGGAATGCAATTTTATGGCAGAGAGACAGGACGGGAGACAGTTGGCTACTTCAGTCGGGCCCCATATGTTTGCTGCCCTGGATGTGTAATGGACCTTCATGATATGGCGCTATCCGTGTCCTCTCCTCCTCTCCGAAGCCCTCGTTATTACTTCTCACACATGCACAACCATTTTCCTTCTGAACTCGAGCAGAAACCGCCCTACTTGTCGCGCCAAATGATACGTGATTGGCGTAGAGTCGACAAGACCCACCGGCTGTGTGCCGCAATTCGTCATGGCCCTTTCAAACCACACCAGCCTTTACTTCCGATGCCCTTTTCTCATGGGCCCTCGGTGGGCCTTGTCGCAAACCCTTGAGACTGTGATAATCCGATAAGTGGAAAATCAATAATTGAAGTGTCATTATCAGAGTGAAGACGCCACGCTTGGGCACCTTAATGCAAATCAGTGAATCGGCCAACGGCAAATCCAATAGATACAACTTCATCTGTGGTTAAGGATTGCAGCTCACGCTTTCTGCTTCACTAGACTTCCGTTTGCTGATTGGCTACAGAAGAACTGATGTTAATACAGGGACTATTTAAATCGAGGGGAAATGCACATGCAAATAGGGATCCTGCCAATTGCTTTTTAACAGAACAGACAGCTAATTAATATTACACAATAAGGATGTGTTTTGCAAACATGCTATATAGTGCCGGGAACTAGAAGTAATTTGATTCTTAAAGAGATAAAAATTCAAATTCTGTCAGCATTTATTCACCCTCATGCTTTCTGAGTTTCTTTTTTTGGGTGCTTAACACAAGATAGATAGACATGGTGAGTAAAAGGCTAAATGTTTAAGGTGAAATATCCTTTTAAGCAACATTACAAATTTAAGCATGCATTTGAAAACAAAACACTAAAAAAAAAAAAATCGAAATAAGTGGCAAAAAAGCCATTCAATTTATCAAAAAGTGGTTATAAGCTGTGATTTTTTAAGTAAATGTACTAAATCAAAAATAAAGCTCATCACAAACTATGAACATGTTTCAACAGCATTTAAGAAACTTGATTTGAACTGTTTCTTCTTTATAATAAAAGTCACTTAGTCTGTGGCATAAAGTAATGACATTCATATATTTTTAAGCATTTCAAGATCCTTTCTCTGGCATTTCGCTGGGCATGCAGATTTCAAGAATGCTGGTCCAATTTGTTATGTTTATTTTGGCATTCTTTTGATCGCTGCTTTCTGAAACTGGACATCTTGGCATTTGAATTATGCTTATTTGCAATTCAGAAATCTGCATCTTAGAACGGGTTTTAAAAGGAAAGGATTCTTCTGCCTCTTATTTTTATTTATTTATTTTTTTGTGTGTTCATTTTGATACAAAGGATGGCCTTTCATCAGTTCCTAGTAAAGTCTCCCTCAGTGGCCAAGCAGTTGAATTAGGCTCAGGTTGTATCAAATTGATCGTATTCTGGCCATTTATTATTAGCATCTAAAAGGAAAGGACTGGAAAGTTTCAAAGGCGGTCAAATTGCCTGGGGAGATCATAGCTAGCCTAACAAGGGAGAGGAAGAAGAAATACAACAGGGAGAAAGATAAAGGGAGATGCAAAAGGGTCCAGTAACATCTAAAAATACATTTTAAACAGATACACATCTCCATGTCTGGAAAAGATTTATATTTTCTGCAAAACAGTCTGGATGACAGAATGCGCAATAATGAATCTAAATTGACAGACTGCATATATGTGTATGAAAGTGGAACCATCTAAAATGATAAAGGAACTGTCTAAAAATGGCGCAATTTTGTCAGTATTTTCTGAAGCTGAGAAAGCCAATTTAAACTCGAGCTCCATTTACCCTCAAGTAACAAGTAAATTTAGCTCTAGGTGAACAGATTTGTGTCAAATTAGGAGTTGTGTTGGGAGAGTAGACCTGCTTGCTCCAAATTCACAGTCGCCCTGGCCCACCTATTGCCGGCCCACGTCCAGGTTCATGACAGAAACAGGTGGCCAAGAAGAGGGGCACGACAGCGGCGCCCTGCTGGCAGCGAGCAACGAGGCGAACTTGATGCTTATTGCACCTTGTCACACAGCCATAAATCTAGTATCACTTCTCTTTTTGCTGAGACTGAGTCTTTCCCGTGCATGGACCAGGTGTCTTTGAGTTCCATGTGTGCTATGACAAAGTTCCACAAAAGGAGAGCGTATGAAAAATATGCAATAAAAATACAGTAAATTGCTAGCAAACATGAAACTGGTAGAAAGTGACTTTTAAAACAACCAACCACTAACAGCATTAACCTCTGCGAGGTTTTGCTCTTTTAGTTACTGTTGCTACAAAGCTTTCTTACTAGCAAAACCTTCTTAATGTGCAAATAAAATAAAAAACTTTTAAATATTTAGATTTCATTTTTACACTGTATCTAACATCTAATACTGTATCTACTGTATCTAATAAGAAAACAACAGAATGAAAGAAAAATAAACAGAATGTCAGACAGACAGACAGACAGACAGACAGACAGACACAGATGCTAATCATTGCTCTACACATCTTGACACCTACAGAGATTGGTCCTGCCAGAGATATCTTGGCTTCTCTAACTGTTATGGTGGGCAGAAGTCCGTAGCTGCTTAAGTAGTCTCTGTTACTGCTCCCTTGAGAGCAATTGGACACTTTCGCCAGTGCCGCTGCTATAAAATATTTCCCGCTGAACTCTTCAACCTCACAGAGGGAAGTGCATTCCCGGGCCCTTGAGAGCAAGCCACAAGCGATGTTGTAAGCCGGTTATTTGAGGTTGTCCATATGCTTTCACACAGGATGACCGCTGAAAGCCAAGCTGAGACACTCAAATCCCAGCAACAGACAAGACGTTCACGGATAACAATCAGGATGGATCCTCCCTGGGTCAAATTGAAAAAAGAAGCTGCACTCATAAAGTTGGAAATTAGACGTGTCCAATGTAACTCCACAGGGGTTTCCTGTGGAACATTCTGAAGGGCGTCAGAGCAGCGGGAACAAACGCAGGAGGAAGATCAGAGAGTATGACAAAGGACAAGGAAATATTGAAGAATAGAGAGAGAGGAAGTACAGAAGAAGCCCAAGTACATGTCTGGATAATGAAATGACCATCTTCCCTCTTTCTAAGTCATTTACATCTCGTTGTTTCAAACAGAATCCTGTGACTATTTTGACTCGTCAGTCAGTTTGTAGAATAAATGGAAAGTGTGTTTACACGCTTATAAGTCTTCCAGAAACATGAGCAGAATCAGACATACTCTTTTTTTATTTTTAACTTATTCAAAATATTTTTGTGAGATTAAAACATGTGTTATATGTTAATAATTTTATTTTTATTTTTATTAATTTTATTGCTAACAGAACAAATACATTTAAGATATTAATAAAATACATTTTTAAATAAATGTGAATAAATAATACAAATATTAAATAAAAATAACTCAATTTAATACAAGCAAACAAAAATAATATTAAACAAAAACATCAAAAGTAATATGAAACAAAAAGAATGTAGTCATAATTTTTTATAGTGCTTTATATAATAAGAGATTGTACACCGCAGCTTATTATAAAGCAGCTGTAGAAACACAATAGTGTCATTATTAAGCTCCAATCAGTTCATCGTTTACTCAGTATTATTTTAAATTACTTTTATTTCATTTCTTTTAAAAATCTTTTGGCATATATATATATATACATTGTCAAAGGTTAAAAAAAGAAAGTTGACCTATAGTCAATTGCAGAGATGTACAAGCCAAGCTAGTGCTCATTTAATGCATAAAAGTGTAAATAAAGAGCCAGAAAACAAAGTGAAAGAAAGATTCTCTTGCCTTAAGGGTGGCATCATGATTACTTAGAAGAGTGTATTAGTCAGTGGAAGGGAAGTACACTTGGCAGGAATCAGGGTGTATGGCATAGGGGATAATGACCTACAACTGGAACATCGCCCAGTGCTCTGTTCTGCTTCAGTGGTGGCATGGAGAGCATCACGAGCCTGGGGTTTACAGCACTTTAGGACACACACACACACACTCATGATACAATGGTTCAAGTGGAACCTTACACTTCGTTGGACACGCTGCATCACGAAACTGACAAGGGCTAAAAACATGGTGTGTACTGATATCGATCCAGACATGCTTGCACACACACTCTTCACACATCTCTTTAATAGCCCCTCTGCCTCCCTCACACACACACACACACACACACGTGTCATTTATTAATGTCCGCAGATATACAAAGCACTATCCGCTGCTGTGTGTCGGATGTGCCTGGGATCATCAACTAATGATGAGGTCGCAGACACCAGCACAATGAAAACTTGTGAAATGCACAACTGAACACAACAGACCAAAATATCATTTTAATGCTCAGAGGTTATTCTTTTGTGTCTCTGGGGATTTTAAGATATGTTTTAAAGATTTTTTTGGAACTTCACATTGTTCATATTGAGATTTCTTAATACAGAGCATTGTATCTTAGCAAATCTGAGCACAGATGGAGACATTGTTGAGAAAATCATGTGAAGCATCCATCTATTGAAGATCACTCTTTCTAATCTCTAATGCTGTCTAGAGAAACAATTGCAATAATAAATAAAACTCATTTGATTTTATTCTCTCCTAGTGCTGCCATGGAAAAAAAGAAAAAAACTGGTGCAGAACACAAAAACTATTCACAGCATGTGGTTTGTTTTTTCACTAAAATTAGACATCAAAAAGTATTACAACTGAAAGAGATTGAGACAGAAGCAAGGTTTTGGTTATTTGCCATCACATTAGCTAATTTTAGATTGTGACAGAACAAATAGAACAAAAAGGGAAAAAAGAGAGGCAGGCCTTTCATTCCAGAGGCTATCTATCATTAAAAACCCTTCTGGGTATAAAAATATCCCTGAGCAACAAAACTGTCATTGGTCCTGTAGGCTTGTCATTTATCAAACTCTGGCCAATTGTTGTGAGGCCAGGAGGGAAAATGGGAATTCTGGGAGACATTTATCCTGTTTTAGAGCAGGATGCTGTTTTTGTCTCTTTCTTTCTTCCTCCTCTGGTTTGATGTTAGTGATTTCTCTTCACAGGTATCTAGAGTGAGAATCGTAATCCCAAGGGAAAATATGACACCGGCAGAATTTACGCTATCCAGTGCATTTTCTAGCTTGAGAAAAGAACAATAGTAGAGGTCAAAACCAATGACAGGTGCGTTACATTCAAGAGTTTAGCTTGTTACATTATTGTGTTAGAGATAGAGTGTTAGAGATGTAAAAGAGAGTATACAAGCTTGGGTAATGGGAACAATCTAGTTTCACTTGCAGATTGCTGATTTGGTGTTAGATTCAGTGACTGGGCTGTTCGAACAAAAGCGACAGTTGTATTACAATATTTGATTACTTTATAGGAATTGTAAAAAAAATAAAAAATAAAAAAGTATCACGGTTTACAAAAAGACATTAAGCAACACAAGAGCTTTTGATAGTAATTAGAAATGTTAAACACCAACAGTTTAAACTTAAGAAAATTATAGTGTTCAACAAACTTTTGAATGGTAGCATACAAGGAAGTAATATAAAACATCATTTCAAGACTATTTATGGCCAGTACTTTCTTTTCAATTCAATGATTTGCAGGTGAAGGTGCAAAAACACACATGATTTATAAAAGCATAACAACACCACTCACAACTAAAACACATCATTTACATGTATATTTTTACTTTTGCTCTAGCTGGCTCTTGAAATGAGGCATTTGGCTCTTATGATAAACTGCTCATCATGTTTCTCATTTGTAAGTCGCTTTGGATAAGACTGTCTGCTGAATGACTCAATGTAAATGATTTATGTGTGTACAATGGATACCTGAAGCCTAATCGTGAGATACATTTCCTCTTGCCATCCATCTTGCCCCTGCTATTTGCCTTCAAAACTCAAATCTTGAGGCTCGATGCTAAATTTCCACCATCACATAATTAAAAGAGCTTTCAGAGGTCAATACAGGTGTCTTCAGAGCTGAAGGGAAAACAGCGGGCACCTGTCCAAAGGAAATATTTAGTGTGCATTAGCCTGTCCAGACGATTTCCATCAAACACATGCAAGACAGCACACATATTCACTCTTATATATATACAACGCAGTATGCTGTGTGTAGTTAACACTGGGCCTTGTGCACTAATCCATAAGCGATCAAATCATGACCATAATTAGCTAATGGCTCCAGCAGGCATCTCTCATGAAGAATGCATGTAACCACGACTCTAACGAGATTCTGTCAAGGAGCTTGGAGAAACGGAGAGCAGGAGAAAGTGCAAGATACACTCACACATTGAGATAAATCACCTGTCTGCCTTAAACAAATGCACACGCGTAATAAATATCAATATTGCAGATTTATGTTCTTCAGACATAATTAGATCTTGAACAGTGATGTAATTCTCAGCAAACATGCATTATTTTGTTCTTTCCTGACTCTTGAGGATGAAAGCGCTTTCATTTTCTTTCTTCTGCTCGCATAAACACAGATACACAAATAATCGGTGATTACATTTAGGAGGAAAGTGGTCTGAATACAACTGTAATCTCAACAACATCTTGATGTGTTCACTGGTACATGACGGCTTGTTAAAAATCATTTGAATAACAGAAAGACAGGTGTTCTTAATTAAAGCTGTTAGAAATCTTTTGTCTTGCTACAAAAATGCCCGATGGAAACATCAATGGAAAGCGTATTTAAGCAGCATTCAGATGGTGCTAAATCTTAATTTAAATAAAAACAACCCTTTTGACTGATTTTGTGGCGCAGGGTCACATTTGCTGCAGTACTTTGGGTATGCTTCTTCATAGAAAAAAAGTTTCTTTCTTTAGTTAAGCCTTTATTTCTATTTAGAAATACATCAAACTGCAGAATTCAAATGTACTGTGAAGGTTATTTCCAGACTTGACTTGAACTCGGTGAAACAGGCAAAAAAAGGACCACGGACAAAAAAGATGTACTTCTCTCGCTCTTATCAAACGTTTTTGTCTCTCAGGTTAGCCAGACACACTCTCAGACTCATCCTTTTGAACACTTAGGAGATTTGAGGATTGGGCTGACAGGGAAGACTAAAAACGAGGGACTGCCAGCCCTTACTGAAAAGGTGTGGTGGTATTATAAAAAACACCTTTTCCGCATCCTCTGGATTTGACATGGTGGAGATAGAAGTAATAAGCACTCACCCACACACTCTCTCTATCACTAAAACCATCAGAGCGGGAATGAGAAAAAGAAGAGAGAGGAATTTGCTTGTATTTGTAAAAACTAGGTCAAATGACCCTTTATCTTCCATAGAGGGAAGTAAAGAGAATGGAAGTACTGACAGACCACATTTGGCTGTTTAGGAAGTCTTGAGGACCAATGGAAAGCCTTCTTGCAGTAGATGCGCTGCACTTATAATCCACGAGTGCTTCCATTTAAATGAAATGAAAACTGAAAATAACAACTGTTTTCCTTTTCACCACCAAAACCATTCACAAATTATTTGGTATTCTCAGATTTTATTACACTTTCTAAATATATTTTAAAAACAAATTAACGCCGAATTCAAACCTGAAGGTTTTCTAGTTAATAAAACAAAATCATAATCAATTCTAAATGCACAATTCTTCATGCAAAATTTGAAGGCCTTTACACTATATCAGCCAAATAAAAAAAAAAATCGTCAGTTACTGACTGAAAAGAACTGGCTTTCACCTTAAAAAATTGTTATGTTATGTTATGATAAAGTAGAAAAAGCTGATATAATGTTTTCTTGTAAAAAAGCAAGCAGTGGAACCAGTTTTGATTATGCTATATTACACCAAGGCAGGCTAAAAACTGCATTGGAGTAAATATATGAGCACTGCATGGTTCAAATTTAGCTAAATCCCAGAGCGAGGTGTTCATTTGAGATCTGAGACAACTAGTAAATGACGAGATCGAACTAGTCACTTTCTGCGAAATATCAAAGATGGCATCTCAGTTTTTCCCCCAAACGCAAGGCATTCCTGTGAAACGAGAATGATTCAAAGCACACAGAGGCAGTTGACCTTACACCAACACAATACAACAAATGTGGGAAATAGAGAGAGATGGAGAGCGAGCGAGAGAGAGCTCAGGAAAATGGGGGGGAAAGTAGATGCATAATTGTCCCCAAGGTAGCAGCAAAAGTGAAATCTGTTGTTGGTTTGGCAAAAGAAAAGGTCAGTGCTTTCAGAGGGCCTATTCAATATCGCACATACGCCCAAGCCTGGTGGTCTTGGACGGCCACTCTTGAATCAAGCTTTCAGATGAGCCTTCATTGTTCCCTGAAGGTTGGGGAGAAACGCTCCATCAACAAAGGCCACGCTGGGGTCTGATTGCAAGGAGGACAAAAAAAGCATTCAGCCGGAACCCCCATATTATATCTGCTGATAAGCAACGGTTACACACATGTGAACCAACACACGCAGAAGAAGATAACAGGGTTGGCTGACAAAACGGTAAAGCAGGACAAAGACTTGCGACAAATGACTTGTAGCAACTAAGTAAGCTCTATAGCACAAGGTTTGTGCTGTGTGTTTGTGATACACGACGCTGCTGCTGGGCTGGAAAATCAGCAAGCGGAAAAAAAGCACAGAGATCTAAGGGCAAAATGAATGCTCTCTTTTGCTGGAAACACTATTTCTGTGCTTTGAACTCCTATAATGAAGTTGTAATACTATCAGCAAGTCTTTCTTGAAGGAGTTGGGAGAAAAATGAGACCGGAGGGTGTCCCTTTCTCTGGCGAAGCATCTGCCGAGTTCGATTGTTTTGTTTGGCCCTCCCAGCTTTCTGTACTACAAGCTCAACTACTCTAGTACACACTCGCACACACAATTTACACATAATAGGCACTTAAAAGCCTTGTGGCCGTTCTATAATGAATAGTCATTAAGCATTACGTTACATGAGGCAGTAGGCGAGACATAACAACAGGTGCAGAGCAGGAACAGCCTAATGTGCTTAGCAAACATTAAGATGATGATGCTTTGAATCCCTGAATAGATGACCGTGCATCAGTTCAACTCTATAGTAATGCACCACTTTGGCTTTCAAGCTAATGAAGTACAAGAATTGTGATTGTTTTTAAAATTAAAGTTGTTCATACAAAAAATACTATGTCTAGATGATGCTTTCTTTTACAGATGTAATAGCAAAGTATACAGCATCACATTATTCTAAAGAATATTTTATTAATATTACATTTTATATATATATAAAGATTTAATCACAGACAATTTTTATTACATTAGATTTCCATTAGCTCAATACATTGATATTTTACTGTATTACAGGAAATATTTTTTGCAAAATTATTTTTTTATTTAATGAACATAAGTAGCACAACAAACCGTACTATGAATTATAAATGCATAATACTTTATTATTAATTAATAATTATAGCAATGACAGTTTGGTTAAGAAATAAGATTAATAATACCATGACAATCATTTAAATGTAATCTAAATTGTTCTTAATTATTTTGATTTTTGGCATGATTTTTGACCCAGACGTTTTGTGTTACACATTGTAATAGCACAAATTATATTCAAATTTTAACTTAGAATGTAAAATAAAAACCTTTGAAAAAAAAAAAAAAAAGAAGTCCTAATGGTTTTCAGAAATTACACAGTTTAACCCTTTTTAACCATGGGGATCAAAATGATGCAGACATGTTCTTGAAAACACACGGACGCAAGATTATCCTATGCACTGTCTCCAAATCTCCACTTGAGGAAAAAATCGGTCGCTAATACTTCTTGAAGCCACCGATAAGGCCTTTGCCAGACACTGCACCCAAACTTTGTTGGAGAAGAGACTGAGGTACCGTCACTTTAGCTTAAGGATCAGTATAGATCTGCAGGGTTCAACTGTTCAGAGCTGAAGCTCTCTTGCGGTATTTAATTTCAGCTGTAAAGTGGCCCTCTCATCGCCCGAAGCTCCGCTGTCTGCTTCACAATCTGTGGAAAGAGACAGGAGAACATCTCTGCTCTCTCTCATTCTCTCTCGTTTTTATTCCCGCTCTCATTAAGCATGCCTCGCAGTGCCTCATATGTCACCCTGCATTTATTAAGTCACCATCAAATTAATTATGCCCTTCTCTCTGCCAGCGCAATGCAATCTTTCTGGTCACATTATTTCAGATTAAACTATTCCAGTGAAGAAATGGCTCCCATGAATGAAATTTGGTGGAACATAAGGTGCATTGTCTCATAAAATCATTTCAAACAGATGTAATGTGAAGAGAGTTAACTGATTTGGTGAGGACAATTTGCTGAATTGTGATAGTATGCTTCATACAAGAGGCGAAAAATCAAAGCAGATGTTTGGAAGAGAGATTTAAAGGGACAGTTCACCCAAAAATAGAAAACGCTTTCACTAATTATTCGCTCTCATGTCTTTGTAAACCTAAATGACTTTCTTCCATTAAATGACATTTTGTTCTTTTAAAAACAAGAAGGAAAGAGCAAACTAAAGAATTATAGGAACTAGGAGAGACTTAAAGGGATAGTCTACCCCAAAATAAAAAGTCTCAAGTTGTTTCAACCCTGTACAACTTTCCTTCTCCTGTTGAACAGAAATTAATATATTTTAATTGATTGTGGGTGACCAAACTCACCGCTCATTTATGCAATGGAAAAAAATACTATAGGAGTCAATGGGGACCACCAACATTCTTCAAAAAGCATGATAAAAATGTAATTCTTGATTGTCATATTTATTTAAGACGAACCAAATTAATTTACTAGTGCACTCTTAAAAACAAGCTACATTTCGATTTATTTTTTCCAAAATAAAAGCACCCAGAGTGCAATCACGGTGCATTATGTCTGAAAGCTAAGAGACCATGTGGCAAAAGTAACACAAAAACTTGCTAATATAAAACTTTCCATAAAAAATTACAGTGCAACACAATTTGGTACTTTAATTCAACAATGTTGTGCTTTTGCATAGAAAAACTGAAACTGCCAATGGCAGATGTGTGTGATTCATCACCCATGTGTGCAATACTCTAAATTAGCAAGCCACTGTTTTCGCTTAATTACAATGCAGAATTTTTTCCTTTGTTTGTTTAAAACACTCATCACTAATAATGAACAACAACTCCCCATCTCTGTGATTAAATCTAGTTTGCATCATCTTGATAAATGTTAATGATGTGTATAGCGATTTTCATATCTCGGTTAACAAATGCACATGCAAACCAACTAAAACTGTAGTCCAAAAGGGAAACGGATTCTCTCTCAAAGGGTCTATATTCAGTTCGTTCTGACTGCAAACACTTAAACCTGTTATAAGATCTTCAGGATTTCCAGTCATTTATTTAGAGGGCAATTTCTAGACCACTACATCCAGTATGTTAACATTAGTAGAAAAAACAGCTACTGTATATTGACTATTAAAATTTCAATTACTTTCAGATGTTTTTATAGGCCTGGAAATTATACATTTAAAATATACTTGAAATATTTTGGAATTATGCGACTTTCTTCAAGACTTTTCCATTTTGAATAACCTTTTTATCTCTGAAATGAACTTCCGGGTTGCCAGATTTTTGATTATTAACCTCTTTTCCCGTCATTTATGAACATTGGATGAGGATTTTAACCAATTTTTTTTATATATATAATTTTTTTAAGAGGCTGCGATTGCAAAAAGAACATAGCCTAAATAGGAGAGCCTATAGTGACTATGCAAAATTTCTATGATATTTCTATGATTATTATGTAGTGTTAAATATATATAATATGACATTAAAATTCCATTATTCCTTCCTATCTCCATTATATAGGTTGCACTACACCGATACAGATATTATATGTCTGTAAAACACGCATAGAGCATGAAAATACTCCTTTATACGAACTGAATGACCTATGTGATGCATTATGGTATGATAAGCAGTTTCTTTCAATCCTGAAAGGCATCTGATATGTTCTTACTAAGGTATTGCTGCATAAAGCTTAATCTCATCATAATGGAAGCTACCAGCTCTGCGTTTCTCTCTGGGGCAACATTGCTCCTGACAACAATGGCTTTTAAATGCTCTGCCGATCGAACAAGGGAAAAGGCGACCACACAACCATGCACCACTCAAGGTCATAACCGGACAACAAACTTCTGACCTCTTTTACCAGTGATGGATAACACAAACTCCTTCATCCCGATACAGAAATGATCAGAAAATTGTATTATCTGAGCACAGAGATAAAAGGATTACTAAACAGAGGAGATGAGAACGTGAGCTATATGGAGACAATGAAAAATTGGTGTTTTGAGGGATAAGGGGAGGATGGGAAGACGAAGCGTTTCACTTTTTGAGGTTCTGTACGAGTGGAAAGATACTGCGCGTTTCTGACAGGCGATCACAGGGCCTTCACATCTGTATGTCTGTCAAATTTAGAGGCACAGAGACACACACACACAAACCTTTAACACCGCAATGGTTTTTAGTCACACAGAATCGAATTCAAAGCCAATTTAGGCTCCCAAGCTTCAAAAACCTGAAGGGTGAACAGGTCGATTTGTGATATCAATATAAAATTAAATCATGTACTAGTTTTAAATCATCAATGCCATTACATCATGTGGATTCAGGTTTTAGTTAATCCTAAGGGATAAAAGAGCTTTTTTACAAAAAAAACATTTTAATCCAAAATTTTAGTTTTGACCCTAAACCTAACCTTACCCATGAGTCATGCCTAAAATCATACTTAATGATAGACTGACACTGATGTCCAAGCACCAAACACTGAGTTTAAGCCTAAACTTTACAAAGACTATAAACTGGTTCTTCAAATATGTTTGGCTAATCACAATGTTGTTCCAGGGTCAACAAAGATGCTGACCCAGGGACAAGTCAAACTCAGCAAAATCAGGTTCTTCAGCTGTTTAAGAAGTCTCAACTTTCTTTATACCTAAAACATTAGCATAAGACCACCCCCATTTACTACAGCAATCTAGTCATGTGTATTTATAGCACTCCATACAATACAGATTCACAGCTTCGCAGTACTAAGGAAAAAAAAAAAACAGAATCAATAATCCAGACTTCTTCAAAAATGAGAAACGTTTAAATTCTGCCTTAAAGCAGCTTTAAAAAAACGCAAGTGTCATTATTCAGCTCAAATCTGTTCAGAGTTAAAACGCTTTGCCAAAAGTGAATCAATTATTAAACAATTATTCAATATAGCCATAAATAGTTCTACAAGAACAGCAGAATCATTATTCATTATTTTAATTCGGTGTCATTATTCATATTGTTGTTCACCCACTGCCTATTAGGTGATCATAAATTTGACTTATCCAGTCACGAGGATGGAAATAACCTTACAATCCTATTCCCGCTTTGATAAGGAGGGAGACGTGAACAAGCAACCGAACGAAGCAGACATGGACAAAAAACATTCTGTTTTCCCGCCGAAAACAGATGCATGTTTTTGTCCTGTTAATCACAAGCTCCGATTTCTGACCTGAGTCGCTCGGCAGCATTCTGTCCCACCGAGTGAGTGTGAGCGTGTGTGTGTGAGTCTATAAGTGTGAATGCATCACTGGGAGTGTGTTCATCGAGGCATGTAAACCAGAGCAGAGACATGTAAGTCAGCAGAGGCCCGAGCCAGGCTTTAATGAAAGCAGCGTGTCAGCGGAAGGTGTGATGAATTCTGGAGACATGGGAGGGGGAGAGAGAAGAAAACGCAAGAAGGGAGACAGAGGCAGAGGGAGAAAGGAAGAGCGGAGGGCTCTTAGCAGTCAGGTCCCCAGTGTGAGAGCGTGATTCCGGCAGCTCACGGCAGGAGAATCTTAGAGGCTGGAGCTTTGCTTTATTAGAGCCTGGAAATCAGTAAACAAGACTGATGTGTGTTGGGATAGGATACTAAACCCACTAACGCACTCTCCATCATCTTTTTCTATCTGTCTATTTTGGTCTGTCAATTTTGTTAAGTCATTCATGGCAGTACGCTGCAAGATACCCAACCTTCATCCTCTATATCTCTCTCAAAATGACATGAAGTAACAGAACAAACTAAGACAGACTACAGTAAATCCAGAAGAACTGTGGCACGTCTCCAAGAACCTACCTGCAAAGCTACAGTCCTGTTGTCCTGAGCACTGTCAGACAATAATCGTACTGCATTATTACAATTAATGACAAAAATAATGTTTGGATATGTAAATTGATATTTCCAACTGACATGCTACCGTAAAAGATAAAAATAACTGACTTAAAACCATATTTTGTTGGTGAAAATACTAGTGGCCTAAGACTTTTGCACAGTACTGTATATATACTTATTTATATATATATGTATTATATAAAATAGTATATTATATATTGTTGTATATATTTTTATTGTAGTACTTTTTATTTTATTGTGGATTATTACTATAGTAACATTTGTTTGAGTAGTGTTTATTAGAAGTATCGTTATTATTAAATAAAATAGTATTGTTATAAAATAGTATTATATTACTATTTGTGTACACACACGCATTTTTACATATTTCTCTTTTCATGTTTTTTGTAATGTAGCATAATTGTTTTTAGACAAGCAAACTAAGGCACTAAATTTAAGCTTTCTCACATAAAGATTCGTTTTAGCGAATCTGTTCACTTGGACAGTTAATTAAATGCACCAGTTCATTAAAACTGTGAAAAATTTGTACAAATTATTTCAATTATATAATAATATCAATTACATGGATGATGGTGTTCTCTAGTTATATTAGGGACATTTTGTGAATAAACCGGTCAAATTTGTTAAATCTTAATTATGACTGATTGTTTTTGTGTTAGAAAAACATTGCTCTGATTGCAAAGAAAAGTAAATGAATTCATTACGTTGTAGTGTAACAGGAACCACTTAAAGTTACGAGCACCTTGAAGCTTCCCCAACACTGGTTTTTATACTTTTTTATATGATTAAGTGCATGTGTAAGTGGGTGTATGCAAGTGCTTTCCTAAAGCCCCTTCCCTGTCAATTTCTTTTCAATTGCAACCTTTTCTGCCCCACTTTCTAATCTTAGAGGAAAGAAATCAGACACACAATCAAGCACTGCTGCCCAAGGGGGCCCTCAAATCATCACAAAGAACAAAGAAGATGAAAAAACTTGCTAAAAATGCCATTTACCCTCGTCAACCATCTGTAACGTGCACATTAATGCAATGCTGCCCTGACAACCTATAATTCAAAACTCAATTACTATTCTGAAAAGTGCCCAGTATGCACAGGGACTTCGGACACCCAAGTGGACGCCATGATTAAATGACAGCTCTTTTGATTGGATTTGATTTGTTGACAGCTCCGGCCAATCAAAGGAGAGAAATAGTAGGACAAATACTGTATCAGAAAAACATGAGAAACAGAGGGAGAGAAACAGTGAAAGAACACTAAAATAAGGCCAATAGCTCTCATCTGTCCATCAAAAACATTGCAAATATATCTGAAAATCAACAGCCTCTTTGAGTTCATTAGGTCCATAAAGATTTCAAAAGGTTTTATAAATCAAACACATCACTAAGCTCTAAACTCAAAGTCTAGGCCATTCAGAAAGAACAAACCAGTGACACTAAATCTCACAGTCTAAAAATACCAATATAGAGCTGTCTAAATCTCACATTTAAAGGAACAGTTTATTCTAAATAGAAATCTATTTACCCTCAGGCAATATGAGATGTAAATGAGTTTGTTTCTTCATCAGAGCAGATCTGGAGAATTTTACATTACTTACAATATTACTCGCAATATTATGTCATTTTATTACATCACTTGCTCACCAATGCATCCTCTGCAGTGAATGGGTGCCGTCGGGAGTCCAAACAGCAATAACCAACAAGTAATCCAGTCCAACTGAACGTAAATTTATTATAAATCTCGTTTACGGTTAAGTCCTCTATACATCATATTGCTTTCTTAAGACATCACAGAGAAAAACGAGATTTTATGTTTTTTCAACTGTTTGGACTCTTATTATGACAGCACCCATTTATTGTAAAAATCTATCGCTGAGCAAGCGATGCTACATTTCTCCAAACATGATGGAAAAGCAAACTCATCTCCGTCTTGGGTGTCCTGAGGGTAAGTGGGTTTTCAGCAAATTTTCATTTTTCTGTGAACTGTTCCTTTAAAGGGATATTTCCCCCAAAAAAGAACCTCTCTCAAATCACCTGTGTATATCAACACAGATGTTTTTGGCAACAAGTTTGACTACCTGAAATAACTCCAACTGAAAGTACTGGCGCACATTCCCTCTCTTAGGGTTCTGAAGTGTGGCATCGGCGGGATGATTGGTCTCCTCTCCGAGTGCAATAAGAGTGTGTGCACCTGGCCACAACATCTCATTCACAGATGTGTTTTCCCTGGAGGAGCTTGTCTCTGAAGCCCTCAGAGAGCAGCGGTAATGAGAGGAATGGATTGTATTGATGCTAGTGACCCGCGGTCCACGGAGGAATAAAATGAAACAGTGGCGACTGACAGGCTTCATTACACATCCTGTAAGAACGCATTAACGTGCCCTCATCCCCACCTGAGTCGCCTTTCTCTCTCTCTCTATCTCCCACCTCTTCATGTTCTACCCATAGAGAAAACAAAACATAAAAGAGACCTCCTTTTTATTACAATTGATTCTCCTGGGCAGCAATGAGACTAATCAGAGAGCAAAAGGAGATGTGTGCTTAAATCTTTTCCATCTCAAAGTTTTCTTTTGATATAAATATCCTAACCTCACAGTCTTTACACTCTGGCTAAGATGCAGTTGGTCTGAAATGTTGCTCAAGATCAAATTCTTTCAGCTATGATACACACATAGTTATTTAGCTCTAAACTCATTCTAAAATCAACCGTTTTCTAATTTAGGTCTATTTTTATTTCTTCAAATTGTAGAATTCATTTTGGGAAATGATGTTACTGTAATAAAACTTAAATTAGAAGCCAATTAAGTCTCTCATGGATGAGACAAGTCTGAGCAATAATGTGTTACCTTCTAAGGCTGCTCTAAAATTATTGTAAAAGGTTTCATATTATATTATATTATGTGTGTGTACTATGTATCTTTATTATGTATATATAAATCCACGCCTGTGCATGTATAATATTTAAGAAAAGTTTTACATTTATGAATTATTTATATATTACAAAAAATATTATTTATAATATATATCACAAATAAATTATTATAAATATATTTACATATAATTTAAATTAAATGGATATAAAAAAAACATGTAAATACATAGAAATATTTTTTAAATATATACTGTATGCGTGTGTATTTGTATAATTATTATAAAATATTCTGTAAATATATTATGTAAATAAAAACTTTTATATCGGATGCCATTAATCACAATATTATATTATATTTAATTATATTATACATTATTCATGGAATTTGGGATTATCTACACAAAAAAAAATGGTTTTGTTCCACTGTTTGTTTGAAGCAGATATTTTTTGTTAAAATAACTAGATTTAATTTTCCAATTAAACACTATTGTATTGTGTTTAATTAACTTAAGCTGATTAATTTTCCATTTCACTTAATCACTTTATTTTGCCGCTCAAAAAAAAACGTCTTTCACTACGTCTTTCCGTAGTGTTTGGGCTGTGACGTTAGTGCACATGTAACGTTATTGTGTGCTTGTGGAATAGACGACTTCCATCTTATTAATGAAATATAAGCAGTTAAATAAAGCCTCATGTGCTCTTTCTACCCATTCTTAGTCAGCTAAAGCACAGAAGCAAATAATGTCACATGCGACTCATGCATACATTTAACAAACTCCTTTTTTATAACAGCATGCATTTGATCACGTTTTTTTTTTTTGCATTTTCAGGTTTTGTTAAAGCAATGTGAAAACTAGCAGTTTCCCAAATGTAATCAATTTTATTTTTAGGATTCAGCTTTTTTTTTGCTAACTTTTAAGACTGTTTTAACTTTTTATGCAGCCCCAGGTCTTAAAAAGGTATTTGAGTTTTATATTTAAATTTACAAATCCTGCAGATAACTTGTAATATAATTTTTACTTATGTTACAATCCCCAACTAGCAGAACAGTAAAAGTAGTTTTGGTTGTGAACATGGCGTTGTGGTCATACAATGACTTCAAACTGGACGGTACTCTGAGCTGTTTACACTATACATACAGTATGCTCCAGATATGTAATCATGTCCGTTTGGAATGTAAACATTACACTATTCATCACTCACAAAAATAAAATAGTTTTTATTTGTGCTTGTTTTTAATCTTTGAACTTGTCTTTGCTGTTAATCTGTACTGAGTGTTCTTGTAACAAATTGCTTTTCATGTGTTTGTGCAGAAATGGAGACAGAATTACGATAGGCCCATTATAATCAACAGTCATTGTTTAAATGGATCCACACTGAAAAACCTATGAAGATGTTTGCAAATTGAAGAGTCCTTGGGCAAAGTATTAACCTTCTTGGTTAATACCCACTGCAAAGGTAATTTGTTTTGTTTTTAAACATTTAACTAATGAAACGTCTCATTTTACGATTTAATGTTTCTTAGAATTACATCTTGCTTTTTATTTTTTTTTAATGTGCAATTTTTTGTGTGATTAAAAATGTAAAGGCTAAATCTTATACAATTTGTTGTTTGCATGTTTAGACTAATGATGTTGACCTGATTGAAGCAGTCTTCATAGGGAGTAAGGTTTGATTGGTTACCTTTAAATGGCAATTAAAAAAATGACTGTAGATTGATATTTCTGCTATTTTGTAATTGTGTAATGTAGTTTCAACTGTATTTAACTGAAGGTAACTGTTTGTTTTGCTCTTGTTTAACAAATGCACTTGATCATTTGTGACACATCTTGTTCTTAATAAACCAAAACATGTTCACAAAACCTGACCGGTTTAAGTTACAGGAAACTGAATAAATTGAGTTGGTTGGACTTTACAATTTCATATAGATTCTTCCTCATTCAATTGTGTTCACGCAATGCAAAGAGTTTGCATATATTCAAAAAAATTACATTTAAGTTAATAAAAAACAATTTACTTGTGTGGAACCACTTTCCATACTTGAATTAAGTTTAAAGTTCTTTTTTTTGTGTATATTTGCAGCTTACTGAATAACACTTATCATAAAGAAGCACACTTCAAAAAACTCTAACTGAGAGATTTATTAGGTCTCCTGAGCTTCAAAAGAGCAACCTCTGAGCAATACAACTTTTCTGTGGCTATACTCTTCAGTCTTTTTCATCAGGTCTTGTGCATCCTGGGTGTAATTCACTGAACACTGTATTAAGTGCCGCCTACAATCAGAGAGGAGAGACTGATATTGCGTCTCCACGGGGTTTAATGACGGAAGGATCATGCCGCGGCCCAATTTCCTTCTCTGATTAGACAATCAGATCCTGATGACATCAACATGCGCAGATGGTGCTTCTTCAGCCGTTTATTTATTAATGAGTGCTTGTGTATTTTTATCAGATGGGGCCTGATGCTAGTGCCCCCAATAGAGAAAAATTACTAGACTTTGATGTTTGATGCTGCTGACGACCCCGTTTCCTTAAAACAGTACGTCTCAACTGGCTTTGCTTCAGGACCCAGATTCTACTTTGGACTTCAAGTGTCTACTCAACCCTGTATCCTAATCAGGCATAATGCAAAAAATCATCATAAAGTGGTTTTGTCCTAATAAGTCATAACTACTACAAGCTGTGAGTAACATTCGGATCCACCATATATATACATATATATTTACACACACATAAATAAATAAATAAAGTTATGCTTACATAATAAATTGATTTATTTATAATATAAATTATATGAATATATATGAATTTTCTTCTAAATATATACTGTATGTGTGTCTTTATATTTATATAATAAATGTACACCAAATATATTATGCAAACAAAAACTTTTACTTCGTATGTTATTAATCATAATACAATAATATACATACTGTGTGTGTATATATATATATATATATATGTGTGTGTGTGTGTGTGTGTGTGTGTATGAATGAATTAATTTCTTGGTAGATCCTAGTGTTTCTCATATGTAAATAGTCCAATTTTTATAATAAATAATTTAAAATACATTTTATTTATTTATTTTATTTATTATATAATGAAAAACAACTGTTGCTACATGTACTGCGTTAAGCTATCTTAGACTTGCACATAATTGATCTTTTGTTGATTTTGATTGCTTTCATTGTTTACATTTGTGAAGCACTTTAGATAAAATATTATTTTAATTTAATAATTACTAAATAAATATGTGTTTATATATATAGATATATAATATATATACCAAATCTTGTAAACCACATCAGCTCATATTTTTAGTACACAACCCACCAACTGAGAACCACTGCCTTTATAAAAAATAAAAAAAAATCACCATCGTCTTCTAAAAACCACCATCCAATTCTGGGAAAGGTGCTTTCACTACAGCAATCCTAAACTTCTTTAGTGGCTTGAAAGAAGCACACTACCCCCCAAAATTGTCATTTATAAGGATGTAGCATCTTTCCAATTGAGTGTCGGGAAGCAGGAGTTCTTTGGTGTCAGATGTAGTGTGTAAGGAGCAAATGGGGTTAAATAAGCTGGCGGGGGGAGACACAGTTGTGTAGCTGACTCTATTGTCTTTAAGGGTGCTGTGAGACAGAAGTTGTTGAGCGCTGCAGGAGATGGCTGAGTGAGAGTGACAGCGAACTTGATTGCCATTTGTCTCGCTGTGAACTACTGCCTCGCTTCTGAGAGAGAACGGCTAAGAGAGAAAGAGATAGACTTTAAGACAGACGGGAGGCCAAAGTGCCTTCTCCATATAACAAGAGGCCAACAGGGAGAAGAGTAAAAAGGAAAAAACACCAACAAAATAATGGGAAGACTGTGATATGACTGAAGAAAATGGATTGTAGGAATTAATGAAAGAAAGCAGGAAAAGGAACCGATCACACAAAAACGAAAATGTACTTATTTTCTCAAACATATGTTTCAAACCTGCAAATTCGTTTTTTAATACAACATCAACTAATCACATCTGTTAAGCTCTAAAAGGAAAGAAAAATATGACATGGCTGGGGATAGAGTGCAAAAGTGTGCACCCATTTATTCCCAAACAACTACAATCCCATAAAGCATTGCAAATAAAATAACTGCATTTAAAATCACAAATAAATAAAAAATGGTTGATTTAAGGATGCAGACTGTGTTCAGTGAAAAATACTCACTGAACAAAATACTCACAGCAAAATACTATTATTCTCTGACTGGTGGACTCTCTGCAGAATCATGGGTAATGTAGTTTTGTCATGAAGAATTTCATCACACACTTATTTAAGTTGATATAATGCAGACAGACGGCTTCAGTACAAGCATACCATATATTCCATTAACACCCTTGTAGTTCACAGCAGGTCTGTATTTAAAGTTTTATAAGATAATATTAAAAATCAGTTCCACTTAGAGAACAACGAATGGGATTTTAACTTCCAGAACCTGACTGTTGTTCTCTACAGTGCACTTTAATGGTGTTTTATGTCCATGCTCCACAAAAGTAATGACAGCACACAGGTCTGGAATGAGTTACTTTTCTTTTATGGTGAACTATTCCTTTAAAAATTCCTGAGCAGATGAGAAAGAGATGAAGGAAACAGGAAAGAGTGAGGCATGGAGGTGTATCCCGTACCTGTGGGAACGGCCGCGTCCATGGAGGGTCTCTCCCAGGTGTTGACTTGCTCCCAGGCGAAGCCATTAGTCCCCAATGCCACGCTGTAGCCGCAATTACTGTAGTGCTCTTCAAATGAACAGCTGCCTACAGAACACACACGAGAGAGAAGAGGGGAAGATGGCATATGTCAACATGATTAAGCCACGGAGTGCCATCATTACTTCATCTTCGCTAAAAACACGATTTTCCACCGCATTAAGCTTTATGCTAGCCGGGAGCTAAGGATTAGAAAGCCAGGATGAAATAGCACTAATTAAATGTACTCGTTTTAACACATCGTCTTGTATCGTAGCTTTGAGAGGGGGGTTATTTAAGCAGGAAGGTGCAATATTGTGAATATAGACATGACCATAGCTATTTATGACATGTAGCGGAGTGACACAATACAGCACAGCCTTGGTGTGCTGTTTTTAAGAAATAGTTACCCCATAGAAAAATAAATCAAGGTCACAGGTTTTTATTCAAGCACTATTTTATAAAGCTAATTAATAAAATATAGTGTCTCTGAACATTTAAATTATAACAGATTTTTTGTATTTTAGCTGTTAAAAAATAATACATTGTGTCAATTTAATTTTGACACAATGAGCCAAATTATTAATGAAAATAAATAGAAAAAAGAATTAAACATATATTTTTTTAAAAAGCAAAAATTTAAAATCAGTTCAGACATTATGATTATTAATGTTTTGTGAAACTATCATGAAAAATTATAATATATATATAGTATTAATATTTATTTATTTCTTTTTTATTATTATTTTCATGTGATCATTTTTGTGCCCCTACAATAGCAGATGAATGGGAAATAAATAAATTAAATTAAATTAAATGACTATATTATCAGTGCAATACTGCATTGACCAATCAGCATATTGCTATACATATTGCATATAAATTAGAGCTGAAAAATGAGAAAAATCCCACATTTTAATTTTGATATATATATATATATGTATTGTGATATAAAAAAATAAATAAATCACCAGATGACTTTAATAGCTTTATTTGGAAATAAATAATAATCAGTGATCGGGGTGATTTTGTAAGTGAGTAAATAAGCATAGAAAAGAAACAAATTACAAGAAAATGAAATAAAAGTGCTTTATATTTATATTTAACATATTCAAGTAGATAAATTAATTGTAGAACAATTTGTGCTGATTACAAGAAAAATACATGCTGGTCAACAATATGTTATAAGAAGCTGGTAAAAGCACCAAAATCACCTCAGACTCCAGAGGGTTAATTATAAAATGTAAAACATCACTGCAGAGTCTTCATTGTATTAATTAAATCAGCAAATCTGTGTGAAAGCTACAAAAGTGATTTTACTGTGTTTTGTTGTTTGATTAAGCAAGCCTCAGGAACATTAAGCTGCTGTGATCCAATATGTTACACACCCTTGTTCTTTCTCAGTTGTTTACCTTCACCTAAGCCATAAGCAACCGTGTTTGCATTTTAGCATGGTCATGAACAGAAGTATTAACTGATGGACTGATATGACTACACGGATGGGCACACTGCAATATCAATGCTGAAATGATATATCGTGCACCCAAATATTCATATAGACTTCTCAAAACTTCTCTTGTGAATCTTTACAGGGTGAGCTGAATGTGTCAGACAGCCTCATTCGATTGGACGTTACTTTTCCTGTACCACCCAACACGGAAATCTCTGGTTTGTGCGCACATTAAGCACTCAGATTCAACATGATGAAACCTCTGCCTGCAGGATACTTACAATTACATTTCTGCATATTTCAAGGACCAAATATTCATTGCCGTCTTAATTTGCCCCTGCGTATTAAAGCTACACAAGAGGATTAAAATGCTACAAAAATAATTAATTTGCCATGAGCGCCGAAAGGCGATGAATCCTACAATACCGGCAAGACTCGTAAACCACATCAAAGGTATTCTTAAAGAAATCGCACAACCGTAAAAAACAATAATAGTAAAATATTCAGAATTTTCCTGCGGGAGCGATCGGATAGCCTCGCGATCTATTGAAGGAAAAAATTAACCAGTCAAAGACGTGATTTTGTGGAACACGTCTGCCCGCTGGGGTTCAGTGAGACAGCAGCAGAAGAAGAAATGAGGTCTCCTCTAGTTTATGTAATCGGTTTCTAATTGGCTTTGAAGTGTTCACATATTCATACCGCCACCCTGCTCGTCCCCGGCCTACGCTGGGAAAAGAAGATGTTTTCATACTCAAAATGGAAAAGTGTCAAACAATTAGCATAGCATTGCAGTGTGTGGTTGTTGTTCTGAATTTTGGGTTTGTTGAGGGATGTTTAGGGATTCACAGACTTCAGGAGCGATACAATAGCATCCTATCGCTGAAGTTCAAAAGCCGTATCTGCTGTCAGAAGTCTATCCAAATGAATGGAAATATATTAAAATGTGCTAGAACCATACTTCACATCCAAATATTTACTAAGTACTAATGAGATCACATCGCACAAACATAAAACAAGCACAAGTTCTTCATTTCTCCTCTAATTAGCGTTGCCTACCAATTTGATCCATTATTGATAAGTTGCCCCACAGCAGACAAGCAACAGTTTCCAATCTCATCAGAGGCAGACATGGCAGCGGTGCGAGCTCGTCTCATCCCCCACATATGCTGCTTACGGCTCCACACCTCTCACAGCTCGCTGGCATATGCCCTGCCGCTGGCACGCTGTCAATACAATGTTTATCGAATCTAGCGCTCGCGCTGCCCAATCAGGAGCGCTTGATGAACTTAGAAATGATTTCTCAGTGCGGGAAAGGAAGAAGTGAGATTTGGGGCGGATGTGGAAGAGGTGGATGGGTAACATCTGCTCGATTAACAGAAGGGTTTGTTTACACTGGCGTGTACAGAAACAGAGGTGTCACGGTCTTTACTGTTCTCTATAACTGTAACACGAATAGCTGTGTCTTATAACGCCGTTTGTAAGTATGACAAACAGACCGAAACAACTGAGACAGACAGAACAGAAGAATGACTGAACGACAGACAGAGTAACGAGAGAATAAGGAAATGATAAAACAATAGAATAACAGAGCAACAATGATAATGTTAGAATGACAGAATGAGAAAATAACAGACTGTATAACAACTACTGAAATAACAGCTAAATGTTTTAATGTTCACCTATAGGTTTCAGCCCTTAGATAAGATCTTAGTTAACAGATATTGACGTTAAACTCATGTTTGAAAGTTTAACTATACTGTATTAGTCATAAGAATACGCTGTGTCTTTCTTGGCCCTCACCAGCGGCATTTCCAGTCGAGCACACAAATAGTCGGTTTGAAACTAAAGTGATTATGTCCACCCCACTAAGCACAGATAATAGCTCAGATATCTGTTGTTAATGCAGCGATCAAAGCACTGTTTAAAATCTCTTCATCTGTGTTTACAGTAGTTTATTTTCTGCCACGTCCAAATCTATCACAGGTTATTTGTGTGAAATAAACGTACTGAAACATACCAGCTTATTTTTAAGAAATTGGTCTAGTTGTGTCCCCACATGACAAAAAAAAAGATTGAAATCATCATTTGTTTGTTCTTTCTCTAATCGTAGTATTGCAACCACTATTGCATTAATTTCCCCTTTTATTAAGTTGGTTATTGATTTATTTTTCATTTAACTTTTTTTTTTACAAAATGTAAAACACAAAAACAAAATAGCCCATAAAGGCTAATTCCTACACAGATAAAATGTACAAAAAAGCCATAGGCTTATTTCCAAAGTTGTCCTCTATGTCACTTTTTATCCTGTTAGTTTTGTTAATCCCTAAATAACAGTCCTCCATAATTTAAAATTTTATAATTCCAACTTTATTTTTAAATTCTGAGAATAAAGTTAAAATTACAAGATACAAGTTTTCGAATTCTTAAAAAATTAAGTCAGAATTGTAAATAAAAAGCTCGCATTTCTGACATTTTTCTCAAAATGTTGACTTTATTTTTAGCTTTTTGAAGTTCATACTCTAACTTTATAACTCACAATTGTGAGTTCATATCATGCAATTTTGAGAAAAAATGTATGTACAGTATATGTAAAATGTGAGGGTTTTTATGTTTATTTTGTTTATTTTTTATTCACCTGCAGAAATTGGCTGTCATAATAGGCAGATAATGTCCATGCATATACAATAACTTTGAAAGTCTACATTTATTTCCATGTTTCTGGCTATTTGCAGAACTAGTCTGCTAACTCACATATAAACATACTGATTTACAATGCATAACATAATCCAGAGATCTGTTTTTTTGGTCAATATTATTGATAACAAGAAACGGCTGCTGTTGTGCGCAGGGAGAAAACCAACCCCAACACCCTAGAAGTGCACAACTCCAATCAGATCAGATGGGAGCACGAACCAAGAGCAAGCAGGTCAGTTTAATCCAAGAAACACACATACACACTCATTTTGAAGGCAACCTCGCACGGCTTGTCGCTCTGAATTAAGCAAGAGCGGCCTGACATGAGCCTACAACGAGGAAGGAAACTCCACATCACACGCTCACTTGTTTCCCGTCTCCCAACACCTTTTAGCACACAAACACGCGCGGTCGCTCTCTAGCGAGCTTGTCACTCATTCAGTGTAGCAGCTCCGTCAACCTGAGCTAATGCAACTTTTTCCACCTCACCTGCCGCCTTTAACCTCGTCCGCTCGGGCCACAGAATCCATTGTGCGCCGCAAATCTCTCCCATCCATCATCTGTGCTACAGGTGCAGCCGTGCCTGCCCGAAAGGACACTGATTTCCTAGTTTCATTTACAACAGAAGGACAAAGAGGTGCAAGTCTACCCACGCCCGAGCAGATATTTACCACCCTACTCAATGCCAACTTCCTAATTGTTCAAACTCATTCATACGTACCCATACACTAGCTGTACACACCTCAGCGATTCCTTCATTTAGTACACACTACACCCACACAAAGACAGCAGGACTCGGGTCCTCCAACAACAGGCGTCCAACAGACATTCACACTTCCTCCAGCGCGAGTGGGAAGTGTCGTGTTGCTCGAGTAGGTTTTTGCGCCTTTAAAACGCTACACGGATTACGGGGTTCGGTACTCCCATGGATCCTCACTTGCTAAAAATCACATTTTACACCTTTGGTTGCAACACTCTGGAGTTAAATATCAGCGCTAGAAAAGCATTTTTGACCGGACGTTCGGTGCCAAACCACTTTCCCCCATAGACCAAGTGAAAAATGCAACAAGCTTTTGCCAAAAACTCAATTCTCACCTTTTACAATACCCTGCAGTTCTGCTGACAAATGCCATGTTTATTCCTTTACACTGCTTTTTTGATAAATAATTGGTAAGAGTTAATCAGCTGTATTTCAAAACCTCTAGAATTTGATTAGTGCTACTAGTTGACTCGTAGATCCGGCTCGATCTCACGGTAGTTCGTGCATATTTTATGAGGAGGCTGATTCGTATGACCTCACTCGTGCAAATTCCTACAATTTTTGCTTTTGAAGTTGAAGTTGTCAATTCATATGAATTTGTATGAATCATCTACACATAACCCCGCCTCTAAACCTACCCATCACTGGAGTTTAGACAAATCATACAAATCGTATGAGCAAGGTCATATGAAGATCTCTTGACCTGGTTTGCTCTGATCTGCTGACTCCAGCTGAAACTTCCTACAGACATGGGATTCTTTCTGGTATTATTCTCACTTTCCCATTGGGCTGAATAGGCCTGATACTTTCCCTCAAAGGCTCATGTTAAATCTCTTCCTCCAGGTGTCTCTGAATAAAACAGTCTATAACACTCTGCAGTATAATATTTGACATATAAGGTCAGGATACCTTCCCTGCAGAGAAATAAACAGCTTAGATAAGTTTGGAGTAGCTAAAAATCCTAAAATGGACAGGATTTACATGGACAATCGTGCTAAAACTCATAAGGCATATTATTTGCTTAACAGTAAAATGTTACTAGTCAACGATCTCATCTTATTTTCTTAAGTAGCCTACCTTTTATTGGAGTTATTCTCTATTTAAACAGCATAGCTTAATGCATTGCGTATATAGGTAACATACTTCTTTTATTATTATGAATTTAATATTAATCTAGTAAATTTTACTATATACAGTAGTAAAACAGTAATTGCACATGCAAAACTTTGATGCTCTGATTCTAAGTTGGTGTTCTGGGTGGTATTAATGCATTGCATACCTTTTTCCAGTTCAGGATTTTTTGTGAGGGCATAATATTTCCCTACTCAGACTTTGGATTGTTTTCAGTAGGTCATGTGAATTTGCTGTTGAACAAAGGCAAAGGACCTTATTTGGCCACTGAATTCACTCAAAATTGGCTAATGTGATGTCAACTGTCTATCTTAGACTATCTATCTATGTACAGTAGTTACTACTGTGTTCTTGGTGGTTTCTTACTGTCCGAGCCGTAACAATTAAGTCTGATGATTAGGAAAGTAATAGCACATGCAATTTGATGTATCGTTCATGTCTGGAGAATAAACCCTCGTGATGCATTCCTATGAGAAAATACCAATAATTAATGTTTGGTGCATAAATCCATGCTACTTTTTTCTTGGGAATTTGCATTTGTCAATTTAAGACTTTACAGCTCATTTTATTTTGAGTTCCCTCCTGCAGACAGACAGACCCACAACAGTCTCGATACTCCTTGGAAGTTAATTATTTTTTTCCCTCCGCAGAGGCCAAGTGGAGGTTGGCAGCCGAAACAGCAGAATTCACACGCAGGGAAGGTAGAGCCGCCTCAGGTAACTCTGAATACACCTCAGGAGACTCTCTCTCTGATTAAAAATGACAAATGTTCCAGTGCTGCACTTTAGGTCTTAAAATTTGCCAATAAAAATTATTAGCTGCCACAAACTGCATGTCCTGCAGTTTTTCTTCCCTTAAAAAATGATTACTAGAGAAATGAAAGCTCATTCGGGCAGTAAAACACGTCTGCGTGTGCAACTCTAAACAACTGTTTCTGCTGCTTTGGACGGGTCATAAATAAAAACGTCCTCCTGCTCTCTCGCTCGTCCCGGGGCAGACAATGAGAGGACGTACATGCACACACCCACACCACATATCCTCATAAACTTCAAGTACCATGTGCTGACTGATTCTCACAGATTATTTTGCCAAATATTTAGCATCTTCTCTAAATGACTAAATGTTTTTGTAAATGTTATGTGTCCCAAGTGTCAAATTTCCCCACAAAATCACCATTAACACAATGAATGCAAAATGATATATTTCCACAAAATGTATTTTAAGGAGCTTTTGCATTTTGATGTTTATTTGATTAACATTTAGCACAATTTTTTATTACCGTAATGAGATTTCGATAAATCATTAAATTCATCGAAATCATCAGATTTAGATGTCTTTACTGTAAATTAGAGCTGCACAATTAATCGTTAAAAGATCGCGATCTCGATTCGACCCCCACACGATCTTGATCCAGCATTCATACGATTCAGCCAATTATATTTTCAAGGACAGAAGACGAGTATAACTTGTCTGATCTCGTGATAACAGCGATCACT
>JAUCMT010000114.1:20263003-20273913 GCA_032357475.1 Enteromius thamalakanensis
ATATTCAAATAAAAGAAGTTACAAAGACAATTCTGCTAATAATTTATTCATGCTGCAATGCATGATGGGAGCCATGAGTTTTGATTGGCTACGACTTTCTTTTCTGATAGTCACCATTGTTGTGATTCTTACACAGATTCTTGACGTCTGTGTGTCTAAATTAAAAAAATTTTTTTGGAGGTATTTAATTTTTTTTTTTTAAATTCAATGTATCAGTTAAAGCAAAATAAATGCTGATAGTTTCAATATTGCAGTTGTTGATTTTATAAAAAAAATAGTTCAGGATATCCAAAACATCTTTTCAATGCAATGAAGTCCAGCAAACTCAAACTGTTAAGTTATGATGCTTTGGAAAAATTACTACTTTATGTAATTTCAACTTGTTTTATGGTTGTGAAAACAAGGAAACTTAAGTTAAACAAATATGTTTTTTTGTTGACTTAACAAAGACATTTACTTGGTTGCTAATTAATACAGTATGCTGGCTCAACTTATAGATAGTTATTTCAACAACTACATATAAGTTGAGTAAACTTGACATCTAGCGTTTGCTAAACTTAACAGAGTCAAAGCAACAAGATGACTTGACTAAGTCAAGTAGGGTCAACAAATCATTTTTACAGTGTGGGCGAAGGAGACCCAGAGGCAGCACAGCCAGAGGTACTCCACTCTAGGTCCAACTGCGGGACGGGGAGGACTCAGATTCAGCTATTACAGGAAACACTGAGAGGATGGCGCAGCAAGCCAACACCAGCTGGCCTCCCGTTCACCTGCTGTCTTCAGTGAAGACACGGGAGGACACAGCCTCGACGCGGAGGTCGTAGAATCTGCCAAAGGTGTTGGGTGTCGCCCAGCCCACAGCCCTACAGATATCTACTAGAGCTAATGCATAGGATGAGGTGACACTCCTTGTTGAGTGAGCTCTGATCCTAAGAGGCAAGGCTCTCCCTGGTCTAGATAAGCCAGGGAGATGGCTTCAACCACCCAATGAACCAACCTTTGTTTGGAGACAGCATTCCCTTACCATAGCAAATAAAGAGTTGCTGGGAGCGTCTGAGGCCCCGAGCGTCAGTGTAGAAGCGCAATGCTCGTACAGGACACAACATGTCTAAGACTGGGTCTACCTCCTCCCGGGGCAGAGCTTGCAGGTTCACTACCTGGCGTGGTGGGAACCTTGGGCATGTAGCCGGGTCGGGGTCTCAGTATAATGTGAGAATCAGCCGGGGCATTCTTCGTCGACAGAGAAGGCTTGGAGGTCTTTACAACAACAGTTGTAAAGTCGTAATTGCATGTTATAAAATGATGAAATATGAAAGTCACAACAAGTCTTTTTTTCGCAATTGTTAGTTTATATAATGCAATTCTTACTTTTTCTTTAATTGCAACTTTATATCTCACAATTCTATGAAGAAAAAAAAAGGCAGAATGGCGAGTTTGTATCACAAATTCTAAAGAAACCACACAAAAAGTGAAATATAAAAAGTCCAAATAACCTTTTTTCATTTTTTATTCAGTGGTGGAAACAGGCTTCCACAACTGTCAATTACTGGAGGTATAACTGCAGGTTTATTCCACATGTGAAACTACCAAACATAACTGATGTCAAGTCAACGGAGTGATTCAGAAATTAAAAAGTCATGATGAAAAACTTTTATGCAATGACCGTCAGGTTGTTGACAGTATTTTATTGTGTGAATGACCAGGAAAAAAGAAACCTAACTCAAGCGCCAAAAAATCTCTTGTTTTGACAAGAACTATTAAAAACCACAGGAACCATAAACAGCAGAAATAAAAATGAGTAAATGAAGAAAAAAATAACACTGATCAAACCAAAGAGAAGTTAAAACAGCAGTTCTGAGCAAACCCCAGAAAACTCATTCAGGCTCACAGAGACCCTCAGATATTAATATAATATTATCATAGCATATTAATATGCAGCTATCAAACAGTTTATATAGCTCCGTTTATAGCGGTTTACAAACAGCTCAGTACTACAATATACAGAGGACCTGAATAAAGTCAAGTAGATCTGAACATAGAAACTTTGCATTTAACTTACTCTACATTTGTACATTACAGAGGAAGGCATCTAGTGTTTGTGCTACAATGTCTTCTTATTCTCTCAAAAGTCTAGCTAATGTCTAGCTAATGTTTAAAGATGTTTTGTTTCCAGCATAATGTTGTTTCCCACAGAGTTCATAATCACAAGCAGTCAACAAGCTTCAAGAAACAGCCACAGAAAGGAGTTCTTGTACTAAATCAGCAAAAATCTCAGGACTATAAACATAATGCATATTGTCTCTTTTCCAGCATCTATTCTTAAATAAAGATACATACTTAAAATGCAAGATTACTAATGGTGTGTATTACACAGTAATCTGAAAAATATCTAGATTTATATATATATATATATAAATAAATAAAACACAAATACACACATATATATATTTGCAGTGGAAAATTACAATACTGCAAGTGTAAATCTTTGTTGTTTAATTAAGAATAACAAGAAAAAAAAAAACAGAAAACAAACTAGGTTTGTAAAATAGGATCAACTGTATTTGATTATTGTACAACATATTTGGTATTAAACATTAAAAGAACATGCACACAAAACCACTACATTTAAACCATTGAAAAAGAAACATTTTTTTTTTTTTTTAAATAATTACAAAAACAAAAACCCTTCCTAGAAAAACAAATCGTACAGTATCTTCTCAGCATGTTTTTTGGCTGATTGTTATTGCTTTCAAAAGAATTTTTGCTTGTAGCGACAAAACTTATAATCAGCATAATAATCTCTAGGACTATTGCAGCAAACGACAGATGTACAAATGACCTCGGTGTCTACAGGCCGTGCAGAAACACACACACACACAAAACAGAGGCACACAATATAAGACACACAAGCGGACAAACAGATTTGGTCTTCAAAGTAAAACGTTACATTCATTACAGCAGCTGTTTTCTGATTGGACGTCAGCGAGTTCCTTCAGCCGTCTGATTGGCTGAACAAACGTACAACTCTATATTTAAATGAACGACAACAAAGAAGTGTTCTGATGTTCAGGTTTGAGGTGCACAGATGCTAGATTGAGGACTAAACAGTGACTTTGGTAAGAAATGGTGTTGAATGTATTTTCTACGCCGTGCTGCAATGAATCTTGTAATGTGCTTGTTGCGTTCTTCAGCGCTGTCCTACATCACGGAGAGTTTGTCGGAGAACCCTTCAGACTGCTGAGAGCCGCGTGGATGCGGAAATGAAGACGAGACTCCATCGAATAATCCTTATAATTCAACCTACAGACACAAATACAGTCAGACCCGTTCAACATGCTCACGCTACTGAGAGATGCTCGCTGTGAGCACAAACGCTGTTTTATAGCTTGTCTAAATATGCTAAATATGAAATCTAGTTTTATACAGATTGTAATCTTTCTGTGAAATACTCATTTTGACCACTTTTTACTGTATCATCTCTTTTTTGAGCACATTTTGCTGCACCAATCTTGGCGTATGGGAGAATGCACACTGCCATATTGCGTCATCAACCCATTTCACCGCCCAGTTTCTCTGCAGCTTCAGAAGATCAATTAAAGACCACATTATGCTTTTAGAAGAGTTACTTTCCTACTGAAATACACATTTTTAGCATTTCTTGCTGCAACAAATTGTTTTTTTATGGACCCCTGAACAGCCGAACTGCATCATCAGCCTAATTTGCAGGGCAGTTTCTCACATGTAACAGCGGATAGGTTACATCACAAACAAGGATTTTGAATGAAAATTACCATCCTAACAAAATCCAAATTTTGGCCACTTTTTACTTTAACATACATTTTTTGTGGACCTTTGAACTTGTGGGATGTGGGAAGTTCAACTGATCGGACTTCAGTTCTTACAATGCTTACTGCGAGCAACACCACAAAGGTCTTAAAGAAGCGCTGCGTTATAGAAGAGGTTTAGTAGCTTTTAGTATTGCTATTAGAGCTGCACAATTAATCGTTAAAAGATCGCGATCTCAATTCGACCCCCCACACGATCTTGATCCAGCATTTATACGATTCAGCCAATTATATTTTCAAGGACAGGAGATGAGCATAACTTGTCTGATCTCGAGATAACAGCGATCACTCACCGCGGGCGTGATGACGTCTGATGTCACATGCGGTTTTGCGCAGGCAGAGGACAGGTGTGCTTGGGTTCTGTTCCGTTCTGTCTCGCGCACATCCGCGTCCTCGCAGCTTTGGACGTAAACTCGATCGCGGATGAGAGCGGACGAAAGCGTGCGTATGCAGCGCGTACCGACTGTGCTTTTAGGGACCGTTCACATGTGGCTTTTTTGCGCGCTCAAGTCCATTATTTCAAATGTAGATGCGCATTTTGCACGCTCACAATGGAAGAGACGCGCTCATATTTCCAGGCGCATTTCAGATTTCCGCAAGCGCACCGCGGGGCACGTGACAATCACGTGAAGCAATCAGCTTCATCCTTTCCCGTAACAACATTGAAAGCTCAGCCAAAATAAAGCAATAGTTGGTCAAAGCTGTCCAGGGAAAGGCTGAACCACAACTTGTAATGCAGTAGGCTAGATTGAATAGGCTATATTACGTTAATCTTTTGTTTTATTAGTCTGTAAAATTAATCAGCTTGGGGGTTGAAATGGAAAAGGATTCACTATTCTAATGCTCTAGCCGTGTTTTCATGTGTATATCTATATGTATGTATGTATATATATATATGTGTTTGTGTGTGTGTGTATATATATATATATACACATTATAACATTATTTTACATTGAATTTCTTGTCTTATTTAACTGCTATTTTCCTGCTGTTTGATCACCTATTTTTCAGGGGTAAATATAAAAAAAAAAAAAAAACAGAATCGTAAGAGAATTGTGATCTTTATTCTTAGCAAAAAAATCGTGATTCTCATTTTATCCAGAATCGTGCAGCTCTACTGTAAATGTTGTGTTTGAATAGAACATTTATTCACAATAAAAATGTCTACGTTTATTTAAAGCGGCATAAAACAAACACTACCATGAATAATGTATCGCTATATTTTTGCATTACTGTACAGAGAATGAAACCTAAACAGGCAACAAAAACAGAACCAGCAAACAAAATAATGCGTATTAAATATTTAAAATGTAATATATAAATATTTAATTATTCATATTTTTAAAATATTCAAATTTCATTTTATACATTTATTTAACGTATTTTATTTCCTGACAGGTTTCATAAGGTCAGCAACACCTACTTTCCAGACAGCGGAAGAAGGTTTTTATTACTGAGCCGCTCACACAAACACACACCCTCATTCACACAGCAGCTTTAATATGTCAGTACATTGCCATCCATCTCTGTCTGTTCCTATCAGCTCAACTGCTATTACTGGCTCCTACGCGCACACACACAAACAAGCCAGAGGAATCTGGCAAACACGCTTCGGAGAGCTGTTAAACTTCCCATTTAAGGGTTTTCAGCCCTGAAGTTATAGGTTATACAGGGTTGTGCTATGCACACTCACATGTAAACACTTTCCGACGCCAGTGGTTTCAAGGCTTTTTTGTCTTTTGTCGCATTTTGAGAAAGCATTTGGGATTTCAATGGTATTTGGACATGATACCGCAAAGCATGCATATTGTTGGGAGACAAAAAAGTATATAACCAGGCATCCCACAGAATTGCACTGAATGCAAGTAGTAAAAAGTACAATAAGGCTTTGACAAAACACAAGTCCAGTAATCAGACCAATGCATACAGGTGTAATAAAAACGAAAAAGAAAAGAGTGGCCATTACAAATATGGTCACTGATACGTTCCTGCTATCAATCTATTTCTCTGTCTGTAGCAACCCTGAAGCCTTCTATAACAGCAGCTCTCTATTAACACCCTGACCGTAAAGCACTACCTACAACAGAAATCTGAAACCCCTGCACTCTGTACAAGCCATAATGGATCTCTGGGTCTGAAAACTGCAAACGTATTTTGAGTGTTTTCAGCACTGCGGTTTGTTAGGTTTAACGTCAACCTCAAGCTTCAGGGTCATGCATGCCTCTTGGGAAATTTTCACCCGGGGAGATGCTTGTTACGTGCGAGACATGTTCGACAAAACCTATCAGCCCCCCCCAAAAAAAGGAAGAAAAAAAAGACTGAAGTGGCAGAGCGAAACTCTGAAAGACAAGAGGAGACATGAAAATATTGAGAGCGTTTTAGGAGGAACACTAAAAGCATTGTCAAAGTGCACTTCAAAGTGCCCTTCTGCACGGGGTTTAAACTGAACACGCTCATTTGAAATACTCCCGATGCCCAGGCTGTCAAAAACCCGAGAGTGTGAAATACCAGAGAGGGGGGAAAAAAAAGAAAGTTCGAGTGCTGAGTGAGAAATGAATGTCAAAGATCTTCACCTGCATGACTGTTCTCGAAGAAAGCTCATAGTAGCATGCTTAACTGTGCGATCTGCATGAAGTTTTACATTAAAAAGTGTAACATCTTACACTTCGTAGTGCAATAATTTGACCGTTCTTTCATGCTGAGGTGCAAAGTTCACTCAAAAAACGTAGGCTATTCATGCGTCACACAAAAGACATTTTTCTTAAGCTACAAAAATGCAGAAAAAGCAGCATAAAATATAGTCCATCTGACTTGTTTGCATTATTCCAAGCGTTCTAAAGTCATACATCAGCTCTGTGAATAAAACCGAAATCATTATTCACTGAAAATCTCCTGTTTTTCCCATTCAAATTCAAAATTTCTCCCAAACATCATGCCACTGGTTCTCACATGGGCCTCTATCGTAGCAAAATTCAATTTAAATATGGTGCAAGAAGAATTACAAGGTGGGCAAGATTTTTTAGTAAATGACTACATAAACTGCATTTTTGAGCTTAAGACAACTTTTGTCATTACAGAGCAGACAGATATAGCCATTATGATCTAGGGCTGCAAGATAAATAATAATATTTTTAAATTGTGATCACAATTTTTGGTTCCCCATATTGATTTAGTATAATCATGCAATGTTTTCATACTAGTCAATGGTTGTAGTTGCCAGATTTAATTTAAACCCCCCAATTTGACCTTTTCTCTTAAATAGCTTAATTTTCATATAAATCACGGATGATCAATGGGAGAACGCATGGAAGAATGCATTGACCTTAAGCATTTGTAACAAAGTTAAAGCAATTCAGTTAAAAATTTTGCACAGAGCTCACATCTCTCTTTTGCGGAGGCAAGTTTAAAAATGACTGCTCACCAATGTGCCTGAAATGTAAAACAGAGGAAGGAGATCTTATTCATTGTCTCTTGTTTTGTAGGGCGGTTCAAAAGGTCTGGGTTATCGTGTTATTTTGTCTGTTAATATTGGCTGTGGTCCAAAGCATATGTTGCTTGGAATATATGATGACTTGGCCCTAGACAAACATAAAAAGATGCTTTGCAAGTTTTGTGCAAGAAAGTATATTATTTTGAACTGGTTAAGGGATAAAGCACCTTCTAGGGGCACTATGGCACAGGGTTATACTGAAATACGTATCATAAGATTTTTAACCTGTGCTGTTTATTGCAAAGATGCCATATTTCATAGAAGGTGGGATCCATTCTTGATATAAATGGGTTTAGATGTGTTTGTTTAACAAGCTTTATAAAATATGTGTGGCATATTGAACAAAAAATATGTACAGCGTCTTGTTTATATGTCATTTCATTTCTGTCTCAAACTGATTTAGTGGAGTGATGAGTCATATTATTATTATTTTCATTAAATGTTTTAATGGTTTGTTTGTAATGTTTAAAAAGTTAATAAATGCATTATTAAAAATAAATAAAATAAAATAAAATAAAATAAAATAAAATAAAATAAAATAAAATAAAATAAAATAAAATAAAATAAAATAAAAAAAATATAATAAAATAATATTTATTATTATTTATGTACTACAACAAAATAATAAACCTTTTACTTATTGGTGATCTATTCTTATTAATATCTGAAAAAAATGCAATAATGCAAATGCAAAAAATTTTTGCAATAGATGTTTGACAGTCTGAAAGTGACATTGTCTAGCTAGCATCTACTTAGCTATTTAAAAAGAAACTGAATAAAACACTTGTGTGTGTGCGTTTGATTGTCAATTTGCAGCTTATTTATGCCAATATGCAAGTCAAATCGAAGCATATTCTCATTTTCTTCTTTAAAAGTTGTCGGTCAGCCCCAAGTGAGGTGTTAGTGAGAGTGGCTAATGAAAATCTTTCATAGGGAAACAGAAGCAGTAAATTAGCATGGAAAAACATATTTCAATTGCCAATCTAATTTAGCACCCATGGCCTCTGGTGGGAGTGGTGTGTGTATTAGTATTCTACAAGGCTATTTGTATGTGTGTGTGAGCTTGTGTTTACCGTTCTCTGGCTGTGATTGTCAGTATTCTAGTCCAGCTCCGCTTGCTGAATTCTCAGCTGCATCAGGTCCCCGGCACTGTGATTAAATTGTGTATCTGTGCACGAGTGTGTGTACGCAACAGCTTTTATGCAGATGTTAAAGCAATAATTAAACCCCTACATTAACAGTACTGCACGAACACCACGCAGTAATGATGAGAAATCGTCACTGTGTGTTTTCACGTCGATGCGTTTGGGAGAAACATCGGCGCATTTCTGTGCTGATCCCTGTTTGAGGATTGCAATATTTTTTAAGCTTAACTCCCACTCTTTTTTGTCTTTCTCTCACTCTCTCAGGTGCTCATTACAGGTCCATCTACTGCTCTGTGAGCTCCGCGGGGATGCCCACTCAGCCCCCTTCTCTCCCTGTCTTAGCCCCTCTGACTAACTCCCTCTTCTCTTATTTCCCTCCTTTCACCCTTATCGTTGCCTGCAGAGGGAGTCATGCGGTCCTGCAGTGAACAGAGAAAGGTGGGAAAAAAACACCGAAACGCATGAAAGATGTTCCGACTCATCTTAGAAACAGGGTGGATTCATTTAGGAGTCTTCAGCGGAATCACACTGGTGATATTTAGGAGAATGTTCTCGTCGCTCTTTCCATTGTTAGGATCCAAAGGCTACCAAAAACACAGTATAAACTAAAATGTTATGAAGTATTATTGCAATAAAAAGAATGTTTTCTATCTGAATGTAATTTGAAATTTTTGTGATGCAAAGCTGGATTTTCAGCATCAATGCTCCAGTCTTAAGTGTCACGTGTTCTTTGCAACAAAATGTATCCAGAGTGATAGCATTTAATTTATTGTTTATAAATTGTCATTTTATGTACACTGCTGTAAAAATGTTTGGAGTATGTATTTCCTACATCCAGCAAAGATCGTACTGACCCCAAGCTTTTTTACAGTAATGTATATTAACTGATTATTAAAAAAATAAATGCTATCCCTCTAGTTACATTTGAGTTATGAGCTTCACAATCTTTAAGGTTTTTACATCACTAAAAAGCAACCAGATGTTGATTTATCAAACTGAGTCAAATAAGTAAATCTTGCGTCTGTTTGAATGATTCATTCAGAGAACCGGTTCATATGAGTCATTTGTAGTCAAACAAGCATGACAAGCACAGACACACAAAACCGGAGAGCCTAAATAAAAACATGTCTTTGTATAATATCACATATCGATTCAGGCTAAAAGTGTCCTTTCAAGGCCTGAAGAAAAGACGGAGGTCAAGCTGAAGCGAAAGCTTTAGAAAGAGAAGTTGAATTTATCAGAAAGATCTTCAAGAAAATAACGTTTCAATAACTTCAGTACAAACTTGGAGGCAAGAAGCACTCCTGACAGATGGTTGAGCGAAGGAGAGGAGGAAGAGGACAGTCGGATGATAGAGAAGTGCTGGATGGAGTGATTAGTGAAACGAGAGCAGTAAGGCGTGCTGTCATCCTCACCATATCCCATAAGGCCGTTCTCCTCATCAGCATGGAGGAGCTCAGATGAAATTGAATTCATTTGGCCATCTCTCTCTCTTACTCTCTGAGGTGGGAAAGCAATGATCCATGTAATTATTATATATTATGGGAGGATTTCCAGTCAAGCAAAGCATCTAATCTTACAGTACTCTACTGCCCCTTACACACACACACACTTCAGGAGACACAAACACACATTCTGAATGTCACTCTCTGGAATAATCTGCCAATGGGTATTCTAAATGGACTGGGTCGCTGTCAAAGTCGTGTATATGTTAACAAGATTGATAGACTCTTCACCTGTCCTTCATTTACCGTCTGGTCCTTTGTGTGTGTGTGAGTGTGTGACCTTCAGAATATGACATGCATGCAAACGGTTCATTATCATCTGGATCGGTGGCATGTGATGGCGAATTCTGCACAGGGACCAGAAAACACATACACGGCTCCACGCTCCTGTAACCTGTCATGAATATTTAGTAGACGTTCTTATTTCTTGCCTTTTAGCCAAGCTCTGCTGATATGACATTTTATTACTTCGCCAATATAAACTGTGACGCACACACCGAAACACACGGTTAGGTAAACAGTACTATCACTGTCAGCACAACTTTAGGTCCACAAGGAATGTGTCACACATTTTCAGGGCTGGTTGGGCGGGGAAACTGTGGAATTCTGGGGAATGGGTTTAGATATGGAAAAATATGCTAAACAGAGTTACGAATAAAACACCTTTTATTGATAGCTGAAGGCATTATCAATATAAACAAGCACACATAGGGAGCTATGTGGTACTTTACTAATGACGGACGTAGATTCAAAAGAATATAATTAAATTATTTTATTATTTTAAATGAACATTTATAAGACCTGAAAATTGAAACATTTATCGTAATTTATGGATGGGTCCAAATCTATAATAATATAATATAATATAATATAATATAATATAATATAATATAATATAATATAATATAATATAATATAATATAAT
>JAUCMT010000114.1:20282228-20300074 GCA_032357475.1 Enteromius thamalakanensis
GATGGAACAATAGAAATGGAATTAGTTCTAAAAATGAATACATGAATACAATTTTGGAATCTCACTTAATATGGTTGAATATCCTGTACAGTCCACTTTACATTTTTAGAAAAATCATTTCTTGAACTACAGCCATTTTTACAATAACAGTCACTGACATTCTTAAGAGGCATTAACAGACCAGCTACATCAGTACTTTCACAATTAAACAGCAATGAAATGTAGTTAATTAACTATAACAATAATAATCTAACACCATTAACATTAACGTATTAACAATTAGCATGCTAATTCTCAGAGAAAATGTGAATAAAAAAGGCTGATGACAATATCCCAAACCAGTGACCGCCTTTGAAAGGTGCTTCTTTAAAGTGTGCTACAGATTGTATCTTCTTTGACCGCCCGTGTCACTCCTCTCTATTAGCATTCGTCTCCAGCTAATTTAAATGCTAATGTATCCTAGCCTTTTCTCTGCGTGATAAAGCTAACAATCGACACTGGAGGCCTTTTGGTAGCTGAGCTATGAGGCAATTAGCTGGAATAGTATAACCATGTACAGCGAGACGAGTTGAATATTAGAAAAGTGATCTGACCGCCCTGAGAGAAAATGCAGGAAAAAATTTAGAAAAGTGCTGGGGAGCGTGATGGTGAGCAGTCAGAGAATAATTTCATAGTTTTGTGGACTCCTACTGGACTGCCCGTGATAAGAGAGAGAGGTCAGAGGTAAATTCTCCAATGGATCACAGTAGAGGAAAAAATAGACTTCAAACACTATCATGAAGTCAAAGATAGGGGGCAAGAGAGAGACATTTCCTGTTTGAGATTTCATGACGTAATCTGGTGCAGCTTCATGATGATTACATGATTTTGACAAAGGTCAAAATGTCAAAATTTCCAGATAAGCTATGCAGAGAGGATAGAGTTTCCTTTTCTAGTTATTTCCAAAGATGACAGACAGACATAGAACAACAGAATGATGGACAAACAGAACAAATGAATGAACAATAGAGAGTCAGACAGTCAGACAGACAGACAGACAGACAGACAGACAGATAGATAGATAGATAGGCAGCCAGACAAACAGAGAGGTAATAAATAGGTATTTACAATTGATGATAGGTAGACAGGCAGACACTTAGAAAACAACAAAGAGAATGGCAGATAAATAGAATAAATGATAAATAGAATTATATATATTCATAGACAGAGACAGACAAAATAAACAAACGAATGAACAATAGATAGACAGACAGACAGATAGAAATCACACAACATATGCTGGTGTTTCCAACAGGGCAAATACAGACAAATCTTAATAACAGAGAAAGCCCATCTGGAAGTCACATAAGCGTGTGTCTGCATCCGTGCGGGTGTTTCAAAGCGTTTCGGCATTTCAAAGAGAAATAACTGTCCTGTAATCATAGCCGTCCTTTGCTCAGTCAGATCGGAGTATTAAATATTCAGAACCGGACAGACTGACAGACTGCATAAAAAGCCAGTGAAAAATTATTCATAATGCAGGTAACACTCACACAGGGACCCCTGGATGAAAGGAAATGTCATTTGTCACTGGCTTTTGTTCATCCCTCATAGCCTGTTGGGCATCCAACCATTAAGAAAGCTTTATTAATTTATTTATTAATTAAAGTGCTTGTAGTCTCACCATGGTGGGCCGAAGGTGCAGCCTTACGTATTATTTGCAGCTTAGGGGCCCAGAGAGACAAATCAGAGCAGGAGAGAGAGAGTCTTAATGAGAACAAATAGGTTCAGAATGCAAATGGTCGTTCCCTCAACTGCACTCTGCCACCAGTCACATCTCTCTGCATATTACAGCTTCAGGGCACCCTGGTGGAACCAGTGTGTGTGTGTGTGTGTGTAGATGTCAGCAGGCTTCGCGAGAGCTCCTCCTGTGGTGTTACTCATTACTGAGCAGAGAAACTAGTGCTTGTGACTTTTACGCCAGATGATTTGAACACACACACACACACACACACAAGGGCACACATACACACACTTTCTGCTGATATTCTAGAAGCAATTAAGCTCTTCTCAGCACTGCTTCCTAACTTGATATCCTCAGTATTACCTGAACTTCTCATCACTGTGGGTCAAACACACACACACACACACACACACACACGTGTTTGTTTTTCTGTTACGGTAGGGATTTTCTTCTCATGATTATTGTTTTATACTGAGCTAAACCCAAAATATGATACATCCTCATCCTACACTTAAACCCCATAGAGATTCTTTAAATAAATTAAATGTAAAAAAAAATTATTGTATTAAAAAATGTATTATTTTAAAATAAACTATAATTAAACTTTGAAATAATAATTGAATTATTAACTACAGTATGCACTGTATTTACTTACAGTATGCATTTATTTTATTGTAATAATTATAAAATTCATTTTATATTTCTAAATGAAATTTATTAAAAGAAATGTTAAATAAAATTCTATTATATATAACATATATAATTATAATAATTATAAACAAAAATTATTAGTCTATATATTCTACAAAAAAAATAAAATGTAACAAAAATTAAAAAATTAATTAAAAGATTAAAAAAATCTATTCCCTTAAACCCCATATTTATTTTAACTTGTTTGTGTGATAATAAAGACATTCTGATTCTAATATAAGCAAAAAAACAATTAAGATAAACATAAATAAATATGTATGCCATGAACAAAGTCAATAGGTCATTAGGTCAAAAGGACAAGTCAGTAGGTGTTCATAAAACGTGTCTGTAGTTGCTAGGATAGTCTGTAATTCTATAACATTTTGGTGCCTTTTTTGACCCACTTTGCACACACCACATAACCTCCTGAACATCATTCAACGGTTCAGGTACTAAGCATACAGACAGCAGAAATGAAGTGGGATGAGTTAGCGGAGATTTAATATTTAGGATAGAAGTTTGTTGAAATCACTAACTTTAAACAATACTAACCGCACACTGGCAAACCCACTAAAACTGCACAAACTACATAAACACAAAGGACAAACCGACCTTGCAAAAAGCAGAACAGCAGCATCGGATCCTCGCATAGTGCAGGTTCGAGACAAACGCCCATAGGGTCAAGTGTCCAGAGCATTCATCGCAACTCCACACACACACACACACACGCATCAGCGTCCTTGAAACACATGAGCAGTGAAATGAAAAATAAAGCGGAAAAACAAAAAGCAGGTGATCCACTTCTACAGCAGCATGCTCTTCTGTGGTTCGTCAGCTGGCATCAAGAACATTGGTACCCTGTGGCAAACGTGGCAACGGCAGGACCACTGAGGCAGAACGAAGGTTGTGTGTGTTTTTCAGAGCATAACGGAGGTCACGGGGCGCCAGGCTGAGCTGTGTAGGTTATGATCAGTGTCAGCGTGTGTGTGCTGTGTGTGTTTGTGTGTTTTCACACTCCAGGGGCCAGAGTTGATCGAGTAAAATGCTTCCGGGGCCAGCGGGGGGAATGCTAGCGTTCCATTAGGAGTTGAGTTGCGGGCGCATTTGCCCTGATCTATCATTAGCCTGACAGGCAAGACTAATCAAGTGCCGCACATACAAATGAAGATCTCTCCCTGTGGCCCTCTGAAGTCTCTGGGCACGAGAGCGCGTGTGCTGGCATGCGTTTCGCACCACGCTGCTCTTGCCTAATCTCACTGGTCAACTGCATTTCAACTAATGCTAGGAAGAACGCATGCAGTCACAGACAGATCCAAGAACTTTAGCATGAATAGCTTCAGTTAAAGCTGAGGCATGTCATTTCTGCTCCACTACCACACAGACTTCAAAACAGACTTCCCAAACACGCCCCAGCTGCCATTGTTCAGCCAACAGGTAACCCTGGCCTAAATTCACAACAAGTCACAAAACACAAGACCAAAGAAAATCCACGCTGGTAATGAACGTGGTTCTGCGCAGCTCGTCAGTGAACAACTGCTGTGTGTAGTATTTACGGCTCAATGTGAAATCACACACGGCACAATATTGTTCTGATGGACTTGGTTGAACAAAAATAAACAATATTTTGTTGCTTAAGCTTATGTATTTAGTCATTATTCAATGAAATATTTATATGCGATTAAAATGCAATTAATTTTGATTAATTAATTACAAAGCCTCTAATTAATTAGATTAATTTTTTTAATCCAGTCCCAGCCCTAGAAATAATACATACAAATATAAAGATATATGATATTTTGATATTTGTACTGTACTTTGTGAACACTGCAAAATATATGCACATTCATACATTTTATATATATGTAATGTTTAATGTATATATATATATATAATATAATTTCAGAAATCATGTTTTCATTGTGCATATTGACCAGAACTGATTTTTATCTTTTTTTGCAAATAAATTCTTCATATATATAGACCTAATCAAAATTATTTCAAGTATATTTATTTTTTTATAAATTTATAATCTTTTAATACATTTCTATCCGTTTTTGTAAATAAAATCTTTAAAAAAAATTGATTGATATATATATATATATATATATATATATATATACACACACACATATACAGACCTAATCTAAATTATTTAAAATATATTTAATTTTTATAAAATATTTGTTAGAATTATTTAATAAACATTTAGCAAATCAGGCTGAAATAATTAAATCTGGCTCTAAATGAAATAGAATTGATGTTTTTGTTTCAGTTGTTTTGGCTTCAGAAACACCTAGGCTAGTATACTTTATGAAATCTAATTGAATTTAGTTTTGCTTAAATAAAAAAAAAAATTAAAAAAAAAAAACATTTACAAAATAAAATTATTTGATTTGATTACGAGCTTAAAAATTTAGTACACAAACAAACAAACACAACATTTTCAACCCATACATCCTTATTTGTTATGGTTCAGGCCTAGAACAAATTCCGCTTCTTTTAATTTTATGCCAGTGGTTTCAGAAATCCTGAATCCCCATACTGCAATATGCTTACAGACAGTAAGCCCTTTAAGCGTAAATGCAGCCTAGAGTGCTCGGGTCGTGGGTTTTAGCTGTTAGATTGGCGCGGTGCGAATGCGTGACTCGCTGGCGTGCAACGTGTCATTAGCGTACGAGATCCACTTTCCCTTGTCACACTCCCCGTGCACTGTTGACAATCTGAGGCTGAAACCAGGCGACACTTCGAGTAAACTCAATTAGTCTCCCCGCCATTATGACACGCATCAAAAATAAAAGAAAATATTTACATAGCGTCTGCCGTGGACCAATTACACTGTGGAATGGGGGGTGGGGAGCGGCATTAGCATATCATTTGCATGCAGCTTTAACTTGTTTTTAACAGGTGACATTTGGATGCAACTTGTACCCGACAGAAGGGCAGAAGCGTGAGTTTAGCTATATGAGGGTTTGTGTGTCATTGCAGATTTACACTGCCTTTTCAATTAATTAAACCAGTCTGTGATCAGGGACGTAGGAAAGTGGAGGGATACATTAAACTTGCCAGCTTAACTCATTATTTACGGGACAGTAATCCAACGAAATTGCCAACCATAGTATAACTGAGGCTTTCACTAGGTTGTAGACCCAAAAGTGAAATTTGTGTATTCTTGCAATCCAAAATTGCACCATTAACTCAATACAGGTATAATGGGCATTACAATAAACAAGCTGAAAATCTAATATTTCTTTACACCTGATCTCATCACAGTCTAGTACAGAGACAATTGAGATATCGGAGAGATCTCATTTTTGGTTTGACTTTCTTGGCTAACTCTGTACTTAATGACAAACCGTCACTGCATTCACCAGCAAGAACCAATGAAGATATATTAAATATAATGGGTTATAGCTTTATGACAGTCATCCAGCAATATTGCAATATACAGCTGACACATCAAACACAGAACTAATAATAAAGCTCTGAAGCTATGATACTGACTCTGCTCATAAAGAGAGGACGTCCACACACACACGGTGTCTGCAGAATAGTGTCCTTGATGCAATGTTACAATTGCATTAATGAACATAGTGTAAGATCAAGCACACGTACAAGGACAACAGACTTTTATAATGTTACTGTGTCATTTATGAGCTGCGAAGAGGGACATGCGATATAGGTTTTATTAAGTTTATATAAAATTCTGTCCAATACTAAATGTGCAGAGAGGCCTGCTGTCTTTCATTCAAAACCTGTGCAAAATTCACCACCACTGCTAGAGTCAAGTGAATGGTTGCCAGTGCGTTGTTGTGTCTTGTTCTGAAGGTTGTTATGTGGTTGCTGAATTAAAATAAAAAATACTTTTACATGCCAACCACAACCAGTCTGATTCATGAATATGCTACACTTACGAACCAACGTTTTTAAGTGATGCTCCAGATGTGTGTTCACGGTGTGTGTGTGTGTGTGCATGTTCACAAATAATGCATAACCCATTTAGTCTGATTCACACATTAAATGAAGTTCACCTCAATTGAAGTAACTTTCATGCATCAAATCTCTCAAGCAAATCAGAAACAATTACAGCATATATAATGTAGTCTGATTCATGAGTAAATGAACTATGAGCCAAAAGTGAATCAAAATACAGCATACCCCACAAACAAAGATTTTTATGTTGTTATTATCGTGAAAACTATTAAAACATGCTTGTTGACTGAAATAAAAGCTGAAATATATTTAATATTTATATTTAATTTTAAGAATTTAAACTAAAAATAAAAATGCAGCCTTTACAACTAATAAAAAAAAACATTTTTAAAAATGTAGACTAATAAATTAAAATAAAAACTAAAATGATTACAGTAAAAAATAATTTCAAATATTAGTAAAACAATATTGTTCACTAAAAAAGCCTCAGTAACTCAAGAGCTACAGGTTTGAAGGCGTAAGATGAATCCAGCCTTAGACTTTTGGGTTTGTACAAAGAGGTTTACATAGCAAGCACCACATATAATATAGGAAGAAATAATGCTTATGTCACATGAAGGGTTTAAAAAGATTGATGCTTTCCTCTTCATCCCCTCCCCCTGCCCGCCTTCTCATTCACTTTATATCCTCAGCTTTTTCACGTAACATATTTACAGTCCCTATGAAGGAGAGTTAGCTATTATAGCGGCTGGAAGCCTGGCGCGCTAAAGCTTCATCAAATAAACCGCAGGTATGAAAAGACAATAATGATGATAAATCAACTAATGGCTGGGGGGTATTGACCAGACGCAGGTGCACATGAGGCCTGTGTAAGAAAGAGACGTGATAGATGATACAGTGGATAGAGACAGAATGCAGGTCTGATGGGGGCAAATTACGACTAATGGTATTTTAGTTTTCTTTCCCACCTGATTCTATTTGTCCATGATTCTATTTCACTGGACAGTATAACTCACCCTCGGTCTCTAATAGACTGCAGAGAGAGCCAAGAGGAGTAGCGCACCGGGCAAGAAATGCATATTCTCGGAATGGCACATTTTTCCAGGCATCTATTAACTAAAATGATCATTTTAAGTGAATCACTCATCATTGATCCAACTGAGCTATATTTGTTAGTGCTGTGGAAAGGTCTGGACCAATGACCCAGTCAAATGTAAAGATGAAATGTGTCATTTTTTGATACTAGTCTTTCCAAAATGGAACAGTTTTAAACATCATCTCCATTCCGTCTTTCAAGAAAATGGCAACAAACAGGTTATATGCATATATCCTACATTTTGATATTTGTGGTTTGAACATGCAATATTATACCTATATATATATAAAACAACACACACTTTTACTTTTAACCACTTAAATCTGGCGTACTTCATTCTATTTTAAGAGTTTTTTTTACAAATTGGATAAAAAAAATTTTCTCACAAACTCAAGTGGGTTGCTACAGTAACATGTTGCATGCAGTCTTAAAAGAAAGATCAGTTAGTGTGCAATTAAAAACATAATCATAAAGTAAAGGCTTTTAGGGAGTTGTGTATTATTGCTAGGGAGAAATAGGCATACATAAATAGGCATTGAAACAAAGAGTGACGGATAAAAGAGTCGATGTATTGGCATGTGTGGTTTTGACGAAACACGAGGCATGATCTCCTGCTAAGTAAACTAACAGTTGAAAAACTGTCAGGGATACTGCCAATCAACACCACACAATCAAATATTGTATTTGGGGATTTGCAGGGAGCATGAGAAGAGGGTGGAAACGGCAAAAACACCAGCAGCATTCATCATAGTCTGCCATCTTCATGCTGATAAAGAAAATTAATAGCTTTAGCAAGCTTCTTAACCAGGGAGTACAAAACAACCCCCTGCAAATACTTTTGAAATCACTTTCAAGCAAACTGCCAAGTCTTTTTTTTATCAAATCTTTCACATATAACCTATAAAATGCAAAAGGGAAAGCAGTGAAAACTAGTGCATCTTCAAAACTCTGACTCTGAGAGGTATGGATCATCTCAGTGCTCCTATTAATAACCATAACATGTGGGTTGCTTTTAGATTGGGTGCACTGGTATACAGACTCCAGTGCATTCAATGTGTATTTTAAGCGACACGAAAACAAAATATCTAGATGAAGATGACATCTCAACAAGCCACATGTAAAGAAAAACTCCTTATTAAAGCACTAAAGAAGACCTTGAGGGCTGGTGTAAGTGTGAAATGACTGATTTCAACTAGTTTAAAGACAAACAGGAGAAACACTGTGTGCAACTAATGAGACAATCAAGGCTTTTCAATCTACACATCATTTACCATGGATTTACTGTAGTAACCATCACTGCACCATGGTTTTGTGGCAGAACTTTTGAATATTTATATTGATTTATAATTATAGTATGCATATGTGATTACGTTATAGCATGTGTCCATTTGAGGTTTTTAAACTACTGTTTTTCATACAAACAGGCTACTTAAAACCGTATATTTAATATACGTATATTTTTACCATATTGAGGTGCTTTATGTATTTTAACTGTGTTCAGAACACATGTAGCCATATAAAACTGAGGGTGCTGCAATTTTTTACAGACGTTACTGATTTTGATAATGAACAGATGTTTACGTCTGCAAACCTAACTCAAGCTACTATCAAACGTGCAATGCTAAGAGACGTAAATGGGAAATGTGATTAATATTATCAGGCAACCCAAACCTGATTTGAAACCGTATCAAATTCTTAAACAATAAGAAATACATTTTTATGAACATTTATTTTGCTAAGGAAAATTACTGAACTCTTTCTGAAGCAAAACGATTTTTTTTTAAAAGATTTTACATTTATCGTGATATTAATATTGATATTGACTGTTATTAAAACATTATTGTGATAATTTTTTTGGTTATATCACCCAACACTTCCTTGCGTTACGCAAAATTGTTACCCTGTGCTTAAGGCTGAACACAACCCCTGATTTCAAGCACTCATTTCAAACCTCGAGCAAACCTCCCAGCTCAATGTCACCGCGTCCTAGATGAGTCAGTGAGTCCTAGAGTGAGCCATTTCCAGGTACTTGCATGAGAAAGGTCAAATTATGTGAGTAAATCCTTATATAAAGCTATAAATTTAAACACATTTCCAATGAATTTCCAAATTCAGCTGAGCAAGGACCAGAATTCCATGCAATTCCACTCAATTCCACAAGCGGCCTAATACTCTGCTATTTCAAATAATTAGGGGTGCTTTGCTGGATTCAGGTCAAAAGTCATAATTTTAATACTTCCCATTAGCGTCGATCAAAGGCAAACATTCTATACAAAGGAGCTCCTGTTGTGTTCTGGCATCTCGCTGTCATGTCGAAAGCGTAACTCATCCATCATTTTTACGATGGCTTTGGTTTTCCCATAATTAATGGCCGTCAGCAGGACGTAAATGTGTGAAGATGAAAGAATGGGAAAACATTCAAATTAACACTGTCACTTTGAACAATGGCGAGCCGGAAAAGACGATTGCATTCGCATTCGCGGGAGATGAAGTAGCCACCAGAAAATGAGAAAAGCAGAGCATTTATCTTAAAGCACAGGCAAAATCGATGTACGAGCATCGGAGTACACCTTGAAAACAACAAAATGCATCTAAACGTCACACAATTCGCTGACATTTTTAATATTCATTTTAATATGATTACGTACAGATTCATGATTCAATACGGGGGAGGCAGAGCGTGAGCTATGGATGTATCCTATTTAATGAGGGTTTGAGCTAAAATGCACATAGTTCAGAAATTCAGCATTATATAATATATAACATTTCACATTGCTCTCACCTCACAAATCAATGCATGCATGATTTGCATTTTAAAAAGACTGCAAAAAGTTACTCTTCCCACTTGTAATAGCTCGTCACTATCTAGTTTGCTGCATTTCAAACACTGCAGAAGACTGTGCACCACTTGCTTTTTCTTATTTAAACCCTTTTGCTATATCCTCCCCACATGCTCTTATACACGCCTCTAGAAGATGACCTTTTCACAACGTCCAAATAATGCACCAAAGCGTGAATACACTCCTGCAAATCACCATTAACCACACCATTTAAAAGCTTTTTTAATCTTCCACTGGGGAACAAAGCCTCCCTCCCCAATAGCCAAAAGTATGTGTTGGATGTCCACCACAGCCCTTAAAGGTTAATGGTGTCTCTGGAGAAGGAAATGTAAGGAGAATGAATGCGTGTGGGGTCTTGTTACTCGTCTCTCCCTTCCCTTGACTTCTGACAGAGCCCTGACATAAGAGCCGCCCAGTTCATTATGCTTGGGTCACTGCGCTCTGCAAATATTCCTCTATCTCATTGCTATGTCTTTTACTCACTATACTGTTTGTACAAGGTACTAAAGTCAACACAAACCAGCAGTCACAGCTCCTGCAACGGGACGCATTGGAGTGAAGTAGGTTATTATTTTAGGGAAAAAAATAGATGTGATTATTTTGATAAAGGATTAAAAGTTCTTGCAAATATGAAACCTGCTGGACTGAACAACAGGTGGATGAAAAGCCCAGCAACAGCAGCTGTTTTTAGACACTGAGAAGCATCACGAGTAAAACAATGACACAGTAAAACAAACCACAGCACAGAAGCACAGAGCTGGATCTGCCAATTAATGGTACTTCATCTCATTACATTTACTTCTGTGACTCAACTGTGTGGTGCGGGGCAAAATGTGGCAGACTGTCGGGTTTCTAATGGCTAATGAGGGAACTCGGATGAGCAGTGATTTACGAGGGTCAGATTTTAATTCACGAGTATGGATAGCTGAGGTTGTTAATTTATTATCTTATTTATTAGATTGACAGGATTGTTGTGTGTACATAGCAAAAGTGATGTCAAAATACTTTACTCTCATGCATTTTAAAATCAGGATGGTCAGATAGTTATCAGCAAACAACTAGCAGGTTAGTTGTTGTTTAGTATGATTAATATGTTTGTGTAACATTTACATATTAATTCATTAATTTAATTTAATTAATAAAACATATGTTATATGTACAGTGTACAGTGTGTGTGTGTATAATATAAACAATGTTTTATACAAATTTAAAAAATATATATATTCATAAACAAAAACTTATTTTGGATACATTTAATCATACGTAAGCATTTGGCAGCACTTATTTATATAAAATTATGCATTTTAAATATATTTTTGTAACCATTATTTTAAAACTATTTCAAAAATATATTTACTATATATATATATATGTATGTATATATGCACATATAAGTAAACACACTCAAAAGACAAAATTTGCAGAGATCTTCACTAGTCTATCTAATAAACGGAGAGATAAAACCTTGTTTAAAGTGATAAATGAAGAAACAGCTGGATTTTGTATAATTACCATTTAAAAAAAATGAACAGCCGGACCAAAATGGGGTCCTTCAACACCTTTCCAGCGCTATTCAAATTAAGATTCGTTTACAACCACACGCAATTTGTCTTCATAATAACGAGTTTAATTATCAATTAATCAAATCTAAACTCAGATTCAAGACACTCTCCATTTCAATCCAATTAGACTGAATTTATTGATGGATTCATTGATGGCAATTACCGCGTATGTGTGTGTGCACACATCTGTGCAGGTTTCTTTGAGTTTGTTTCTCTCCATGAGAGTAAACAGAAGGACAGGATATTTCTCAATGCCAGCCATATGATGTTTGCTCAGCTCTCCAGATCTGCACCGTCTGAATCATTCTGCCAACACCTTCCTCTTGAACAACCCTCTGCCAGAAAACCTTAGCCTCATCCCCTTTATCTCAACCTCTCCATCCCTCATTCCCTCTCTGAGGAACATCTATGCCCCGTTCAATTCAATCCTGCTTACAAACAGTGAGCTTCTGCTGCGATCAAGTCCTCCTGGGAAGTTCCTACTTACAAGCTCAGAAGTCTTAAATGCATTGTGTATTTTTTCAATTTTACCCATTCTGACAAACAAAGAAAGCTTTGTAGCACTACTGCAACAAAATAAACAGCAAAAGATGCTCATTAGATTTATAATCGATGCATTTTCTGTGAATTTCATGCTGCTGTTAAGAATAATGGGTAATGTTTGGTCACACAAGCCTGGCGGCTCATAAACCGGCTAAATGGCAAGATGCATTGCCGTACTTCATCACCAGTTCAACAAATAGAATGCATGCATACGATATTATACATACACATTGACGGTTACAACATCTTACAATCAATAACAGTTTCTTTCAACGTAATTATTTAATCGACACACTGCAAACACAGATGCAAAACATAACTGTATGGCTTTATGCTGTCGTTCAGCATATAAATGCGATCACATGACTTGAATGTAGCTAGAAGTGCTACAACATACATTGTCACTATTTATAAAACAGATAGCTCCGGTCCTGAATGCTGATTGGCTAATATAATATTCCTAGAATTCTAAAACCCAATATGGTGACAAATGCGAGTGGAAGAGAAAATAATTAATAGAAAAACATCTTTTATTAGGCCTTGCTGTATCATAAATGTACACATTGTACAGTTTTCACCATTTTTCATAGTGAAAGAAGTATTATTGCAATTATTAATGTTATTATTAACAATACCCTTTCTACTCTGTGCCTAACGACACCTCTTAACTTTAGTGGTAATTCTAAAGCATCTTTGAATATCCTTCCTGTCTCTCTGCCTCCTCTCTTTTTTGCTCTGGTTTAAGTAGGAATCTTTTAGCATGCTTTCTTTCAGACACTTACAGCCGTGAATAGAAATCCATCCCCTGCTTGTACTCAGGACAGAAAGGTGTAAGGTGACGCATTCAAATGAGTCCCTCGCTGTTTTTGTCCAAAGCTCTTTATTGCTCTATTGATTCTGAAAGCGTTACGATGGCAGTGCTGAACGGAGACTGGCAGTGATTTGATGGGGCGTCAAATGAGCCTGTGTCTCTTTAATGACGCTGTAATTGAGCCTCACATGCTACGGCAACAAAACAGCTCAATCTCCAACCCACACAGAGGTGAATAAAAAGAACAACAGGCCAGATAGTCAATTCCATCTGGAAATATTTTAAGCAAGTGTCGTAATTTATCAAATGTTTAGCAGCTGCAAAGTGGTTCACATTTCAAAACATCTAATATCCGTGGACACTTCACATTGTGTCCAAATGCACAATGCAACTGTAACCCCCTTAAATTGTGATATTACTAAATCAATCAAACATACAAAAAAAATGTCTTCCATTTAAATTATGTATCTCAGAGAAACTCTTGCATTGATGCAATTCTATGATTGGCCACTAGAGGTTACGGCTGAGTAAATTGCGTTTATCTAAAAACTAAGCAACTTTAGCTATTTTTAAATCTTAATGTGTATCATTTTCCTTCAAGAGGTTAACAATTCTACAAGTTTCAATCTCATCCATTTGCTGAGGAATAAAGAAACGTTTGGTTACAACTTTATGTTGAGTCGTTGCTTGTTTACGTTACGTATTACTTTAAGTAAATAGACATCAATTCATCCTCAATCTGTGTAAAAAACAAACCAATCAGAGTTATATATGATATTACAAATGTATTTCTGTATGTTTAAAAAGGGTTTGTACAGGTATGTGAATGCGAACGAGTGAAAAGAGATACCTTGTACAGAGAGATTCCTTGTTTCTTAGCCATTTTAAGCATGTTTACGTTGACGAATGTCGTCATGAGCAGATTAATACGTGCTTAGAGTCATTTTGTAAAGATTGAAAGAAGATATCCTTGTTGAAGTTGATTAAATTAAGAGATGCTTAACGTGACTGCATTGTTTGTACAGATTGAGAGCGGATTCTCTTCGTGTGATCGTTTAAATAGCGAGCCGAAGCCCTGGGGTCCATTTTTCGTACGTCGCTAGCTCAGTTAGCTGGATTTAATTGTTGTGGATTTGTCCTGATCTTGGATCGTTTCGTTCTTGAATGCGCATCTCAGACTTGCAGTCATAGCAACAGGTCCGTAAGCTTAAACCTGCTCAGGCTGCGCTTCTGGTGGGTTATGATTGGTTAAAATGCCGAGGTCACATCTGATTGGTTAAAGAGCACGACTGACGCAGACTGACTTTAGTGGGAAAAAAAAAAGTATCTTGCAAGAAAGTGTAGAAAATAATTACGACGATTCACACATGAATGATGACCACAGCCACACACACACATATACATTATATTATATGATAATATATATTGCATCTAATTTGTTCGCTACTTTTTGCCAGCCCTCTCTCCTGACTTTTGCAGCATTTGCTGTGTTTCCCGGTGGCTTTATTAAAGTTTGAAATTCTCCATAACCCTCTAAAAAAAGCTCTTGCTCAGCTTCAGAAAAAAATTTAGCTCGCTCTTTTGACATTTCGTCAATCAATCGAAGGGGGTGTGATCAGGGTTTCTATTATCGGTAGATATTGCTGATATTAAACCAACGCACAATAGTCCTACACAACTCAATCCACTAACCATCTACAATAGGTGTACTCGAAAAACCAAATTTTAGATGTGTCAGTTCATCTCGGATGTATCAAACGACAAACGGAGAACGGACCCCTGATCTACAATTCAGATCGACTAGATCCTGCACGGACCCGCTGAAGTTTACAGCTAAGCTGAGACCTCAAAACACTACCTGGGTAGAAAATAACTTTATACACACTGACATTCAAGGATTTAATATATAACAAATGAACAAAGGATTCCTGATATTTTCTTTTTTCCCAAATCCCCAAATCAAATCATCTATTCAGTTGTTTACGCATGTGAGTGATACGCAGGAAGTTGAGGATTCTTTCAAACTGTGACAACTGTTCATTTTCTTCTTGTGGTTGTATTAAAAGTGCCGGCTGTTAATTAATTTACTGAAAGTGACCAACGAGTCATTATTATATCCTCCCAGTCGAACCTAGGCCCATTCTACAATATATCAGGTGTGATACATATAGCACTTGCACTGTTGTTCCGTGTTACACTTTGTTTTAACTTATATATTTAGCTGCAGTAGTTCTGTGTAAGCATTTTTTCTCAATTTCCTCACTCTTCCTGTCTTCTCTGTTTCTCTTTGACATTGTCTCTTTTTTTCTCCCACAGGAGCAGTGTCTCCTTCGACCTCTCTCGGTTTCTTTCTCCTCTTAAACTCTCATGAATCTTTCAAAGAGAATGTCTCTAAATCTGGCCTTGCACACACTGTGGAAAAAAATATAATTACTTTTTATCACACATTAAATCCCCTGACACCCTGGACATCAGAGAGGGTCCTTCTGCCCATCCAGAATGAGCATGACCCTGCTGGAGAGTGCTGACTGAAGGGGATGTTTGTGCCCCGGAGAAACGGATGAAAGAAGAGTGGAAGACCTCGCTTTCATGTTCTCTCATAGCATAAGAGTAGATCAGAGTCACATGCTTAATTAACTCAATGTGAGTGACATTATACAAAAACCTAGGCTATCTGAGAAAGAGATGCATGTCAAAAAAAAGACAAAGTTATCATTAGGTAGGCTGGAATGCATATAGAATTAATTTAACGTAAAAAGAAAGTGAGTAGTCGTTGAACGGATAGTAGTTGATTTGTGATCTGCATGGACCACAACCCAAGGTTTGGCAAACATGTGATCCATGGAAAATTTAACCACAATAGAGTGGAAGGTTATCACTTGCTCACACTCTCAAGCAATTTTAAACCATTCCAGTGAAGGTAAAGAAGAAAGGCAACTTGATTTGTTGCTTACGTGTTATATTCTGAGTTCACATCCACTCACACGTGAAGCATACAAACACATAAACACTGAACATCAGGTCTTAAAGGGACAGCTGCCTATAAATAGCTGATATATAATACCTACCATCATTATGCTCATCAATATTTATTTATTACATTTCTGTAACTGAAAACTATGGACCTTATTTTCGCATTTAAGTCAAATTTTCAAATAATAAAACTATTCCCTTTCACCGTATGAGAAAGTGGCTTTCTTTCACGGGGGAAAATATAGTTTGAACAACATCAAATAGATGAAGAGGGTACACTTTTCCTTTTTGGATGAACCACCACTTTAAATACTGACTACTGACACTTTAAATAAGTGTGGCTCTGAATAACTCCTCGGATATTAAACATGGCTGCTCCAGAGGTGTTCGCTCTGTGTACAGTACGAGGAGGAAACGTCTCATTTATAGTGGACTTGGCCCGCACTCCAGTATTGAGCTGTCATTTAGTCAGCCAAATAGAATAAGTGGGGAGGATTAGACCAGCACAGTCATGCAGATAACACCTCTGACAGTCTTCCTTTCTCTCTCGCTCTCGCTCGAATACTAAACAGGCCGCTGAGTGACAGCTTGTCAGAGGGCAAGAGAGGAGCGCTGAAACCTGGCAACCCAAGAGCGAGGTGATAACAAGCAGGTCAAAGAAAACAATTACGGCCCTGGCGCTTTCTAATGGACACACGGGAAATAATCATGTTCCTCTGTGTGTGTGTGTGTGAAATCCATTTTGTCCCGACAGCCCTTGCAAAGTCATTTGTTGGTCCTCTCAGGTGTCTCATTTTTCCGTCCACTTCAAGTGTTGTTTTCCCCCTTTCCTTCCTCGCTCTTTTCTGTCTATCTCTCAGTTGCGGCTCTTAGCGTTTCATTTCTCCCTGATTTCTCGCATTGCTATTCCACCCCCTCAGACAGGCTCTCCATCTCGGTCTAGAGCGGCAATCACAACAAAACAGGAAGCCGTCACAGTAAGGCAACTCGTTTTGTTTCCATACAAGTTGCGACGTAGTGAGGCTTTCAGACTCACCTGCTCATTTAGCCCTGGCAGCCTCGACGGGAATTCACTCACTCTGTATGTGGCGCTTACTCTCAATGAAGTTAAAACTCTTTTTCTTTCCTTTTAAGTTTCGTTCGCCATTCGTTTCCACTTTACTCAGGGGGTTTTTACTACTTTTTACTCTTGTTTGACTTGGAGAGAGATGGGGTTATAGCACGGGGCAGCCATTAGACATGGGTGAAGTGTCTCATTCAAGGGCTCAGACAAAGTGGTTGGAGAAGGAATGAGCTCTCTGTTCATTATAAGGAGCTTTTACCTACTGGACCGTGCGTTCAAGGCTCATCCCTGCTATTTCTAATATGTGTAAATCAGAGTGTTGGCAAACATTCAAAAAGATAACACATTGAGGAAGTAGATGGTGTAGACATAATAGTGCATCTTAAGCAAATTTTTCAGTCAATTAAATTAAGAAAAATCTTGTCAAGTGCAATGGATGTGAAATTTATGAATGCATGTTCACTTTCTCATATGCACTTATTATTACAAAGAAAAAAATCCATTAAAAGAATGGAAAAGAAAATCCATTACTCAGAATGACAAACAACTAAGGTAGTCTGAACTGACAATTGTATATAGATTTTTTATTTCATATATATATACTACAAGAATGTA
>JAUCMT010000114.1:20332568-20365472 GCA_032357475.1 Enteromius thamalakanensis
AATATCATAACAATTTTGTGATTGGCTGTTAAGTAGTGTGGGGCAAGGGTGGGCCAAGCTTCTAATAGGGTGGGCCAGGCCCACCATGGTCCCGGGTACACCACCATGCAATTTTTGGAAAACAAAGAAAGAAAACGTTTTTGTTTTTATATTGATTTTGAATTTCAACCAAGACATAATTTAGAAACAAAACATAAAAGTCATTCCATAATTGTTATTCAAATGAGCTTCAGAGGTGAATATATACATAAATTAAAGGATATCAGGGTCACTATGCAATTACACAATTAAAACTTTAATTTGTCAACTTTCTTTTCCAACAAAAGGAAGAAAAGGTAGGGGAAAAAAAGTTTTATTGTTATGTCCATGCTAAGGCACTCACTGCAGAACTGACCAACAGCTGACAATTACAATAAAGCTAGATTACAAACGGTCACTGAAAAAAAATACAAAAATGTTTTTGTGGAAAAATGCAAAATGCAACTGTTTCTAAGCTTAAAATATGGATTTTATATAAACAAACATAAAAGAAGCATTTCAGAGAATATACAAAGCACCAACTGCAAAGAGATCAACAGTGTTGGACAGAAAGAGTTAGACGAAGGCATAAGAACATAATGGATAAAACATTTGCACAAGAATAAAACTGCAATTCCAAATTAACCGAAAATACTGAGAAATACAGATGCAGCTAGCTGTAGCACTGGTCACATGATTCAAAGAAAACATTTCACTTCCACCTCATTGAACATGTGATAAGGTCTACAAAATAACGAGCTGAACCAAATAATATCTGCATTACTGTTAAACAGTGTTGGAAAAGTTATTTGTACACCACATAAGAAAGATGGAAAAATTCACCAAATGTAACATCTAAAATATTAAATGCACTGTAAACATGACAACTTCAGTTAACAGAACACCATTTTGAGAAAATACATGAAACTTTAAAGAGAAATATTACAATTAATCGAGGTGTAGATACCACACTTCTGAATATAAAGCTGCACGGAGGATGCAGGATGGCTGCTAAGCTTTTTTTATACGACCTCTGGCTGGATCCCCAAACACGTGTGTGCGCACACACACACACACAATTTCCCAGTGCATTGCGACAGTAAATAACTTGATTAAAATAAAAATCACCAATATATTTGGGGGATTTCACTGCAAAAAATGATAGTAACATTACACTTGATTGAGAAAACAACAGCTACAGAATATCTCTGTAATAACACAAGAAATGATTCCTTATCAGAGCATGATGAGCATCATGAAAAACATGATACATGATTCTTCGATTGGTTTACACCAATCTCACTGATATTCAGAAATCCTGGTGTGTAAAAGTGTGATGGTTTTTGGCTTAGCTATTGTTCGGTGACAATGAATGTACTTGATTCTGAACAGTTAAGAGACTGATTGTTGTCGCATCTCTCTCTAGATTCTAGAGTCGATGAGCAGCACAAAGGAGCAGTTTTTGGCTTTATATACGGTCTGTAAGGAGACTGGGCCTCCCACAGCTCACAGACTCGCTCTCTCGCTGACCACATCCTGCAGGCGTTTAAGCAGCACATCGTCGTTCTCTTGCCGCAGGCATTTAGATGGAGACTCGGTCTCATCACCTTCCATGGTGAACGCCCGCTTCTTGCTCACCCCACCCTGACGAATCATCTGGTTTATGTCACTAAGCTCCTGAAGAGAAACATGAAGCAGAAGTTTTTTAGTTCCATAACTGGACAAAACTTACGTTGTGAGCATTCAAATGTAAAAAGACACAAACTGATTCATTTTGAATTTAATACAAATGTAACGATCAGCTATATTGACAATGATAATACCCAGTTGCACTGTGTGTACTTTGTTTTATTGACAGAAGTCATACAGATTTGGAGTGATGAGGTGTGAATTATTTTTAATCAAATATTCCATAGAGGTAATTATTTCTGTTGATGCTTGTTGTGACATCCTGTGGTTTGACTAACCTTTGATGGGCTGCCAGTAAATTTGTATGTGTAGGCAGTGCTGGGGGTGAGAGTCGAGCCGTTTTTATGAGGAGAGACAAAGATGGAGTGTCTCTGAGAAACACGGCGAGGAGAGAGAGGCTGAGCACGAACCGAAGGGAACGGAGATAACGGAGGAGCCTCCATCTTTATAGAAAAACAAAGAGAGCAAGAGTGATATTCTTGTTTTCAAATGGTGTAACAGTTCATTTCAAATGAAGCAAAGCAATACACAAACCTTGTTATCAAGTGTGGAATGTGCATATTTGAGAGCGAATGATTTCATCTTTAGTACGTAAACAGAGTTGTAGAACTGGATGAGGTCTCCTCTCTCCTCTGATTCGCTGTCAGCCTCTGTTGTGTTTGCCGGTTCCGTCCTCTCACTGGCTGTGAACAAAAACAAACAATAAATAAAAACAATTTTAAAAGAAATTAAAAATTAAATAGGTATTCATTACACACACACACACAAGTTTGGCAATCACAGCTAAAGTTTCAGCATCATTATTGTCACAAAGTTATCATAAATGTCACATGACACTTTCTAATATGCTGATTTGCTGCTCAAGATAAAACAACAGTGTGTAATATTTTTGCGGGAACTGGTACATTTTCTTCTGTCATATATTGTGCATTAGTAAAAAGGATAAATAAACATTCAGGACATTGTCCTTACACTGGTCTGCTGGCGGATCCACTTCCATGTTCTCATCTGTCTGCTGCTCTCTGAGACGCTTCTTCAGTAAAACACTGCGGTACACCTACAAACAAGATAGTGTGGATGCTGATGCCCCAAAGCCTCATACAACAGACATTTATGTGCAATTCCACGTTAAGCACATGCACATAAAATAACTAAAAACTGTTACGGTAACGGTGGCCGGTTTGGAAATACTCACGTGACTGTTGGCTTGAGGTTGGGTTCTGTAGCATTTCATAATGTCTTGAAAAGTGTGCTCTTCTTTTGTGATCTGCAGAAGCAAATAAGTCAAATTTTATTGGTATTGGTCAAAGTAATAATGCAGAAAATTCAGCTATGCATCACATTGCACTTTAAAAATACATTAAAATAGAAAACTCTTATAATAATACTGTATTTCACAATATGTCTTGATGTTCACTAAAAATAAACAAAGGTAAATAAGTGCAAGTGTGACAAGAAACTTATTTGAAAAAACAACAATTTAAAACACTCTTGCATGCTAAAATTAGAGTAGAGTCTTTAGTCAATTGCTCAGCACAACAGCATTACAGTAGCCCTTCCCTCGACATTCAAAAGCCGTACCTTTGATATAATGTAGACGGCACAGAGCAGCAGCTGGTCCAGGTGTCTGTCCTTCATCAGGTCAGTGCAGTGCAGCAGCGAGTGCTCAAAACACGTCCAGATCTTCCCTCGCAGCTCTGATGAGATATCCAGCTTCAGACACAGGTCTCGCAGACGCACGCTGGCTAAATGATACACCTGACGGGACAAGCAACAGCATGTATGCACATCCCCTAACAAAGATCTTCACTCAAGAGCAGAGGCAAAAAAGGCCAGCACACATTTCCTCACCTTCCTGAAGAAGAGGGCGAGGGATCCTGTGCGGCGGGGTCTGTTGACGGCTGGGGGCTGTGTGTCGGAGCTGGCGGGTGAAGCTGTGGTTCGGCTGGGGGAGGCCGTCAGTAAGACTTGAGCGGTGAGTGGGTTCAAATCACTGGCCTGAAGTTGGATGACTGTGAAGCCGCCCGTCTCATTCTTTACCACTGTAGGATGAGGAACCATTATGTCAACAAAAACAGAAACTGTTTGTGTCAAATAAACAAGAAAAAACTAAAAATAGTACCTGGAAGTGGAAAGGTGAGCTGCTGGCCGTTTCCGGTGGACATGGAGAGGAGAGTCGTGGTGTTCTGGCCGTTTTCTGTAATGTTGGGAATGATTTTGATGGGAGTGACTGAGATTCTTTTCACTGGGGACTGTGGTGGAGGATCGTCACCAAATAAGCGTCTCTTAGCGCTGCCGGCTGCAGGTGAACTGTAGCGGTCGTGGAGAGAGATGGGTGACTGAGGGATGTCTAAGAGAGGAAGAAAAATTATCCTTATGAGTACATCGGATTCAATACTTCAAAGAATTTCAAAGAACACATAGATTTATCCATGAGCCATCACCTTATCACCTTTTCTACATAGTTCATACATATGGATTTCATGCCTTTTTTGTCCATTTACGTTAGCTGCAAGGTTATCTGTATGCTTGAAAATAATTTATAATAATATGATTATTATTGTATCCGTTAATATTATTTATTTTAAAATGGTAAATGGATCAAACATATTCCTAATCATTTTAATTTTAATTAAAACAAAAGCTCTCTGGAATGTCCCTCCCCTTTATTATTATACACATTCATTAGGTCTCAGAGTCTAGCCTTATTTTGCGACGTACCTTTGCGTGCGCTGGAGCCCAGGCCTGTGCGGACCTCCCTGATGCGAGGGTGGATGATGGGGGATAGCGCTACCAAAGGGAGGTGAGTGGGGCCACCTGCATTGTTGCCCGTGTCAAAATTACTGGGAAAATTCACCTAAGAACCAAATAAATAACAGGTTATATTCTGTAATCTAACTGGCCTCAAAGTGGTTTTGAGTGTGTGTGTGTATATATGTACCTCTTCTACAGTAAGGGCTTTATTATTAGCGTTATTGAGAGATGTCCACAGGGCCGAGTCTCTGGTCCAGGCTTTACTTTCCAGCACCTGCTCCTCTATCCTGTTCAAATGCTTCACCATGTCTCGGGACAAACCCTCCTCAGAGCGGATGAACACTTCAATCACCTACACAAACATATGTACATTTGCTTTAGTACTTCAAAAGAAACAGTTTTATTTGAAAGACTTATTTCTGTGATTTTTTTCTATAGACATCAATATATACAGCAACATGATGCAAAAGTACACCGTTCTTTACCTTGTAAAAGTAGAATGGTGGGATCTGAAAGATTTCGAGTATCCAGGGGAATGTCCTTTGAGAGCTGTATGCGAAGAGCACCACCTCCAGACAGCACGCCAACAGGGAGCAATGGAGCACCTCCTGCTCCAACAGGACCTGATACATAGAAAAAAATTAATAAAAAGTTTAAAAGCTGCAGTTATAAAACACTAAAAATCCCTTTTCCTCTTTCTCTATGTTGATAAATATACATTATTTGGCATCATGGTGAATGGTTTTTACTAGTGCATTTATCACGTTTTGCTGTTATACTGACTTACCGCCATGTCTTTCCCTTGTAATCGCTTCATCTCCTGAGTCATGATATTCTCCAGGATCTTAAAGTACAAGATCTCTGCCAGCTTCAGACGATTCTCTGCGAAATCTACACACAGGATGAAATATGAGGCTTTCATAACAGTCACATATATTAAAAACATCATCTCTTCTCTTTTAATCTGACCCATATGTGCTCCAGGAAAGTCATCTGTGGGTTTGGTGTAGGCCTGTTTAAACTTCTCTCCCATGGTCTTCACTCGGTTCAGAATGGATTCAGTGGGATTTCGAGAGCAGGAACTATAAAAACGTAAGTATAACTTATAAAACAGGCTGAAGAAGACTCAGGACCATCACGATAGGTCAGTATCATCAAGTCTAATTTGTGGGTGATTTGATTTTGACAGATACTTACTTAAAGATTTGGACCAAAGCATCGCTTGGTGCGTTTCTGAGGCCGGACACCATACTCTGCAGTCGACTCACACTTTGGGTAGCGGAGGAAATGGGGGTGACCAGCACCTCTTTCTCTTTCAGATACCGTCGACCCGTAAGAGGCGTAGAGGGAGCAAGGGAACGCGTCTATGACGAAAATGTTTGGAAAAAAATTAAATCCTAAAAAATTGCTTCAGGTTTTCCACAGAAATACTTGGAGGCATAACTGTTTTCAACATTAATAAAAATAACGAGGAGAAGAATACATTTTTCTTAAGCAGTAATTAACATATTCTGAAGCTGAAGAATGGAGAAATATTTCAGCTAAGATCAACAATTAGCACGGCAAATGTGATTTAATGTAGCAGTGAAAGAAAACTTCAGTACCTTCTCAAAGTGCTGCTGAAGGTTGTTCTCCACCTGCATGCGGGCGGATAGTTGACCTGACGGAGGCTCAGCGGTGGCCTTGCGAGGCGTGCCGATCTCCTCGTCTGCATCAGCCCCCAAAAATACTCGCTCATCAAAATCCCCCACAGTCAAAACATATTCCTCATACTCGCGATTTATGGCTTTACTAAAAAACAAAACAAGATTCATACAAGTACTCATTGAAATCTCATTTGAATCTTTTTTATTTCAATGCAAAGTTTCTGGAAATGCAAAACTGTATAAAGAAAGTTCAAAGCAGATACTTACTTGTTATCTTGGAAATTTGGGGTATCCAGTAATTCAGTCAGCGTCTCAGCATCACCTTTTAATATCTGCAAAAAATAAGGGAATGCATGTTTAGAATATGGCAAGCATGACCAAGCTCTAAACAATCATGATGCTCTTGCAGTGTAAAGGTGTGGGTTCCTCACTCTTTTCTCAAACAGTGTCTTTATGTAGGGTTTAAAGTAGTGCTCCTTTATGCCTTTGGCCTCCACCACCAATCCATCATGCAACTCACACAACTTGTCGATGACACAGGGTATTTCCTGCAAGTTTTCTGTGTCCTTGGGCATTCCTAAAGAGAGGCGAGCAAAAGACAAAAAAGCAGCATTTGCAACATCAACCTACAAATCTGATAATAATAATAAAAAAATACGTTTTAGGATCGCTTTTGATGAAAACATACGTTTTCAGTTCGTTTTAGTCTAAAGTGGCATCTGTATACTAATAACACTGATAACAACTAGTAGGCTGAAAACATGTTAATGTGACATAACCGTGATGTTCTGTGGCCTGACCCATGTTCCTGTTTCAACAGATCTTAAATTATTTCATAGGGTCACTGATGAAGAGTCATAAGTTGTAGTGTTTTAAATGAACTACAACTTCCCATATTCAATCAATATTGCAAAACTAAGTGCACTACCTTGCAAGAAACTCCTAATGCAATCAATGAACGCACTTGTAACTCTATCTGCCTTCTCAAGGATAATGACTTGTAAACAGAAAATCAACAATTAATCAAGAAAACATTCTCTTACAGCGAGGTGAAGGGAGATTTACCTCTAAAGTATTGATTGATGAGATCTTTCTTGTTGGAACACATGAGAGCGTTGCAAAACACCAGGTCCAGACAGCAGAGCAGGAGGTGATAGGAGTTGACCAGGTCATCTCCAATCATGCGGAAATTACCTGGATATAAATCAGAATTTTTTACTTCTTGTTTGATGGCAAATCTTCACAGTTTATTCATTCATTATGACTGTAAAATAATAATTAACTTTTGTTTTTCTTCTTTTATGTAGTTAATAGCATTACAGGGCACAGACTGAGCAAGTAGTCTCATGTAAACCATGCTGACAGACTATAGTTTAAACAGGAAGGCTTCTTTCAGTCTAATTACCTTTTGTATACACAAAGAGAGTCCAACAGAACTTGAAGACGTCACTGATGTGACATGGAAGACGCCTACAAAAGAAAGATGTATATACATACGTTAACATTTTAAGGAAGAAGCCAAGAAAGGAGAGTAAAGGCGGGCAGATTCACCTGTGCTTGCGGCTTCTAGGTAGCCGGGGAGGTTCACCCTGAGGATTCTGAAACATGTCCAGAAATATTGGTTCAAATTTACGAAAAATCACTGTCGACACTTCGAAATTGCGCTCCAGTCGTCCTATGCGGCTGCGGAAATCCTCCGAGAGGTTCGACATGTCTGACCATTTCTTCATCTTGCTGAAGAACTGAATCAAACTAGAGGAAAGAGAGCATGACAACTTCTCAATACAAACACCTTCGTTTAAAATAAAAGCTTGTGTCATTGTTTCTCTTTACACTCTAAAACCAAAACTTTAAGAAGATGCCCATTGTGAAGGTATCTGACCATGTCTGTTCGAGTTCCTTACCTGAGCTTCGCCGAGCGCAGGATCCTTGTAAGGGACACGCAGTTGCCCTCCATCACACCCCGTCCCACAGTGGGGATAGAGCTCTTCCTACAGGCAGCATACAGAGAGCAGGCCAGCCAGTGAATGACATCACCCTGAGACAACCAAACACATGAACAGCAACATATCACACAGAGATGAATTAACCCTAAAGACCACTGCATCATGAGATACATTTATTTCTAAGGCCTCCAAATTATCAGCATATCCAGAATCTAGTTGAAAAACATACTGAATGCCTTCGGCCTTATTATTGATAAGTTTACACTTTTAGTATAATTGTTAAAAAAAAATGTATTACTGTGACTGCATTTGTTATAAAATATGCAAACTTTCTGTGTATAATATCTATTCCTTGAGTATACCGTAGATATAGCGCATACTGTGTATCATGAGTAAAATCCATGTATTGTTATGTACATACATTAAGCTGTTTATACTGTCATATACATTTCATCTCACTGAGGCATCTTCAAGCCAGTAGAATGTTATCTTACTTTTTGGCCATATAAATATTAGAAACAGAGCCATGCATTTCTTTATTTAATTTCTTTGGACAGAGCTTGGGCTTCTGTTTTTTTCCCTCCTGGAGTATGAGCTTCATACTCTCCTATATTATACTAAAAGGGGTTATGAATGTCTGATGTATCAAAAATGATACAAAACGCATATACAATGCATACAAAACGCAAATACAATGCATAAACCTTTCTTGTGTTTTATTTTAAATGCTTTAATAAGCCTAACGTTACCTAATAAACTGTAGCTTTACCCTACAGATACATAATTTAGCAGCCAGTGAGAAAAAAGCATCTTTCCCAGCATTCCCTTTACATGACTTCCTCGTCTTCTCTTTGTGATTGTCATGTGACACATGAGGGAACCCTCAGTCATTTCTGAAGCGATTTAAATGGTATTACTCAGATATTGGGAAACATTTCCGTGTAATATTATTCTTGTACACTAATTAGTGTAACATAATACAACTGTAGTATTTCCGATATGCAACGTTAGTATACTGGTAACGTATTCATACCAAGGTACCGTATTCGCATACCATGGTAAATGTTAGTTCAGAGAAATCCAGTGTGAATGCCATTATAAGTACTGGGTTTTTAGATTATATGTTGACTAGTTGAAGGCAGCTGAGAATGCTTCAACGGTTGCCGTGGTTTGGTAACGTAGGTTGTTTGAATGTGAATTAAAGTCGAACCTCTAGCGTGTAAGTGTTCCAGATGGAGCTGAAGTTCTCAAGCGCTTCTGCTGCCGTCTCTTCGTCCATATTTAGCTCCTGACAAAGCGCCTCAAGATTGCTCCGAATCGAGCCATCAGCTGATTTAACGGACTCCGAGTCCGTTTCATCTCCACGCATTGCTGGAATCCGTTTAAATCCGTAAATGTCCAAAGAAAAATGTTTGGGTAAAACACGGAGTTGACCCGGGGCGCCGCTGACCTCCTGATGCTATCCCACAATGCCGAGACATGCGAATGGCGCGAAAACAGGCTCCTCTCAGCCAATGGGCGAAGAGGAGTAGATGGCGTCATTACATCAACAAAGACGACAGCGAGGAAGCATGGAGGATTTAAACTTCCTCACAGTGTTTACCAAAGCATAATATTAAAATATGAAGAACGTAAACACAATATAATAAGCTCCGGCTTTAAAATAAAGTCGGTCGTTTGTATTATTTTTTTTTCCGGGACATAATTTGTAACATACACAAACAAATGTGTTGATGTTTGTTTTTTTTCAAACTGATTTTTATTTATATAATTTTACATGTTTATCCTTTATACATTAAATATCCGGTTAAAATATTATTTGGACATGAAAATTGTCTAAGCAACTATACAAAAATGTTCCGTTTCGTTGTCCCAAATCTAATTTTATATTTAATTTCAAATGTTTATCCCTTATCATTTATAATATTTAATTATTACTTTACTACATTACTATATTGACATAGTCCCCTGATTTAAAAAAAAAGAAGCTTAAGCCTAGTTCTAGACTAGAATGTAAATCTGAGCTATTTCACCTAAAAGAAACTTGCACTGACTTATCTTAAGACATGTCAGTGCCTTTGTTTTGTCTTAAGATTCACACCAGTAATGTTTTTTCTAAGGCATGTTTATAAAAATGAGTTAAATATCCTGATTGAACTATAAACTAATCCTGGCTTAGGCTAAACCCGGTCTGTGAAACCCAGCCAGTATGTTATATAATTATTAAATCAGTTACAAATTTCCACTGAAACCTTTAATGACTTCTTTTAAGCATTCATTATTCGCTCGACTAAATTAAATTACAGATTTATGCAATAACGAATCAGTGATTAATTAAAAAAAACCAATAGAAACGAGAACTAGATGAGAACCTGCACATTTAAAAACTGTTTGGCAGAGAACATAAGACATACTGACTTGAAAGTTGAAAGTCATCTTTTATTGCACAATAAAAGATCACATACCATGGTTTGAATTATATGATTGGTCCACATCGGTGTACAGGAGCTATTTGAACAAAAACAAATGAAATATCCCAAAATAAAAAAAATAATAAGAACACCCAAGACTCTCAGCATTGCTGCTAATTTTATACCAAGAGTATAAGTTCACTTTTCATCTTGTGTAATCATCCCAATATAGTGCACCTGCTTCAATATAACTACAAACTTACAGTACTTTCTTTCCACGAACACTGACCATTGTCGTATCAAATTCATTCAATGTTATTCTACAAGATCTTGAAGAACAGAACCTCCATAGGCTCAACAGTGGTGCAACGCAGTTCTGCATGGTACATGATGCTCTAGTGTGTCATGAACACTAAGGACTTGAGTTTGTCTGGCTAAGCAGCTGTTGTAAAAAACACTCCACAGCAGCCTGACTTGCATACACTTTTAAGTATAGTATGTCGCTTTGCCTCAGATGTTGTGACTGGGTCTTTTTAACCAGGTCCTGACATGCAAACACTGACAGTGGCAAAGCAAAATCCAGTCTCCTACAACGTGCATATTTGACAGCATCGGAAATATTAAGTGCCGACAGAGTCTGATCAAAATGACAGCACAACTTTCCCAATTCTCACTCCCCATCGGAAATGCACTATGCAAAGCTACTGCAATGATCTCCCTTTGATCAACCCATTGAAAAAAATGGAGGTAGGGTTCCAATGGGAAGGCTTTTTTGCTTTCAGAGCAACTATCCAGAGATGTATTTATACACAGATACAATCAACATTACCGTTTTCAGAACAGTTCGACTTTTATGGAAAGCAAAATGGATCAGTGTAGACATCCCATATAGGAGAACATCCAAAACCTGGAGACAGCAAGTTTATGTACATGTTGCATTATTCAGGGAGACAACGCTGAGACAGTAAAACAATAAATACAGGTAGAAATGGAAATTGATCAGATTGTTAGATGACCTACCGAACAGTTTCAGCTAGGGAGAAAGAAAAATGGTTATCTGGAGTGTTACTAGGATACAGAATTGAATATATATTCATTGATCTTCAAATGAGCCCAGATACTGCACCAGGGAGACTTTCAAACTGAATTTAACTGGAGTGTTTTCCAACAATATTGTTGCGTTTTCAAACTGTACATTTCCAACAAACAGTACATTTATAAAATCAACACACTTACAACCAGCAACGCAGCATTCTCAGTCTAACAGTCTGAACTCTCCAGTTGTACATATACTGACTGTGCTCCTTCAGAAATCTTGAAGGCCTTTAATAGAGTTAACAAAAGGTAAAAAGCAAGGATAACACAATCATCCAGACGCCTAGACGAGGTCTGTGGGTTTTTGTTCACCAGATGTTACTGGGAAAGGGACAATATAGTAAGATGTGAGGTAAGCTTTCAGACCAACAATGAGACAAGTCAAGTAGACTTTGTGCTTTGCAATACTGTTTCGAATGAGTTGAGAAAGCAAAGAGGCCTTGATTATGTTATTTCAAAGGGTTTATAATCTTAAGTTTTACACAAAGGCGGCCAGTATCTGTACAACTAGATTTAAACTAGTATGACCAAGACTGCTTCCCAAAACGTTGACACTGTACACAAGTACTTTGATATATATTTTCCAACATAAAAGATGTAACAAACATCCATATATAAACCACTAAATAAGGCATTGCAAAGTGAACACAATAAAATAGATGTGATGAGAAAGGGGAAATGTCGTATTTGGTGAATTTGGCAAAGTAAAAAGAGAAATAAAAGCAAAATAAATTACATCATGGTGTCACAAATAGAGTGACAAGGCAACAACAGCATGTTTTTTGAAGGTGACCATGATTTAGTTTTTTTGTTTAGACGAGAAATTTACAGTACAGGTTTACATAGGTCAAAATGTACAGGAAGTGACATGTGCAAGCGTGCGCATGCGTCCACACGAACACACATAAACAAACAAGACGGGACACAACTACAGGTAAACATTCACCAAAAAGACTGTGCAAAAAATGTTTTCATATCTGAAAACTGAAAAAAAAAACAAGATGGAAAAGTGGACAATGAATACTCCCACAAAAGAGAGACCCTGTTGAGACTGGGGGAGAAAATGAGTTAAATTATCTCTGGTTACTGACTAGTGTATTTCAAAAAAAAAAAAAAAGAGAGAAAAACACTAGTGCTGATTTTTCTTTTACACATCCTCCCAATATGAGACATACTGGAGAGGAAAAATAACATTGTGTGCTTGTAAACAAAAGTAACAGCAATATACAGCTAGATTTACATGTTTGCAAAAAATCTTGGTAGGTTTTACTCGACAGCATTTTTAAATGCACCAAAAAAAATAAGAGCAATGTAACCTATGAGGAGAACGAGACGATCTGACGTCTTTCTGTCAACCCCTTCGACCTAAGGGCTTTGGTGAAGGCCAAAAAAAACAGGGATTTGCAAAGATGTTTTTGATACTTATTCTGGGTAAAGGAATATTTCACCCAAAACGTAACTTTCCGGCACAATTTAAATCACCCTCATGTAGTTTCAAACCTGCAGATGTTTTGAAGACTGCTCCAGGCTACACAAAAACCCAACGCCAAGGGGTTATCAAACCTTAACAAGAGCAAAAATGCACTATAAAAGTATCTCGAAAGATGTATGCACTAAATTATCTAAAGACACATGGAAACATAGTAGTTTTATAGTTGTTTTTGAAGCTTGGCAGCCATATTACGCTCTGGACATTTATACAGGTTCGAACGACGTAAGGGTGACATGTTAACAGAATTTTAGTTTTCGGGTGAATTATCCTTTTAGATTCACTAAAAACACAGTTCTCACAAAAGGGCTTATTTTATAAGCCTGTGTACCAAAACCACTTAGAACCAAGTCTCATTAATGGCACTAACCGATCACTCTTGAACTTGCAGCACCCCTAAGTATATGCAGCCACCTCTATAATGATTAGTAGCATCTTATCAAAGCAACCGCGTGGAAATGACATCAAAACCAACAAGACAAACAAAAACAAAAGATAAATCAATCTCAGGATTGTTCTTTGCCATCAATTTCAAGCCTTGCTCTCTTTGAGTTTCCATTGCACTCACCATGTTGCACTCATGCCACCTATAGCTTTGTAAAGGATTTAGGTTAAAATCTTCACTAAAATGAATACATAGCAGCAAGCAACTAAGAACAAAATACTGTGATCCATTGAGACTGTATCAGATGCAGCTCTGCTGGTACTCTACCAATGGGATGAGTGTTTTCTTTACATTATTTAGAGAAATGTTTCAAAACACGAATCTAGGTCTTATGCAACTGTAAGAGCATGATCTGAAACACCATTACGAAGTGAGACCGCCGTCTGGTTTTTTTTTTCTTTTTTTTTTGCACAATACCAACATCATACCGCTTTCTGAGAATCTGTGAAAGATGCTAGTGAATAACACCTAATCGAAAGGGGGGAAATGCTGGGGTCACTAAGAGCGTTCTCTGTCTATAGACAGAATCGTCTGAATAGCCATTCCCATGATGCAAAAGGAACACGCTTACACCAGTGACGATGTCCCTTTTTTAAGGATTCGTGACCTCTGAGTGTTTGCATGCTTCAAGTGTCTATTTCTTTAGCACACACGCAGAAGGTAGAGTAGATGTCAGTGAAATTACAAGGGCAGATCTATAAACAATACATTGATAATCAAAGTCCTATACACAAACTTTTACCGACACGACACACACAAAAGTACTGCGCCCCAAACATTGAGGATGCATTGTAGTCTCCACCGAGAGCCTTAAGCATTTGACTCGGTTTCCTCTCCCATCTCATTTTTGTCCTTTTCCTCAGTACTTCTATCCTCAGAAGGACCTCTTATAGGATCAGAAGGTTCTTTGACCTGAGCTAAATCGACATCAGGTCCACGTTCTTCCATTCTGCCCTCTTTGCTCTTTTGTTCGGGTGTCTGTTCGTCTTTAACTCCCTTTGATTCCACACCATCTATATGCACACCAACACTGCTGCTTCCCTCCTCTGCTCCTTCCTCCCTAATCTTCTTTCTCTTCCTCTTGGGGCTGCCCGTGCTGTCTGCTGCGGGCATAGCGGGTAGAGCCATTATACTGCCCGGTGGCAAGAACATATGTGGATACAACAGACTATGTGACATTCCCGGGATTAGAAAGGGGTTAAAGGTCAAATGGCTGCCGGTGCTTGTTATGCTACTACTATTGCTGCTAGTAGGCGCAGCTGTAGACACCGAAGCGGACACTTTCTTCTCTTCCGCTCCTTGCTTTGCGTCCTCCTTATTCCCATTCTCCGTGCTCATCGGAGAGCTTGCATTTTCACGCTGAGGCCCAGAATCGGAACTATCCGCTGGGCTGCAGGTTGAGGTCACGGTTGCAGAGTTCGACGAAGTCACGCTTGCTGAAGTGGAGGATGCAGTTGCAGTGGACGTCACTGTGGACAACGGCTGATTTATCATCCCACTCATGTGAGTGCTGTACATGGGAGGCTGAACGGCCGCCATGCCGTGGAGCATCATGGGCAGCATGCTGAGTCCATTCTTGGCATCCTCTCCTGACGATACGGCAGTCGCGAAACCGTGAGGAAAGCCCATGATACCAGTTAGAGGGATGCCAGGGACATTGCGGAGATTGGGTAAACTAACCAGATCCATGCTGCTAATGAGCCCACCGTTCATGAAGAGCTGACCCATGCCAGCGGTGAGTTCGGGGGCTTTGGGCATCTCGCTGCGGGGTCGCCTGCCTCTTCTACGTGGACCGGGATCCCGACACACAGGTCCAGAGAGGATGCGTGTGAATTTGCCTTCTGGTAGAAAACCCTGGGATAGTGCAATACAAGGAACAAATTCAATCAGTATCAATAATATATATATGCGTGTGTGTGTGTGTGTGTGTATATATGTATGTGTATATTTATAATGTGTGTACAATTATGTGTGTGTGTATATATATTACACATACACACACACAAACACATGCAAATATTTAAGAAATATTTATGTACTTGTATTAAATATATCTGCATTACAATACAAAATAATATAAAATATATACATTTATATACATTTTAATAATTTCTAAATATCTGCTGAATGTGTATTTTTTATACATAATAAATAAACAGTACACATACATATATTATGTCAACAACATTTTATTTTTTGATGTGATAATTATTGAGTAATTGTTTGACAGCACTAATATATAAGTAATATATAATATACAAATAAAACGATGTTTAAAATCAACTCAGTTGAGTTTAAAATGTGCATACATGTTTTATGTAATTGCAGAACTTATAAATTTGGGTTGGATTTCAATGGAATGGATTTATATAATGAAAATATGCTACTACATTCAAAGTTACTGTACCTACCCTAATAATAAATGAATATATAATAGAATATTATAAATATAAACTATAGTATAGATTTATATAGACCTCCCTATGGAGGATTTGAGATAAATACAGAACCTTAAAAGTGTTGCAGTACAAATGTTTATTGTTAGTCACCTAGAAGATGTTTTTTTTGTCTAAGCATATTACCACATGTTCAGTTTACTACATATTCACAAGCGGTTTCACTGGAACAATATCTGCTCTACTTCTTGCCATTTCTAGACTTTTTCTAAATAGAATATATATGTATAGAATATATATATGACTGACCGAGTGCTTCACCACATCCGCCCAATCAGGAGCCACAGAGTATTCTGAGTTTGCATCCAGCCATCGGGAGAGCTCTTTAATTGCTGGAGCCATAGCGCCTCCAAGCTGCAACCAGAGGAACTGTTGCATTTAATTTAAATGAAATAAACAGGACAAGATATAAGAGTATGTTTGCATGTTTTTCTTACCCTGCGGCCTGTGTTTCTGTGCACTACTGGGACTCTCTCCTCCCCAGTTAGAGAGTTGACATCGAGCTTGGATGGGTCTTTGCAGCGATGCCTTCTCTGTTTTGGACGCTCCAGGAAACTGTGCAACATGTTTGCATTCTGAGACTAAGACAGAAATCAGGTTTAAGTAATGCATTTTATATCAAATACATCATTTGTACTTTTTCAATGCTTATAATATATAAGTGATATACAAACATTAAATATCATTATCAATATCTTTCTAGATGGAAAAATAGTGACCAAAAAACCTTGCAACTTTTATATAAAGGTCATTAACAGTAAACACATCACCATAAAATTGCACTCACATGTATCTGTTTTAGTAGTAATGTGACACACTTACACATGAAACTGGACATTTTAAATGTAAGACAAAAAATAAGCCTTAATAAGAATTAAATAGGTGTTTGTAATTTTTTGTAATTAAAAAAAATGTCACAGTTCTGTTCTAACTTACTGGAAAAGCAGAAAGCTCCATGTTGTAGTTGGGGTTTTGTCTGAGCCATTCCATTAGGCCTTTATTGGCCACTTCTCTGTCCATGCTCACATTTAGGGTCTCTGAGGCTGGAGGAGGAGCGGGAGAGGAAGCTGGAGGCTGAGGAGGAAGTGTAGTCGGGGTGGCTGGAGGGCCTTCTGACTGGGAGGATGTGGACGACACAAGAGGGTGGCTGATACTCTCTGACCCGCTCTGTGGAGTATACAAAATATAAACAAAACACTTCCCAGTTATGGCTTTACTAATATTATGTAAATATATATATTCATGCAACATCAGCTTCTTGTGGAAAGATCCAAGTTTGAAATAAAGCTTTCAAAATAAGCTTCTTTCAACATCACAAAAGAGACTATATAATATTTATTATATTGATAATTTTAAATATTGCCCTGATAAATATTTTCAAAAAAGCAGCCCAAAACATAAAAAAAAGAAGTACCCCATACCACCTCTGATGAAGACTTTAATCTTTTAATAGGGCTTAATATAAAAATCCTCACTTTTTTTTGTTTATTCAAAGTATTTTATACAGAAGAGTAGATTTGCCAAGCATCTCCTTTTATGTTTTACAAAATAAAAAAGTACAATGCTAAAATCACATGGGGCCACTTTTATCTTCGGGTGTCCTACTATATCCACTTCAATGACATGTGTTTCTACAAACCTGTTGTTCATGCAAGTTCACACTTCGCCCCTTTATAAAGCTGAGATCAGTAGTCTCCACATTTCTTCTTCGACCTCTCCTCCGTCTCAACATTGAATCATCACGGCGAAGACCACCGTTGATAATTTGCCCCGTGACAGGGTGAATCAAGCCAGCCTGCAAAATGCCAGCCATATCCAATCCCAGTGAACCTTGTATGGAGCCTATCCCAGTTATTTTATGGGGTGCTGACTGGACAGTGTGGCTCATCTGACCGATAGCCCCACTGTCTCCACCAACTGTTAGCTCTGTTGGTTTGGAGAGATCAATAGCAGTGTCCTGCCAGCCATTAAGGAGGAGAGCGTTAGCACGATGAGGCACGCCAACCTGGATCTTTTCTCCAAGATGGCTTGGTTTGGCAAGGACTTCTGCCTCGAATTCAAATCCACGTCTTGGACGTTTGAGCTCAGGGAGAAATGCTGGAGCCACTAACCGCTCCTGTTGGGACAAGAGTTGTAAATCAAATCAATAAAAGGATATCTTCATGTTTCAATTAATAAGATCTAAAAAGTCTTGCCATGCATTTTGCAACAAACCAAAGATGGAAAATTCATTAGGTGAGAAAACAGCATGGTTTTACCAAAAATACAGCTTTGATCAGTTTATCTGTATGAATGATATGTAATGTTGGTCTATAAACAAATGCAATCCCGATATTTATTAGATGTTAAATGATATTTACATTTGTAAAATGGATTATAACAATTTATTTCAACTATTTTTTAAGGATCTGCAGACACCTTGAAGTAGCTCCTGTTTGATAATGTGATCTTACACCTACCTTTGATAAATGGGGTACTGGGTGTGAGAGATTAAAGTTAAGGCTCTGAGATATAGGCATTCTGGTTGGCAGAAATCCTGCCCTCTGGTGGGCACTGCTGGGCACGCAGGTGTTAGCCAATGAGGTGGGAGACTCGAATTGTTGACTGGAGGAAGGCCACTTCCCCTTTAAGATGGTGTGGCAGATACTGTCGATACGGTTGATGACCACTCTGTCCTGTAGAAAGCAAAAAGACAAAACAGGGTATGAAACGGGTAACTAATGCATGTCTGGTGGTATTCAGAGAAAACGTTTACATTTTCAGCAGAATATGCTAAATATTCAGCATATTTATTTTCAATAAAACCAAATGATAAAGAATTGCCACCAACATGACAATACCTTAGGCCACTCTGAGAAGGAGAAAAGTGCTTTCTCTTGTAGAAGCTGAGCAATGGTTGGTTCCCTTATTTCATGGACACTGTCTGCCATCTCACACATGGGCAATGCAAAGCGTGGTCCTTCAACATCTCCCAATAATGCTTAAAAAAAACAACAATTATTATTCAATTCATGCTGGAAGAGAAAGAGACAAACAGTTATTTAAAAGATTTATTACCCAGTTTTCCACTAGGTTTTTCAACATATTTTGTGTTTAATGCAGAGTAAAGGTGGCAATGCAGCCACAACATCAATGATGATCCATAATTCAACAATCAGAAGATGTATCATGGTCTTTTAGCGCCTAAAACTACTGGTACCATAAAGTGAGCCAAAAACAGCCAAAGCTAATTTGCTGGACTTCTAACCTGTTCAAGTTGATCCAGTTTGGTAGCTTTAGGACATTTATTGTGATCAGACTTGGAGAACAGCTGTCTACCAGCTATACACCAGCTAAGTCTACTGAGACACTTTTCTTCAACAGGGTAAACAGCTCAAACTACCATTACTAGATTTGTAAAGAAGGAAATGAAATATTAAGAAACTTGGAACTACTACAAAACAAAGCAGAAAGCTAAATTTAACAGTACCTGGTGCCTTTCCACCTTCATCTTTTATCTTGTCCTTTACTTCCAGAACCTCAGTCTGCTCAAGGTGAGGTGTCTGCGTAGTGCTATCTGGCTCAGGCTTCACTTCTGACACCACTGGATCCACCAGAAACTCTTGTTTTGGGACTGCGTCAAGGCCCGGGGATACAGAGGTGTCAGGTAAGGTAGTTGGAGATGATGGGAGTGAGGAAGGCATTGGGTAATCTGTTGAAAGAGTAGTGTTAGTTAAATTGCACTCTTCTATTGTCTCTGGCGGTTCTTTGCAGGTTTCTTCCACCAAGTGCTGTTCCACTGTGTCTTGCTGAAACCCTTCACAAGGTTCCTGCAGGGTCTCGTCACAAGTTAAATCATAAGACTCCTCTAAAGGCACTTTTTCTGGCTCTGTTAGAGGCTTTTCATAAGGTTCTTCCAAGGCCACTTCACTTCTCAAATCTCCATTGGAATCATCAAATGGCACCTGGCAGTCCTCTTTCTGAGATTCCTCAAGGCAACTTTCCCTTGGAGAGTCTATTGAAGGCATCTTGTCAATCTCATCTTGAGTATCCTTTGTCTTCGGACTGTCTGGAGAAAGGTCTTCTTTCTCAAAATGAAACTCTATGCTTTCAGCTCCTTCTTCTGGACTGGGAACCCCATGTGTGATGTTGGAATCGCTAAGCTTGTCCTCTTGCTCCTCACTAATGGGATCTGTCTGGTCAAGACTCACATCCGGGAGTCCAAGAGGCGGTGGTGGAACATATTCTGGAAGACCGGCTGACAGATCTGTCTGATCCACAGAAGTCTCTCCAACATTGAGGTCTTTAAACAACATGAAGCTCGGTGCCAGCGGTTCGACAGGGTTGCTTTGAGAGTCCGAACTAGGCATGCTCAAACAGTCAGTGAGCGTTTCATCACCCTCCCGCCCATCTTCTGGTTGAGGAGTATCGAGAAAGCTGGGTTCCAAAGTTGGTGCTCCTAAGATGGGATCTGTCTCATTGAACATGTCAGAGGTTTCAGCATGGTCCGAGCTTTCCCATGGAGTTTGAAGTTCATCTAGCTCCACAGAAGGAGCCATTAAGCCAGTCTCCTCTGAGGACCCTTGCTCTCCCACCAGAACATCACTCCGAAGTTTCCCAGCTATGGAGTCTGCCATGTCTCCTTGAGACCCATTTAACTCCCCTTGTACACCATACGAATTTAGCATGTTCTGCCCACCGGTTGCAGAATTAAAAGGGAATCCATTGAATGCCTCTTTTCCAGATTTGCCATGTAGTGTGTCAGATGTCAAGCCTTCATGTTGCAAAGACCCCAACTCCAGAGAGTCATCCAATGGAGGACAATCCAAAAATCCTTCCCTGTTTCCTGTACCTATCTCTAGGGAACTTCCAGACTCTGACGCTACCACTTCTGAGGGCTGGTGATGCCCATGAGTATGGACGAGTTGTGTTTGTGTGTGGTGTGAAGGTGTGGAGTGATAATCTGGAGGTTGTGGGGACTGACAATGTCCAATGTTGGCGTCATACACGCAGCAATGGTGGTGGAGCAAGCCTGGGACTGGGTATCTGTGGTTTTCTTTGTGAACATAGTTCCGGTGTGCCTCCAGGAAGGATAACTGGGGGTCATTAAGAATGTAGAAATCAGTTCGACTCAAGCCATGTTTAGCGACCCCAATGAGAAGATCCCGGTCATGTTTTCCACACTCCCACCAGACGGGCAAATACAAGCTAGGGCGACAAAGCTGCAGTCGAGCTCCCAGAAGGGGGTGGCGCAATACTTGCTCACGGACCTTTCTCAAAAGCTCAATTCGGTATAATGTTCGGGCAGCTCGCTCTTCTGTAATAGGCTCCACAAACAATGAAGCATCCACGTTACCTACATGAGACAAAAAGTTGTTTACATTGTGATGGATTTAGCTACTTTTAACCTTCCCATTAAACTATTATCTATCCACTTTACCTTCATCTTTTCTGGGTGGCAGTCTACATGCAGTTCGACACATTGAAACAAAGCTGTGGAAATATCTCTCTAAGCTTTCATCCGTTTTCCTCTCCAATCGAGCAAGAGCACGGAACTGGTTCCAGTCAAAAGTCTTCTTGTCTGGGTCATACACTACTCCAAACGCAGACACTGTGCGATAGAAGTCAGCCTGCTCTCGACGCGTCCACCTGTGTCAAAGGAGATGTGGTAAAAAAAAAAGGCAATTACCTCTAAAAACTGATTGCCAATGCAGAATCAAAATACTATTCATTCAATGTTCATGACCTGCAATGATTCAATGTTTTTTTATTCCTCAAGGATTTTACGCTAGCCAATAATTCTCTTTAGCTGTTGCTTTTGTCTTTATTAAATTATGATATTAAAATGAAATGTTTTGTGTTCCATTTGCTGATGTTCCTCATCCTCTTAACTATTTGATTTTATTATGATTACTTCAACATGACCTGAAGGCAGCAAGAATACCATTTCGCCCTAAAGAAGCTGGTTTCAATTTGGATACCTTTTAAAATAGTTAAAGTCTTTGATTTCATTTTAAGATATTAACTATAGACAATAAAACTCACTCACCTTCGCTGCCACTCCAAAAAGAGTGGGTCGGGCTCAGTAGTGCAGTGCCTAAACTCTCCTATTTGCCAGGCCACAGGTGCAATTCCCTCATGTAAGAGAAAATCGTGACGAAGCGGCTCACGTCGTGTATAGCGTTGATAGGCAGTAATGAGGCGCCGCAGGCGTGCTGTAAGAGCCGAACCTGCCGGCCACTGTATCCGTCTCTGCTCCATCATTTCTGCAACAAGGTCTCCTGCGAGGGGTCCTATAAATCCCCCTTCAAAACAAATTCTACTTTAGACCTAACCTAAATAAGTTCCTATTAAGGGGTGGTCACCTTTGGCATCTGTATAAATGTGACACAAATCCTAAGCAATAGTGTGCTACATGACAACTTTTAAATAAATGTATAAAAGTTCAACTTTAGAGAACTCTAACAAGTGAATTTTTATAGAAATCAAATAATCAAATAGCATCTTTATAGCGTAAAATAGTGTTCTCAGGTTTTTTTTATGTCACAGGAAAATGAACTGGGTGGTATATTTCACCACCAGAGATTATCTGAATTACACACAATAAAAAAAAACATATGTAAAAAAAAAAGCATAAAATAAACATCTCCAACAACTTTGCATGCTCTATTGTGACCAGATAAGTAAGGTTTTAATACCTGTCACTGTTCTGTCATTTTTCCCCATTTCCTCTGACATGGGTTCCTCCTTTGTAAAAGAAAAGAGTATTTTGTTAAAATGCTTGACAAAACTCATCTGACTTCACTTCTTTGACTTCCTATTATTACCTTGATCTCTACTTTCTCTTCTAATTCCTCGGACTTAATATCATTCCCCTCTTTGATGTCATCACTCTTGCTGATACTGCAAAAGAAGAAACGTGTTTATGGGGGTGAGAGCCAAGTGTTGCAACTGTTTTATCTCTGCTGCTCAAAGCACATTACCCATCAGGTGCATCTGAAGCAGTTTCTGCTCCACTTTGTTCTACCGTCAATGCAGTGACATCAGGCATACCCACTCGCTCCAGGAAACACAGGGCAGGGTCTGCGCGCATGGCGTTGTACCGCTCATACCCTGCATGGGACACACAGAGAAGGTAACGCACGTTAAAAGTAAGAGTAAGTCAATATGAACCATACAAAGCATATGCAGATTTGCTAAATGCAATCAAATTCATCACATCTCTGCTAAAAACTAAAAAAATGAATCATGTATTTGTCTGCACAGACTTCCATTGCGAAAGTATTGCATCATTCAACTGGCAAGGACTGTTGCACGCATTCTTCTTTGAGTATGTCTCACCATGTCTGTGAACTCCAATAAGCAGCGATTTATCCGCTTCAGCATCCCACCATATAGTAGGTATCTCAATATAGTCGATATCAGGAAGAATTACCTCCAGCTTACTGTAAAAAACACAGAAATCCTTACATATTAATCAACTCTACAATGACAACAGTTAGCTACAGAATTCATGGAGCAGGCATGAGGTTAAGATCATTTGCGGGCCATGTAGTACCTAGCTGGGATCCCTTCAAGAGCCTGATTAGCAGCCTCCCCCAGCACTTCAACCTTCAGATAGTACAGCATCCGCACCCTAAGCAGAACCCTGTTGATGACACAATATAAGATGATCAGATGATAAGATGATTATAGGTCTGATTTCATAATAATGGAATGAAATAACAAATATTGTTTTATGACAAGTAGGATGTATGAACATTTTAGATCTTACTATTTATGTAGACTATTTAGAGTGCACTTTTGTTACACTTTGCAAATGCATACTCGTGTTGCACAATATCCACAAATCGTACTTGTTGCAGTGTTGTTTGAGGTGTTTCTTGTAGCTGTCGTCCTGAAGCACAACCTCTGGGTTACAGTGGACCAGCCAGTCTGCATTTTTTAGCTCAGGGGGACTCAACTGGTTCTTCAGCTTCTTGCCTTTACGACCCCTTGGGACGGGAGCAGACAGACCTGGACGGATGAAGACAAGTTTTTAAATTAATATCTTACAGCTATATGAAGAGCAGTCATTGAATTCTCTCTTAATGGAGAAATAACTAAGAACTAGGTATGCTTATAAATAATCTAAACTTATTATCAATTTATTTATTTATTATTTGAATTGGTTGCAAACTAATTTAAAATGTCACATTTAAAATAAATTGACTATTTAGTAATTCATTAATTTATTACATTTAATTAAATTATTAAATTTTTAAAGTTTGATTAATGGATTTATTTAGTGCTTTATTTGACAAAAATTCCTGAACAAAGTCATCTCAAAAAGAATGAATGAATTAATGTATTGATAAAAAATAAAAAATAACTGAAGATGTGAACAAAATTACTAATAACCTGAGTGGTTTTGTAGTGCTTGATTGTGTCCGTCTTTAGTGGGTGTGATTAGATCCCAGATGAAGCTCTTAATTTTATCGTCTCCCTTATAATGGCGCACACAGTAGACCAGAAGAGCCCTGCACAGCACCTCCATGTCTCTCTCTGTCAGGTGCCATTTAAAACGCCCATGATTGAGAATATCATTCCAGCGACCCCACCTGCACACACAGCAAACATTTCATTGGTCTGAGATGTATAACCTGCATACAGCCTTATTTATGCCTCCAATATTTACACCATCTGCTTGATTTGTAAATATAATAGCAAAAAATGGTCTTTCTTTTAGTCTTTGCACCTTTCTTTGGAAACAGTCACTTCATTAACAGCCTGTTGTAGGGCAACAGAAGGTGACCCAGAAGGAATGAGTGGGCAGCTGCAAGCAAATTAAGCACTGACCCGAAAATGAGAAGGTTTTTCTCCACTCTGAAGCACTCCGCACGGAGGTAGCGTCTGTTGCGATCGCTGAGACGTCTTGTGCGACAGGGTCGTTCCTCTGAGTCACTGTCCAGTTCAGAGAACTCCATGAGTTCATCGTCCTCGAACGAATTATAGTGACGCGTCTGCTTCCGTACGCGAGGGGTGTCGATCACCAGACTCTCCTGGCAGAGACAAAGACGTGAGTCAAAAAGTGTTGCAGTCTCAATATTTTACTCCTTAAATGTCACCGATATGCAAACAGTCTAAAACGTGCCCATTCAAAAAAATCACACATTAAAGCAACCCATCTGTTTTGACTCTGCTGATATTCAAATGACCCCTATTCTTTCTCTAGTCTATGAGCCGATTCTCTTCCAGTACACCATCTGAGCAGGTGAGCTCATATATGCAAAGCGTTGGCTTTTAAAACAATCAAGATTTTTACCTTTTCTGCCTTGGAGTCAATTTCCAGTTCAGCAATTTTGGCCCACTTCTGCCAGAAGTTTGGATCATCCAAAGAAATGTCTGTACGGTTCCCTGAAGACACAAAGCTAGCCTGGAATTGGTAAAAATAAAGGATTGTGAGCATTTTATCAAAATACAGATCAGATGTTAAAGCCTGTGCCTGATACAAGCAATGCATATTTATCTAGTTCAGTCACATGACTTTTCCACTCATTCGCTATATTTATGAAAAACATCATTTGGATTTGGCATTTGGATTTGATCCATACCATCTCAGAAAACATTTTGAGCAATTTCAGTTTACCACAAAGGGTGGGAATCAGTCATTCGTTTTTAAAAGAAAAGTATACATTTATTCAGCAAGAATGCATTACAGTTACCACAGGTAAAAGGGTTAAGATCACTGACTGATACTAAAACATGGAAGTCTATTTGTTTTGTCTTAAAGTGCCCCTATTATGCCTTTTTAAAAGTTGCTAATATTGCTTTATGAGTCTCTTATAGGTTTACATGTATGCAAGGTCAAAAAACATTTTTACGCCATTTCTAAATGATTCATAAACGACTCGTGTGAAGCAGTTCGAAGAATCAGTCTGTCTAAACCCCGCCTTCCCGTGAGCCCAAACTGCTGTGATTGGTCAGAAGGCGCCGTCCTTTATGATTGGTCTACTGTTACAGCGTGTGTTGGAAAACGAAACACCCATTGCCATAACTGAATGACAGCGCAGGATACAGCGGATTCTTGACATGATTTAATCCACCTGGAAATTGTACTGTTCGTGGGTGGGGCAAGTTGTTCTCGACGCAGAACGTCGGCAGACACATTATGCAAATATGTTACTTACTGACGTGGATCTGTCAGAGAAACACATTCCATTTGCTGGCGACTCATTTAGGCGAATGTGAGCAATAACTTCCTTTATCGTGCACTGTCTGCCTCACAACTGCATGAAAGATCATATTTGAAAAGGCCATAATAGGGGCACTTTAAGATGCACACCAGTAATGTTTTTTCTAAAAGCATGTTTATTAAAATCACTTTAATGTCCTAACTGAACTATGACCTAGCTATGAAACCAGGTCTATAAGTTTGTTTTAAGTTCTAATGTTACTCCAGCATATTACATATTACAATGATTTCTGAAGGATCATGTGACACTGGAGATTAAGAACTACATTTTAAAATATATTCAAATTGAAAGCTTTACATTTTATAAATATTTTATAACATTACTGTTTTGAAGTTATTTCTGATCAATATACCTTGGCAAAAGTTGACCCCTTCCCCTCAGACTGGATTGTGATGGTCTGTGTGCGTCTCTGCAGGATTTGATCAATATCCTCCTCACAGAATTTAGAGCCCTCGTCTTCCTCGTCCATAAGCGCCCCGTACGCTCCCTTCCTGAGTAGATCTTCCACCTCCATCTTAGAAAGCTGCTGAACCTAAAAGAGGATGGCACAGTAATTAATGACCTAATCCTTGTAACGTTCTTCAAAACATGTAGTTGAGTAAATGATGACAGAGTTTGTCTTTTTGGGTGATCTTTAAGACTGAGTAGCATGCCGCTATTCCACCTTTGGCTAATGCATTTTCTTAATTCATCACTAGAAGATGTGAAAAGTTGTTGATCTCTCACCCCGTTGAGACTGCCCTTGCGGTTGATGTCCTGAAGCACAGCCTTGTCCAATCCCAGTTTCAGACTGGCTTTGTCAAACATCTCCCTCTCATATGAATTTCGTGTGATAAGGCGATATACTTTTACCGCTTTGCTCTGACCAATCCGGTGGCAGCGAGCTTGAGCCTGTGGAATTCAAAGTGTTTATAAACAAAACTTTATATTTTGTTTTGTTTTTGGTAAAGCTTGTGCTGCTTTTTGTGGTGATAAGTGCTAATGCAAGGCCAGTGATACTGTATACAAAAGATGCTACGTGTTCACCTGCAAGTCGTTCTGTGGGTTCCAGTCTGAGTCAAATATGATACAGGTATCAGCAGCGGTGAGGTTGATGCCCAGACCTCCTGCTCGTGTACAGAGGAGGAACACGAAGCGGTCAGAGTCTACCTTACTGAAGCGATCGATGGCAGCCTGCCGTAGATTCCCTCGAACTCTCCCATCAATACGTTCATATGTATACCTGCATGTATTATAGAAATGTCAGACTGTAGCAGATATCTCTTTTTTAAATCCATATTATTTATTCATGAAAATGACCAAACCCGCTCTCTCTTTACCACAGTTCTCATACTTGGTTTACCATTTCAGATATGCATTTTTAAATATTTTTGATGAACATACACATAGTTTGCATTTTTAAATATAGTTTTTTTTATTATGTTTTTTTATTATGCTCGACAAGAATGCATTTACTTGATCAACAATACAGCAATAAATAAATAATATATATAGTGAAATATTATTGCAATTTAAAATAATTAATGGTTTACCGTTAAATGGCGGTTTTGTATTTTAATATATTTTAAAATCCAGTTTATTTCTGTGATGTAATGCTGAATATCTTTACTGTCACTTTAAATCAATTTATTGAATCTTTGCTGTAGAAAAAAAAACACCTTACTGAACCCAATTTTTTTTATGTTGTACTCTAAATATTTTGGCCTTCAGCATAAATATAATTTTTTTAATGAGTTTTTGAAATAACCTAAAAAAAATATGTAAATTAAATTAATTCCCACTACCATGCTCAATCTGAAATTTGAAAGTGTTGCCTGAAGAAAAACAACAAGTTAAGTAAACCAGGTTTCATTTTGACACAAAGTCTATTTCCTCATTCACAATTTTTTTTTATAGAAGTATGACTAATAGCACTGTATATAATAATCAGCTGTCTCACCTCCTCTGAATGAGGTAGTCCTCCAGTATATCCAGGCAACGGACCATCTGGGAAAACACCAGCACTTTATGTCCTCCGGCCAGCAATTTGGGCAGCAACTTGTCAATAAGCACTAGTTTACCAGCACCCTGGATCATTGCCTGCAGCTGAAAATCTGCAGCCTCAGAACTGTAAGTTTTCCTGAAGCTCTCAAGGATCTTTTCTTCAGCACCTGAGAGAAGGAACATGGCACGTTACGCCAGCAATACAAATTACAGGTGTGGCTACTGAGATGTAGAGAACTGCAAACAAGACATTGCATATTCACACTTGAAGTAAACACCAGATGTCACCTGTGATGAGGTATGGGTGATTGCAGCACTTGCGAAGCTCCATCATTGTGTTGATGAGGTTGGGCATGTTGTGCTGGTTTGCTCCCTTGGCAAGGAAGGCAAAGTTCTTCTCCAGAATGGCGCGGTAGTATTTCTTCTGAATATTAGTGAGCTCCACCTCAATGATTGTCTCCTGTTTAGGGGCCAGATTCTTCTCCACGTCATCCTTCAGTCTCCTCAACATCATGGGCTTCAGAATAGCTTGCAGTTTCTTGACCTGTGGGTATGTGGATGTTTCTACAGTTAAAACTGGGCACATAATCAGTCATCAATAAGCTGGCCATACTGCATAATATAAAGTCTTAAAACCTGAAAATAAATAAGCATTTTACACCTCCATCTTTCCAAAGTTAAATAGTTTATTGAAATGGATTTAGGTTAAAGGCACTTACACTTAATTTTGATGGTCCACTTTCAACATTCTACTAAGTGGGTAACTTTGCAACTAAATGTCAACTAATTGTCATTAATCTGCAACTAAACGTTGAGTAGACTGTTAGGGTAGGTTTAGGGTTAGTAGAATAAGTAGCCATTATATTGTATGTTGTGGACCCATCCAAATAAAGTGTTCAAGTATTAGTAGACTGTATGCTTAATATCTTCGCATGAATGCTGGTTGCCTTGTATTTGCAAAGTTACTTAGTGTTAGTAGAATGGAAATAAAGCCTAAAATAAAGCCTGTGATGATATTATACTACCACATGATTTTAACATGTAATGAAAAAGAGGTGTACTATAACACGTGGATAAATTGAACTACAGAGACATCACACAGAAGAAGTGTTCACAGCATAAAATTGCTCTCTTGCAATATTTTACAGAACCTTTCTTGGTCACTATGAAACAATCCAATGTAAACATCCTACTGTTTTTTTGTCGAGGGAAACAGGTTATACCAACTTTCAGGCTAGCTTATAAAAATGCTCCAACAATGCAGCTGTTTACTTGATTATTTTGAGTTTATCGACCTTGGCCAAATAGGATTTTAGCAAAGACGTAACTATCCTCTAGCGGACTCGGGTAATTGGAGGTAAAGGTGTGTAGATGTTTATTCAGTGCATAACAAGCTTCCTTTCAAGGCATTTGAGGTTAAGCTCTCACCTGTTCCTCTGTCTTCAGGTCTCCGAACTCCTCCAGGAAAGTGGTCTCTGAAGGGAACTGTGAGGGTTCGAGAAAGTTAAGCAGACTGAAGAGTTCCTCGACCGAGTTCTGCAAAGGAGTTCCTGTGAGAAGGACTTTATGTTCCTTGAGACACAAGACACATACAAACATTAAGTTCAGCCTGCTGATTTACTGAAACAGTTTAAAATATCTATGCCAACTTGAACATCTCATTCTGTCTTCAACGTGAGGACACATTTTTATACTGTAGACCAAAAATGTATCGGGACCCTGAAGTCTTGCTTAAAAATAAATGCATTAGATATAAAATATCAAAACTTGTGGTATTTATTTACAAACATATATATAGTGAAAATGCACAATTTATACACTTTCTGCATGTCATTCAATGCTGAAAAGTTGCTTAAGTGTCCAAATATTTTTAAACCCCTATTTTAAACTATTTTCTTAAATAAAACAGCACTGCGTCAAATGTAGCTCGGTTTGCACACACTAGCCATAGCTGCAGTAATATGTAAAGTAAGAGATGAGATTACTCATTCTGTGTCCAGAGAGGATGTGCGTATGTAAATGCAGTGAAGCAGAACTCGGCAGATAAATGAGAGGTGTGCATAAGATATAGCACTGTAGTTTAGCTCACAGATGGCTTCACTTCCCCTTCTCTGCATTTAGACCTGAACTCCTTGAATCATTTGTAGAGCAGTTGATATTATAAGTGACACATGACACATACATCCCATGGCAAAAAAGTCTGTGCATGTTTCATTGTCCACAAATGAGAAGAAATTACCAGGTTCATAAGTTTGAGTCCCTCCAGCAGTTTACAGTTGCGGTTTTTTAGACGATGGGCCTCGTCAATCACCACACAGCGCCAGTTAATCTTCTTCAGCTCTGGACAGTCGGCCATTATCATTTCAAATGTAGTGATGATCCCATGAAACTTAAACTCACCAGTCACCATGTTTCCCTGAAAGAGCAAGAGAAAGACTTATTGTAAACATTGTACCGTTAAATATAATGTGCCTTCAATATCTCACTCTGGCAAAATAGTAAGGTTAGACATAAACCAGGGTTTAGGCAAAAAATGACAGTTATGCCCTCTATATTGATTCATATGAGAGGTTAAACAACATGTAGTGAATTCTTGTATTTGTTACACTACTATTTACAAGTTAAGGGTTTGTAAAACTTCTCAAAGTGTCTGAAAAGAAGTCTCATACTCACCATATATGCATTTATTTAATAAAATATTTTTAAAAAACTAAGAAAACAATAATGGTAAAATGGTAAAAAGATACAATTTTTATCAATTTAATGCATCCTACATAGTTTAGTGACTACCTCTTTAATAAAAACTGCCAACACAGAAATATCAGACACAAACAGATAAAGGCAACTATGCAATAAAGGCACAAAGAAGTGCACATTTAGTTTTGGTCATATTAGTTAATGTAACTACACTGTGCTTCTGTTCAACTCACTAGGTGTTTGACCCACCTGTTCATCTCGGTGGTACATCTCATACTGCAGGATCATTTGCCGACTGATCTGGCTGCCGTGATAGACGATGACGTTCATTTCAGTCCATGTGCGGAATTCTCTTTCCCAGTTGGTGATGGTTGAGAGCGGGGCGATGATGAGAAAAGGTCCCCGTAAACCCATGAGGAAAATCTCATAGAGGAACGTGATGGACTGGATGGTCTTCCCAAGGCCCATCTCATCAGCCAGAATACAGTTTTTCCTACATTAAGAGAAACAGGTTAATATATTTATTAGTTATGTCAGATTGCAGTTTTGGGCATATTTTTATATTTATATAAAATTGTGATCATTAACAATACATGTATTTATACATATATATATATTTTTTTTAATCAGCTAACATTATGGGATTGGTTAAATTTGTTGAATAATACAGATATGATTAGCAAATTAAATTAGAGTTTTCAGTTATTTATCATTATTATTATTATTATTATTAAAAGTAATTTTTATTATTAATAATATAAAATTAATTACATGCTGATATATTAATCAAATTATAGAATTATTAATTTTATTCTTTTTAAAATGTTTAAAATGCTAAGATTTATTTAAATATAATATATGCAGACAAAGATCCTATAAAATACAATTCAGACAAAATCATTGAACAGTGTTTAACCAATCACAATAATGTTGTTTTTATAAGATCACACTAATTAAACATTTAAATTAAATTAAACATTGAAATTGTCTTTTCATCAAATTAAAACCTAAGTTGAATAAATAAAACAACCAAATGAATCATTATTAACAGAAAATCCTAGTATAGTAATCAATTTAAATAATGACAAAATTGTTTAGTCACTGTAATATTATTATTACCCTTAGCTGAATCTTAAGCAGTGACTTAATACCTTAAAATAAGTTCATGATGTTTAGGGACTCATTGGGACCAGTGATGATATGTAAAGTTAGTTTCACCTGTTGTACCAGTTGAAAAGGAGCCAGTTCATTCCCTCTAACTGGTATTCTCGTAGCTGGTTCCCATTCCTGTATTCTCTGGAATTCTCCAGTTTTTGCCACCGTTCAGGCAGAGGCCTTTCCTATATTAAGATAAGAGAAGTGCCATTTCTTTTCCTAGTCTGAGATACAGTGGGTACGAAAAGAATTCAGACCCCCTTAATTTTTTCCTTAATGTACACACAGAAAAACACAAAATTGTTGACATTGTTACATATTTATTAACAAAGAAAAGATAACATTTCACACTATGTGATGTGACTCTCAAATATTTAACTCAGGTGCTGTGCATTTCTTCTGATCATCCTTGAGATGGTTCTATACCTTCATTTGAGTCCAGGTGTGTTTGATTATACTGATTGGACTTGATTAGGAAAGCCACACATCTGTCTATATAAGACCTTACAGCTCACAATGTATGTCAGAGCAAATGAGAATCATGAGGTAAAAGAAACTGCCTGAGCTCAGAGACAGAATTGTAGCAAGACACAGATCTGGTCAAGGTTACAAAAACAAATTCTGCTTCACTTAAGGTTCCTAAGAGCACAGTGGCCTCCATAATCCTTAAATGGAAGGTGTTTGGGATAGGGATGGCACGGTTAATGAAAAAAAACAAACCATTCGGTACGCTTGTCTCGGTTCGGTACATGCATGCGTCGCAGGGTTCGAAGGTTCATGACATGCGCAATGTAGCCTCGTGCCCTGTATGTGATGTCAGTGTGTTTCCCTTTCGCGGGAAAGAATTGAGGTGTCTACGGTGTGGAGTGAGTGCTGCAGGTCACAATACTGTACGTGTAGAAATGG
>JAUCMT010000114.1:20367289-20397361 GCA_032357475.1 Enteromius thamalakanensis
TTGTAGTTCCCGCTACCTCCCGTTCGCTCCATTCGCCTGAGCAAACTTTTCTCAGAAGACCTATCGTTTTATCGAGTAATGCGACCACGGTATTATCGAAATAAATTTATATTGCGGTACGACGATATTTACAATACCGTTACATCCCTACTAAAAACATATGCAATTAAACGTATATTCAATACTGTAACGCAAAGAGAAAAAATTCTATATTTAAATTACAAACTAAAAACTTTTTTACAGCTTTTTTAAAATGAAATCCTGTTTTACTATTATCACGTTTTCATTGTGTTTTATTGTTAACAAGCTGTATTTAGTAATTTTGTAACCTAATCAAAAAACAAAAATAAATGCAGTTTAAATGAAACGCACAATAAAAACATGATTTTTGAAAATTGTTAAAAGCGGAGGTATCTATTTTCATTAATACTATTAAAAACATTTGTAAAGTATACAAACACACTACAGTAAATGGTTTCAAAAATTCAAAACAAACGTATTTAAATAAATAAAAAATAAATGAAAAATAAAGATTCAGGGAAGAAAAATGTTAAATGTCTTTAAGCAATACTTTTTTTTCTTTTGATTTTGGGGTTGAATGTGACCAGGAACCTGTTCCTATTTGCAGCACTGTAATTTCCAAAATTATACCAGAAAAAAAAGATCTTGCTGTAAATCACACCATTGTTGATTCAGAAAATTATTCCATGAGGCAAGGAGTAGTACCACTCTAGCAGATGGATAATTTAATGCACAAATGATTTTAAGTAATGCATTACACAATAAATGTGAGTTATGCATTTGCTCTGACAGTTTGACAAGCTGAGTGTTTGAGAGCACAAAAAGGTAACAGCAGTTTGAGTCGCATAAGCACACTTACAAATTTCTGTACTTGACGTAAAACTCCTCCATCTCTTCTGGTGGTTCGTCAGGGGATGTCTACACAAAAACCATTTCAGTTTAGGCAGATGTACCTTGCATCCCAGTGTACAGAGCGCTTTATGATACTGTACTGCATTTATATGAACTCAGTATTCAGTTTTTTTTGTGTCATAGTGTAACTCAGAATTTAATCAAATATTCAAGGTTTAAGAATCAATAATTGAAGACTACATATTGAGCGACCACAATTCTAAATACGGAATCAAATACATACTCTATAGGTAATTTCACAGCCACATAAGAAATATTGTTTTGTAAAATTATCATGGACCTGATTGTGAGCAAGTAATTCATTATTTATGAGTGTAACATGTAATCTGACACCATTACCTCTTTTTTGCCCGTTCGCACTGCGAGTATTTTCTCAATGATATTAGCCTCATCTTCAGGGGGTTCCTGGGGAGAAAGAAGGTGGGAATTATTCCAGAGTGCGTTTGCTCCACCCCTCCAGAAGTAGGGCAGGTCTGTGGTGTGGCATAATGGCAGATGTTGCCACGGTTACCTCAGCCTGCCAGGCGAGGGTAGAGGAAGACATGGCAGCAATCCGGCCCGCGCCCAACACAGCGATGGTCTCCCCGTCATCATCCACGACCTTGAAATCAAGATCTTCGTTATACTTCCGCCGCTTCACTTGACGCCCTGATCGCCTCTTCTGCACAAAGAAAGAAAGAAAAAAATTATTTACACATTACAATAAAATTATTAACAAAACAATTATTTTATTTTATTATTAAAAAGAAAAAAAGATACAGAAAGAAATGTGCTACACATTAACAAAACAATTACCAAAATGTTTGAAATTAATTGCAATAAAAATATCATTACTCATTAATGGAATTGTGTGAAAAGTGTTTATGAAAATAATGCAAAAAAAGGAAAACAATATTTAAACTTGTTTATTTAGTTGGCGTTAAAATCTTTATGTATATCCAAAGATTACTAATATAACAGCCAGACTGATAAGTGATTTTAAATTCACACTTAATTAAACATTTATTTATTTTTCATATTTGTTATCCATTTTTATGAAAACACTTTTTAGAATGGAAAATATTTTTGAGAATATTTACATTAATTTGTTTTCATTTCCACGTTTTTTTAACAGACAAAGTAAATTTGTAAAAAATATACATACACACATTTTTCAACTTAATGCTGAATTAAATATGTTGGTTTCTAAGGTTCTCGTTTAACCATTTTAAATAATTAAACATTAGGTGAGTGCAGTTCAGAGTAAACAAAAATGGCAGGACTAATGACATTAAAAATAAATATAAATTATCATCCAAAAGAACAATAGCAGTTGATAACTGATATGAAAGCTATATTGCGAATCAATAGTTTTTGTGGTAATCGTTAACATGACACTGTTAACTTGTATAAAACCAGGGAAATACTTCTAGGAAAGTTCTATTAAACCTGAACTCTGAACATGAACTTTAGGATTGGCTATTTAGATCCATAATCATCCTGCTCAGTAGAAACGCGTATGTCAGAGGCAGATGTTTTCAGCAGTACTCACAGTGTTATCCATCGGGTCGATGCTTTCCTCTCCGGTGGCGAGCGTGCTCAGAGAGGTTGTGTCATCGCTCTCCACCATCTCAAGTACAGCATCACTTTTCCTCTTTCCCTTCTTCTTCTTCTCCGGAGGCATGGCACCCTGCTCTCTGCATAACACAGCAACAAAACACTCTTAAAACCCATCTTACCTCCAGTTTCACACAGGATGACAGATTTTAGCACAAATCACAAAAGGACTTGTTTCAATATCTGGCAACATAATGGTAGAAAACACAGACATCTGCTGTGCAGACGTTTACTGGTTTATAAGTTGACAAGTAGGACTAAAGTTTAGCTTGAGAGCAGCACTTTAATAAAACTGCATTTCAGTGCTTTACTTTTGGAAAAACAAACGATAAGAGCGTATGTTTAAATGTTTAAAAAAAAGGAAAAGATGATTGGCATAAACTGTGCCATGGATTCTTTAATGCAACCCTGGAGAAAATAACAACTTAGAGTACCTTTGAAATGTATGATGTATAAATGTATCTTTACTTTTCCAAATACAATAGAAAACAGGTCAAAGAGGCCTTCACATGGTTGCAGGTTTCATTTTTGACCATGGTTTTTAAATTGGAAACCCATTCGTACCTACACTCACCTTGCAACGCCCACAATCCCTGTATCACATTTCACCCAATCAAGACATGAAAAGGTCCGTGATTGAGCTTAGCAAGAACAGTGCTGAGACAATACATGCAAAATTGCCGCATGCAAAAGATGCAATTTCCTAAAATGACTCATGGTTTTGTCAGGTGACATTTGTTAGTCAACAACTAAAATGATTTTTGCTCTCTTTTTGAGAGGTATTTTAGTAAACGAGGCACCATGTATGCTACTTATGCCCGCCGTTATGTTTTGCTATAAAACACATATTCAGTAGTATTCCACTGTCAGGCCAAAATACTGTGTGAATATTTTCAAAACAAATTAAGAGAAAACAAACTAAATCTTTTAAAATTCAAATGCTGTTTTTAAAAAAATGGTTCCCTTTGTTTTCAACAGTGACAATAACCTGAAATGCTTTTTGAGCAGCAAATCATCATATTAGGATGATTTCTGAAAAATTGTGACACAAAGGAATTGATGCTGAAAATGTAGCTTTGCATCACAGAAATAATTTGCATATTAAAATGGACAGCTACTAAACAGCTATATTATTTTTCTGTATTTTTCACAAAATAAATGGTGCGTTGGTGGGCATTACAGACATGTTAAAAAAAAAAAAAACAGTATTATATGTACATTTATAGAAAAAAAGGCAATTCTGTCACTCACTTTGGCTTCCTCCCTCTTTTGGAGGGAGGGTGTGTTGCAGTGTTCTTGGCCTGTGTTTTCACTTTTGCATCTTGACCTTTCTTAACCTTCTTGACCTCTTTTTGGGCTTTTGGTTCCTTCTTCTTATGATCCTTTTGTTCCTTTGCCACCTTTGCCTTTCTCACAAGAAGCTTCTTGCCTTCCTTTTGCTCCCTTCTCTTTGGTTTAGCATTGCTCTCTTCATCTTTGTGCCACTCTGTCTCTTTCTTGTCTTTTTTCCTTCGTTTCTTCTTCACCCTGGTCCCGCCCCCTCCATCGTCCTCCTCACTGTTGATTGATAAAGGGCGGAGACTGTGACTGCTGGCAGCAGACCCCGCCTCCCGTAACCCAGAGTGCTTTGGGTGAGCCATGCAGTGATTGGGCGGCCCTCCGATAATTCGTAACTGTTCTTTGCCCAAGTGGCCGATGGGAAATGTAGTTTGTGCGTTTTGGTCAGAGGCATTCGAGGCAGCAACGGATGGAGTGTGCTTTAGTATATGGGTGGCGGACATCTGGAAGACAAAATAACAAACTTGAATTAAAATTGATATCTTTATCAACATTAACATTAAGGCCGGTTTCATAGGGCTTAGCCTAAACCAAGATTAAACCATAGATCAATTAGGATATTTAAGTCATTTTTATAAACATGCCTTAGAAAAAAAAAGAATATTTCTTGTGCATCTTAAGATAAAACAAAGGCAATTACATGTGTGCAATGATACGTGTTGTTAAAAATAGACACTATACACTATTCACTATTCAGTCAGTTGCACTTGCACAGATTTCAAAAATATTTGTGTTTTCTCCTTATGACAGGTGATCTGATTAAATTTTCATAGCATTTAGCTGACATTTGTATGAAGGAGACTAGGCAGAATGTAGAAGTGTTTTTTGTCAATAAAGAAAGAAAAAAAGAAAATTAGGCTTTTTTAAATACAATTAAATTAAAAAAATAAAAATAATCGGCCCACATTCAAAGTGTGAATGCAAAATTAACTGGGTCCTTTTTCCGCTCAGTTCACTTTTTAATCCATTTACAGCTCTTTTAAACGGCACTCAAGTTTTAAAACGCCCTAAGCAATGCACGTAATACAGGCAATTTTAAGGCTCAAAGTGAATAAGCTTTGATAATGCATTCAATCCCTGTTCACACTCACTTCATCTGAAACCCTATTAACATGTGACCAATCATAAATAACACATGGAATAAGCTCTTAAAGAACCTAGTGAAACCATAAGATGCCCAAGGAATGGCACTAAACACTAAAGGACAAATTAAACAAAAATCTTCTCCGCCTTCGAAAGGGAAACACATGCGTAAAGTAAACTGAATTCACTGCTGTACGCGAGCTTTGTGTTTCTGGTACACATTTAGCTTTGTACCTCTTATTCCGCAAAGCACGTTTATTTTTAACTGTGCGCGCATGTGCAGGCAGACGCACACACACACACGCTCCCCGACAGAGCATGCGACTGCAGGCAGGTATGGGGATAATGTCAATGAATCACATGCTTTCCAAAGCAAGCGGGCTGGAATCAGGGCCGTCGTCATGGCAACAGGCTCGGGACCAAGCTGTGGGAAGCGGGAACGTAAACACGCAGTCTCCGTGGTAACCCTTTCCTTTCTGAGGTCTAAGAAGCATCAACCTCATTGTTCTTGAAGGTAATACTAATGATATCAGCCTGGGTTCTTTTTGTACAGGACTGTATAAAGACAGAAAGAAAGCGTAAGTCAACTTCCTGCAACTGCTCTTTTCACTTTTGCCCTTACCTTGACCTTTCTTTCGAACGCTCTATGCATCAAGACCTTATGCACCCAAACCCATACGTACAAGAGCATGAAGCGTACATAGATTCTCTCACATGCGCAAACACTGCAGACTATTCCTGTGACGTGCTGCAGTATGCATGCTTGCCAGGCAAATCTGCCAACCGCAAGCGCGCACACACACATACACACTTTGCAATCAAATTCCCTATGAATCAATACCAACTCCCAACTCCCAAACGCGACAGCTGCAGTTCAGTCAATGCCAGCTCCAAACACGAACACACCTTGCTCGAACGTGCTTTATACACACATCGCTCCCGCTAACATGCATCCACCTCTCCATCAAATGCACAACAACGGTCACGCTAAGTGCTATACTAAAAAGCATAATAATCTCAGAATGAACTGTTTGGGTTCTTTAACTGCTCTGTGCAACTGTAAGCCTCCCTAAATAAAGCCCATATCGTTTTGCTCATGGTTTCAGACAAAAACTGAAAACAAACAGCATGCTTGAATGGTCACAGGCAGATGCGTAGGACACCATCTATTCAATGACAACAAAAGGATGTGTTCTTGAGTTCAAAACACTTAGAGAAGAACAGAAGACAGCAGTCTCAAGAAATGTTGGAATATTTTTAACCTGACATGTCATCTGCAACTTGTGATGCTCATGCCAGGATGCTCAGAAAAACAAGCAAAAGACACAACACAATGGCCATGGATTTCTATCTGTACGAGTCTTTAAAAACATTTTACAGAATATAATCATGGAAGGCTAACTTATAAAACCAGAACAACACAACAAAGTGATTGATTGTAAGAAGGCAACAACATGAGAAGTGTAAAAAATACAAAGTTTTAAACATTATCTAGAGGAGTTCTGGATAGAACAGGAAGGGAAATAAGAAACATTGAAAGCATTGAGGTGTGTGGTGCCGGTTTAGATAAAGTGGTAACATCAAGAGGATTCATGTGCAATCTGGGATGATTTTAAACAAAATAAAAAGGACATTTTTTATCTGCTCCAACACAACCATAATAAATGCATTTACTTATTTACATTTTTTTGTGATTTTATGTGAAATATTTTATCGGAAAGAATTCTCTAGCTGCATTTAATTAATCAAAAATATATTAGAAACTGTGAAATATTTCTACAATTCAAATTGCATTGTCTATTTTAATATATGCAAAAAATAAGTAATTTATTCCTGTGATGCAATGCTGAATTTTCAGCATCACTTCAGAAATTCTTCTAATATGCTGATTTTCTGCTTAAAAAACATTACCATTATTAAAAAAAAAAAAGCTGTGATTAATGCTTTCAGAGAAACCATGATTTAATTTTTTTCTTCAAAATTAAAATCTAACTTTGAACAGTAGTGCACTTACATTAATAAAATAGTTTTACTATAATAGTCTTATTCATTAAAAAGATTTTGCGTGCATCTCTACAAATGCCTTTAGGTCAAGGATCAGGAAAAGCAGGAATTCAACGGTAGTGTGCACTTTATATTTATAGTGCAAATCATGTTTAACGTTTACCTAAATAAAAACATTAAGTGGAAAAGTGGTCGTTTTTATTCCAGCTCAATGACATCAGACAGAAATTACAACTCAATTGTAAAGCCTCCTTTGACTTGTTAATCACTTTATAAACCTGCAGTGATTTTATATTGGTCAAAATCAAATAGTGGTTTAAGCTGGTGTGAATCCCTGCTGGCTCCTCAGAAAGGCCTGACAATGAAGCTCCCAGGATGCTTAGGAAGTGCCCTTTGAATCACCGGCCTCATAGTGCGGGAATGAAAAACCAAATTGGGCTAGTTTGATTTTGACACCACCAAAATTCAAATCCAAATGCAGATCAGATTTATTTGCATGAGAGTGGCAGGAAACTACCAGAAGAGCATCCGAGTATCAAAGCGGTTCTTTGGCCTTCCCTAAACTCCAGTTTTTAAGTCATCCACAACCTGCTGTATCTCTCAAAAAGGTGGTCACCCTGTCAAAACAACAAAACGCACGAATCCCGCTGAACACACAATGTGACAGAGAGTTTTATCCCATCCAAGTTAACTACTTCATTGCTGTACTGACTACTGACACAAAGCCATTCTTCACTTCAAGAAATCCCGGCGCAGAGTCTGGATCCGCTGCGCCTGACAGCAGACCAAAAGCCTCCCTGATTCGCCTGACAATCCGACAGCTTCACAGAAGTGTCCTCGGGTGGTTTTCCACATAAAGGTGAGAAATGCTGTATATTTCTCAAAACAGGGAAGCCTTACTACAACACACCATGTCTAACATTGACATTTATTTACTTATGCAGCAGTAGTGATCGAAGGGGGAAGCACGAGAGACAGAAGGAGTTTGAGTGATGCTGACATTGATTTATCTTCTGTCTAACTGGTGCATGATCACAACACTGGCTGGGATTTATTCACAACTCATAAATGCCACAACTGATTCTTTGTACTAATTACTATGGTCTCAAAAGTGTTGAAACAGACACACGGGAATACATAGACCTGCCTGAAGCATGATAAAAAGGGAACTCATGAAAAGACTGTATTGTGGATTACTTTGGTGCACCACTAAATTTACACCATGGGAACCCTTTTGTACCCACCTTAATCTTAACTAACTAACATTTCCCACACAGACGAATACACATTAAGGCATATTTAAATACCGATTTCATGCTCAGACACGTTAAACTCTACAGACTAGAGCATACTGCACTAATGTTCAACTTTGACATCATTTCCCTCTGATGTTTCAAAGCATAGCCAATGACTGCTAGACAATTAGCATGATTAGGTGGGTGTTGCCAGCCTCAAAATCAAAACAAGCTGGAAGAGAGATTGCACAGATCCATACAACATAAAGGCACATCATGCAAAATGCTGAATTATATATTTTTCTGCTACACCTCACACCTTCTTTACAAGCACTTCTGTTCTACTTCATAGGAAATTGCTAGGGAATTCCTAATCAAACATTAACTAAGCAAAACTTAGTTAAACATCATCTTGACGTCCCGGTTTAAAAGTATGCAGTTTTATGGAGGTAAAGTAACAATGCTCTGAGTACTTGTGCAGGTCTGCGCTGAACATCAAGCACAAACTTCTGAACTTACTAAGACACATAAAACATGATTTCAGAATTATTGTGCTTTATATAACACTTTATATCGAAGGAAAAGCACTTTGTGTGAGCGCTTGATGCAGATACAGAATTTTACAAATGCAATTCTTCATTTTGCATCAATTATTTTTTTACTTCTATTTTGCAGGACACAATACAACAACTGGATTTAAGTGTTAATGCCAATATTATGATGATTTGAGTCATTTCTGAACAAATATACATGGATTATTTACATTCATCAAATGATGAAATATTCATGCATATCCAAAAAGTAGTAGCTGAAAAGTATTAGATATTAGTTTATATTTCAACTTATTCCTATTTTAGCCAAGTGCATCTTGGTCTTCCTCAGTGTTTTAAATTAATAAACAATATTAATTCTTGTTGTGATGTTAAAACATGAGCATAAATCGTTAAAAATACAGATATAAAAAGATTACACCAAAGAGTGTCTGCAATGTATATGGTGGATTTTTTGTATAAAAATTGTAAATAAATAAATGTACAATTTACCAAAAAAAAAAAATCAATTTTCACTATGTATGACATTCATATGCACCAGAACATTGAAGCATAAATAATAATCAATCATCATACCAAGGAGAGGTTTTTTTTAATTGCATGTTAATATCAGTTTTTGACTGACCAGTTATGCTTAGATTATGCAAAACAAATGTTAATACCAAATGCACAGTGAGCCAATAATTAATAGCAGAGATATATGCTAAAGCTCTAACATTAAAAGAACAGATGGCCCACATTAATTAGACATGTAGCGGCAATGTTAACAAAATATCAATGTGATTTTTGCCAAAATTATACATTTAAACTTCTCGCAACTTTTGGAGTTTACACTGGTTTTAAGTCGTGCCATGTAGGTGCTGCTTATTCGTACCACATGCCAACAGATATTATATTCAAAATTTTACCATTTACTGTAGGACAGCAATCATTGCACCAGCCGGTCTGCGCTGACAGTACTTGAACTTCTTGAGAACGTGTGACTCAAGCATCAACATTGCTTTGGCCAGGGTAGTCAAACAGATACTCAAAACAGATGTTTAACTTCCTGATTGTTAACCATTGTTACAATAAAACAGCAGAATGAAACACAGCTTCCTTTTGATGCTTTCTTAACAGCTATTTATTAGCTTAGGCTATGAAGAAATGATCTGCCTTGAATCATCAACTCAAGTCAAAAGTCACCAGTAACTGTGACAGAGTATCTGAGTTTATAAAATAGACAGTTACCACAACAAACTCAGAATGCATGAGTCACATTTAAAGGCATATAACATGCAGATATGCACACAGGTGCACATTCTATGTAACACGGAAAGCTGCTTTGATGCTTGGCAACCAGAAACACGCTGCAGCCGACAGACGGAAGTGTTTATTTAACAACACACCTTACCCATGCTACAATCAGAATGGGCTTTATCAGAATGGGCTTTACCCATGCTACAATCACTGAAGTCTTAGCCGTGGAAGCCAGGCTTGAGCTTGAATTCATAATTAATCAAAACTGTGATTAGAACATGGCTAGAGTTTTTGTTTCAGGTTTTTTGTTAGAGGTTTTGTTTTAAATGCATATAAATATTGGAAGAAAAAGAAGAAACTAAAAGGAGAGGAAGGTGAAATGTCTTCTACTGGATATACTATTGTAATCTCACGAGTTTCAACTCACATCAAAATGTATGAACTTTTCTCCTGAAATTCCTTCATAAGCAGATAATCTAAGCTATGCTAAACAACAACTGAAAACCAAAACAATTTCCTAGGAGAATATAAAAAAACATTGTGATAAAACTAATTTTAAAAGCTTTCTGCACATGCACCTCAAATCCTAATCGTAAACTTATAGTCTAAAGCATTGCACTCGGGGAAAGTTAGCATCAGGGTAAGTTTTAACTACCTGAGGAGCTTTGGAAAAAACAGCACTTTTAATATTAAAAACATAAAGTAGGTTAAATAAGGTTGAGAATTGTTCTGAAGTACAGCTATAGCGCAAGCACTAAAACTTATGCTAATTTTAAAATGACGATGAAAGTGCGAGAGACGGTGTGAGAGAAACAGAGAGAGAGAGGGAACTCTCACACAGTCTGACAGAAACACATGTCATACACCGACCTGCTTGTCCTTCTTTTGTATTTTCATTTTTTCTTGATCTCTGTGTCTGCGTCTGGAATGCAGAAATACAAGGAGTCATGAATATTGAAATTAGGCAAAGCATAAACCAACTTTTTAATAATTTGTTTTGTAAATAATAGCATTTAGAGCATTGTTCTATTTAGGATGCACACCCAATTTTAAAGGCAGTTCCAACTTAAGACACATCTTACTCTAGTGATCATTAAATAAAAAATAATGAATAAATACATAGTAGAAAAAAATAGATATATTTACATATTATGAATAAAACAGCTGTAGCCTTTAACAATATTTAGGATGTCATATCAGTAATAATATTCTCATTCAACATTAATTATCTATAATAACTATACAAGGTCATTTTATATTGCACCCATCACCAAGACATAATTATAGATCAACAAAAGTGAGTATTGTTCAAATGACTGACTTATATAATGAACTTAATTTCTAATAAATTTATTTCAGGCTAAGTAATTTGTAATAGATGGAAATATTCACTAAAACCAAGGCCATATTAGATACTAAGCAACTAACCCGTCACTTGAGTCACACTACTTAAGGTTAGTGTTAATCTAGCTGTGGTGCACTATCATTGAGTTAACACTAAAAACATTCACATCTTTATAAGTGGCATAAATCTGTAATAACTGCAGAATTACATCATACTAAGTATCCCATTGCTTGATGTAAGACCAGTTACCATTGACAGGTTACGCTTTTATATTAAAAATAAAAATAATAAGTTTTGAAACAAACACATTCATATTAGTGGCTTAAATCCGTCACATAATTTTCACCATAAACTAGATGAGGACGTGTTGTTGTACTTTTTGTGCAATGTATAATAAATTTAAATTGTATTAAAAAAGGTAAAGTATAGTGTTTTGCCATGAATGCAACACCTAACATATTTACACATACATCTCAAAAAGGTTACATTATAAACCAATCATGCCCCTGGACACTAACTAACCCATTCCTTCACCTAAAACAGATGTTAATTTACCTGTGGTGCATTGTCATTGAATTAAAAATAAAAATATTAAGGTATTGGTCATATAAATCTACAATAACCACATAGTTACATCATAAACCAGGTGAGGTGGGACACCAAATACTAACTAATTGTATGAAGACAGGTGTGACAACTACCTGTCATGTGTTATTATTGTATATAAAAAAAAAAGAATTACACAAACTGTTAATACTAATGCAACATTACTAGCTGTATAATAACACTTTAATTTAAAAAAGGGTTACAATATAAACCAGATGGGCCCCTTGATACTAACTAACCCATTCCTGGAGTTAAGACAGGTGTCAATGTAACTGTAAGGTATCTCTATTATATATAAAAAAGCGTAAAATTATTACCATAACGCTTTCGTATTAGTGGCAAAAATCAATAAAGCGCAGGTTAATTTCAACAGGGATATAGCACAAACCAGGAGTGGAAGTAAACCACATGAGTGCTAGAAGTTACATTGTTCCTAGTACTTGATAGCAGTCATGGGATGCTTTGTGCCTCAACAGATGCCAAACTTGCCTCATAAAACACTCTTATAAAAAGCCTAACATCGTGTCCCATATACATTAGCCCCTGTAGGGCGCTAGCCAGCGTGCTAACTGTAATGTCACGGCAACGGTGCTCTATATTTCAGGCGTTACACGCGAGAAGAGCCGCTCAAACTCCGCGGAGGGACCGTCAAACGCGACCTCACCTACCTGGACACGCCGGCTCCGGACATCAGTTAGCGTAAAAACCTACGCGTTCCTCTCTCCGCATTTATTTCCAAGGACACTAAACGCCATGACAGTTTAGAAAAATGCATAAAAAATTAGAGGGGGTGGGAGTCGGGAAGGGAAAAAAAAACTCAGAGCAATTTCTTTAATCCTAACGCACAAGAGCAGTTCATTCATGAGGGGATGCGAGAGTTTGACGCGTCCGCGCGCTACCTACTCCATGCGGCTTTGCGCGCGACGCGTTAAAATTAAAAAGTTTAAAGATGTGCTTACCTAAAATGGCTACTGCGGCAGCCAAAATACAAACAGCTATTATTTGGTGAAGTTTAGCGCTGGCCGCCTGCAACAACAGCCTAACTTGCGTTTAGGCCCGTATTCTGCCGCTCGCCATTGGACGCGCCTGAGCGCAGCTGGGCCGCTGGAGGCTCCTATTGGTCAGCGAGCTGTCACGCAAGCGACGCTGCGCTAAGGTTGTCTGAGAGACACATATCGCCAGCGACCATTGTGTACTTTTAGCCCGTTGTGTGGACGTGGATGTTTTTGCTGCAATTCAAGAGGTTTTTCTATTCCAATTCTTCCCCGGTGACCGAGAGCACGCGCTGGATTCACCCGCGTTTGTCGCGTCGCGTCCGGAGTGCAAAAGCTACGCTGTGGGTTTTATGTTTCTTCTCTCCGCATCCACCAATCGTGATGCCTTTTACTCCATCATTACGGCGCCTGTGAGAGAGGGAAAAAAATGTAACATTCCACGTCTTTGCTCATGTTTCATATCCCGGATGTGAGAATAGCAGGGGTTATAATAAAGCGTGTGGGTGAAGCGGCGTATGTCCTTGTGTTGTGTTGGGTTTCCTGAAGCTCTTTTGAGTAATGCGAAGTTGTGTTTGACTTGCACAGAAATTCACGTCGTGCATCAAACAGTCTACGATATACAATTGGTGTTAATTGAGCGTAGCCTACTTGTCTTGCACTAACCAAAAAGTACCATGGTACTACCATTGTTGAGACATGGCACCATGGCCATTGGTCTTAGACTTGTGCAAACCTGTGTAAACAGCATGGTGCAAGACTATGCTAACATAAGGTACTTTGTTTGAAATATGGCATGGTACAAATAAAATAGCATTGTGTACAAAACTCTGGTACTACTTTTTTTGTACGTTTTGTTGTTTATAAAGAAGTTAATACTTCTTTCAGCACATTCAATTGATCTAAAATGACATAATATATTTTTTTTGCAATGTTACAAAATAGTTGGAACATACTATTCATCCTGGAGAAAAAAAACATGTATCATGGTTTCTACTAAAATGACTAAGCTTTAATACTAAGATATGTTTCTTGTGCATGAAATGAGCATATTAGAATTATTTCTGAAGGATCATGGGACAATGAAGACCAGAGTAATGATGCTGAAAATTCACCACAAGAATAACTTCAATGTTACTGCTTTTATTTTGATCAAATAATATGGTAAATAAAAGAGACATTTTGCCCTATTTTTTTTTTTTTACTTAGCAAATGTTTGAACAGTAGTGCATATCTGTTTGCATTTTTCTTCAGTCTAGCCTCCTATTAAGCTTTTACATGTATTAAAAGTCACATGGACTTCCTGTTAAAGGTAAGAGGATGTTGGCTTAAAGTCTCATCTCTGCACTCAAATAAAGTACCTGCCAGTCCAGTAGCTGATGAGCATTAAACCTACTGGCAAAGTCTGAGTGCTGTCACACTTTAATGTTATTCCTCATGATAAATCCCAATCCATATACATACATATTGAATATTTATAATTTCAAAAGTTTACAACTTTCCAGAAAGTGACAGAAAAGCTGAATTTGGCGTTTTTGTGAAGGTTTTTGGCAGTCGTTTTGGCTTGTAACCAGTGGCTGAGTTACATGTGGTCTGCTGAGCCAAAAAACCTTATTTATACAACTCTGCCAATAGCATTGTAGATCAACTCTGCTGAAATGATTTTGGGACTTTGAGGAGCACACTGTAAAGAGACCTTCAGCTACAGGCAGATGCGTTACAGAATGTGCATATCTCATGCTGCAAGCAAGCAGCTCAAGATAGAAGCTATTTTTGTGATAAATGAAGTGCATTTGCTAAATGAGTAAATGAAATGCTGTATTACGATCTTGACATCTGTGCCTCTTTTTTGACTCATATTATCAGACCGCCACAACTTTTTTTTTTTTACAAAAAAATTAAAAGATAAATTGAATACAAAGAATGTGAAGAAATTCACATGCTATTTTTAGAAAAAGGTAGCATCCTGCATAAAGCACAGCATGCAATATAGTGAAGGACAATCAATCTGAAGACACCTGGGGTTAAGGCTGCAGAAGGGATGCTCATGGCTGACATGAATGAAAGCCTTGTGGTTTATCTCTAAAACATTACACTACCATACTATAAAGGAACCCTTTCACTGACACAAATGTATACATTAGAACAGATGTAGGTTTGTAATATCAAGGACAAATATAGGGAATAGCTATGTTGAGGGATAGCGTTCATTCTGCGCTGCGGTCAGAGGATGTTCCTCTCGTCTGTGTTCACCTGCACTCGTCTCACTTTCACTGATTGAGGTTCCTCACAGTGGCTGATTTCCAAACCATCTGCTCCATCCCTGCACATATGGTAAACTGACTCGAAGAGATGAAAAGAAAGAAAGAAGGAACAATTATGTACACTAAAACATGGTATAGGAAAACTGAAATTACTAGCAATCCTCACAAAGAAAAGACAAGCAGGAAATTGTTTTGCAGTCTTAAGTTAAGCAGGTAGCCAACGTATGGATCAAAATTATGATTATGTTCCAAGATATTTTGTAAATTTCCTAACATAAATATACCAAAACTTAATTTTTGATTAGTAATTAAGACAACTTTAAACTTAATATTTATTAATTATTTTGTACCCTCAGATTCCAGATTTTCAAAATATTGTCTTATCCTATCAAACCATACATCAATGAAAAGCTTTTTATTCAGATGATGTATATAACTCAATTTCACAAAATGCACCATTATGAAATAATGATTATAAAATAATCTTGAACTTAAATAAAAAAAAACTTAAATTAAACAATATATATGTATATTAAAAATATTGTAAATAAATCTTTCAGCCAATAAGCTGAAAGGAAAAATAAGTTCATTAGGTTTTACATTATATAGTATCCACATCCTTTGTATATAAATGTAGGGGTCCAAATGCTTTTGGGGCCAAATGATGCTCTGTTTATATGCATATTTTAGCAGTGGTACAGAGGTTGAGAATGTGAAGGTAAGATGACATACTTGAAAGAAATTATCAGGGCATCTGTTTAGGAGCACAAAACAAATCCCTAAAGCTCCCTGCCTCTCCTTTTCTCCCCTTCTGCTCCTTCATTGGCTCTGAGCCCAGAGGGTCTCTGGCAAGAGTTTAAGAAGTTCATTGCTTCAAGAATATTCTAACCATAAACACTCTTGCAGTTCATCTCACCATACTACAAACAACAGTTTTTCCTTTCCCTTTCTTTCTTTGTGTGCTTAAACCTAAACCTTATATTTGACCTCTGAAACATCTGGAACCGGACACAGGTGTGATAGTGATGTGAAACCAGCAGGGGGCAGATGTGGCATAATTTTAAGTAGAGTTAGTTGTCAAACTTTTACACCGGTGACTATTTCTCAAAGCAGGTTCATTTTTTAAGTCACTTTCTATAAAAGAGATTGTTAAAAAGCTGAATATTTCCTTTGTTTCTGTGTAGGGCACAAATATACAGTTAATTCAACTCACCTTTGCATTAGGATGCAAAACACAATGATTTCACACAAAAGCCATTTCCAAAGCATTTATGTATACTCATTAGGCATAGTCAGCTTTTGAATAAATAAATAGGTAAAAAAAAAAAAACTATATGTAGAACAAAAATTAATGAAATCTAACTAACGCAAACACACAATAACATACAGTACAGAAAATATCAAATTCTTGTTTTGGCTTAAATTAATATTTGATATTAATCCAATATAATTAGTTAACAGTAATAGTACAAATTTAAATAAAAAATGGGGGTCTGTACTTTTTTCTTTTCTTTTCAAGAAATGTGTAGCCTATTTAACAGCATTGGATCAAAAGTGAAAGTAAAGAAAAAATAAATATAAATATAAAGCATTATAATATAAAACAGCAAAAATATAAAGCAGCACAACTGTTTTCAGCATCGATAATAAGAATGTTTCAGTTTTTGAAACATTCAGTTTTTCTATCACATGTATTAAAATGGAAAACAGCTATATTGCTGTTTTTTTTCACAGTGTTACTGTATTTACTGTAAACAGATTAATGCCGCCTTGCTGCAAAGGAAAGACTTCATGCAAACGCACACAAATCTGACTTTAAAGTTTTGAACTATGGTATAAAGCCATTGTGACAACTTGCCCCAGTATAAATGTGACAGCCTGACGTAAGAGAACACTTCCACTAATCTTTTTCCTGTTCATCTGACATTACAAAAATATGATCCTAAATATAATTTAGAAGACAGAATTCGCAAAAATTACTATTTGCCAGTATGCAGACCTCATTGCCTCATTATTCCTTTTTCAGCACCAGACTGTGTTTGAAAATATGCGGAAAGCAGTATAGTTTGATTCAGACGAGCCATTGGGGGTCTTGGCCAAGCGTCCCACAAGCATATTCACAGGATATTTAATGGACTTGTACAGTTTGCACGGAAACAGTTCCAAGTTTTTCAGTCCATTCACGCTGCCAAACACGCAGAGCGGCCAAGAAAATATGGAAGAATTCTGAAATTTACAGCTTTGATGTGTTTCCTGCCTGGTGTGACAGAGGAGAGAAATGACAAGGGAGTGTGTGTGTGGGTAAGACTACAATGAACAAAAATGGGAGGAGAAAAGGAGAGAGAGTGAGAAAAGTTAAAGCCGAGGAGGGAGCATTGTGAGACCGGCTCAGTACAGGATGGGAGAAGTAGGAGAAAGCTAGTTGCCATTCGGTCGCTTGGCTTTTCGCTTTGTACAAGCAGCTTCTTAGAATCAGGTGTCATTTCTGGCTGCTGGAGAAACACATGCTATCAGGAGTCAACAGACATCTGCTGCAACACACACACGCACACACACACATGCACGCTGCTGCAGAGATGAGCACAAATGTACATTCGCTTAGTTGTCAGATGTAACCCGGCTCTGGAATAGAAGAGCTCTGAAACAGGTAGGACAAACTATTATACCTACAGATGTTTGTGCATGTGAAGTTTGAGCCGTCCTGCTTCTGCCTGAAAAAACATGTGTTTTTCAGTGGAAAAGGGAACAATTATGATGTTAGACAAAAAGTAGGTTGCTAGAATGTAAGGTTGTGTCACATTTTGCTAGCATTTTTACTAATGCATAGCATGTGTTTGGTTCTGGCGAACCAATGGAATATGGAGGGAAACCTGTTTGAAAACAATCATTTTGTAAACAATGTTTTCTTTCTTAAAGCATGCTCCTGGTGTTATTGGGAACATTTTATTAGTGGCAGGTCAGCTATCACAAACACCTGGGTGAAGGCTGTCGGGATCTCACAAGCTACGAGTTTCTGCTTCGCTAAATTAACTCCTAACAGACGTTTTTTGTGTATCAGCGGTCATCTGTGGGTTCGCTGCACAGGTTGGCTGAAAGAAAAATACGTCAGGCTATGAGTTGGACGCTCTTTTTTTCTCAGTCTAGGGTTGGTGTTTATTTTTGCAGCTGCTGGCACGTGTTCGTGGAAAAATGGCAAGTAATAATATATCTCCAAGCCATTGAGAGAGAGAGACAGGGATGCATTCAGGTGATTAGCCTTCGGAAGAAGGGTTTATAGATAGATAAATGGACATAAGTTACATTTTGTTGATGATTGCTTCAACCTCAGTCTGTAACTAACAAAAATGCAATGAAGTTGAGTTGAATGCATTTTGGACATTAGATTGAGTCTCAGGTTATCACATAGCACTTTTCAAAACATGTATTTTAACATTCGTTCTGGAGAGAAGAGTCATTTTCTTTAACACAAGATGCTGATGATAGGGCTTAACCTGCATTTAACCTGCAACACTGTTTTAAAGGCAAATCTTCTTTAAAGGCAATGAAAGAGGCCGCGGGCGTTTCCATGAAGACAAATGATGTTTAAAGGGAGCTCTTTGTCATGCTTTAATGCAAACCAGTGGTTGTGGAAAAAACGCTCAGACAGGTTCCACTGCCCTTGTAGAATGAGTTCACAGAGAGGCTCCTTGTGTTTTTCAATTTAGGCTCCTTTACAGTTCTGCTTTGCTCATCCCTCCGTTCTCGTCTCTCTCTCCCTGATGCCCCTCTGTGGGAATCCGAAGCCCAATTCCCCATTACAAGCCCAAACTGTGACACTATGAAAATTGAGCCATCCCAAAATGCAGATTCTCCCCCTTTTTCTCTCAATCTCTTTTGTTTTCTTGATTTCGTCCCCCTTCATTGGCTTCTTTTTGAATGGATACAACACCCTTAGAAGGAATCTGGAATCTAGAATTCCAATTAAAACAGCAGTTGCTTCATGTAAAGGCAAATACTTTGACAGCCATCAATGGCAGTGTTATACGTGATTGTCATGTTAAATTAAGAAACTTGTCAAAGATTTGAAGACGTGTCAGTTGTGCTCATGATATTTCACGTCATATATCAGAGATTTATTTTGGCTAGTTTGTAGTTAGTAATCTGATATATGTGATACAATTTTTAGGAAGTAGTAATACTACTAATTTATTTTTTACTACTAATAAAATAAAAATAATATATATTTAGTAATAATATAATTATTATTAATGATTAATCATGTAAAATAATTATTTAAATAACTTCTTATAATAGTAACACATATTTTATATTATAAATAATAAAATAAAAATGAGAAAATGTTATTTGTTATTACTAGTTGTAATATAAATTATTATAATAATAATATATTACAAGTATTACAATATATTACAAGTAGTAATGTTATTACTTCTTGTAATATATTTAATAAATAAAAACATAAATAAAATATAAAATATGATAATACTAATAATAAATATGAATACATTTTACTACGAATAAAATAATATATATATATATATATATATATGAAAAATATATTTATTATTAATTATTAATAATGTAAAATCATTATTTAAATAACTAATAATAATGGTAACACAACAAAAATGTAAATATTATAATTAATTATTATAAATAATAAAATAAAAACGATAAAATGTGTACTTGTAATATATTTATTAAATATAAAATATGCATAAAATATTAAACAATATATGATAATAATATAATAATAATAATATAATAAATAATAATTACATGTAAAATAATTTAACGTCTAATAGTAACACAACAACAAATTAAAATATTTTATGATTGTAAATGATAAAATAAAAAGGATAAAATGTTTACCACTTGTAATAATAATCAAAATAATTATAACACTACTCCTACTACTGATATTTAATTATATGAATAAAAATGTATCATAATATAATTACTATTTATTATCCAACATAATTATTTTAAATAACTTCTAATAATAACAAAACAAAAAAAATAAATTATTAGGTTAATATGACTTATAAATGTTTGTTCCTATAATAATCATGATATTAATAATGAATAATTAATTAATGAATAACAATTGGTAAACATTTTCAACAAAATAAATATGAATACCTTGGTATCTTACTGTTATAATGCAGGTAACCATTGGTATTTTGTGTTAATGGGAGACAAGCACAATACTGAAAAAAATTCTATATAAAATGAGTACATTGTTATGGTAGATGCCTGACTATTTGACCAGTCTGTACTAGAAGACAAAATGAAAGCGAATCTAATTTTCTGCATTTGATTAGCTGCGTCTGTAAGAACGAGTCTCCTCAGAAAAGCCACTGATTCCTTAACATCTGTATGAGTTGGTGGGGCTTTTCCAAGAAGCGATCATCTCAGAACTCAAGTTGTCGCCCGTGAGAGTTGAACACACCCATTTAATCTAATTTGAGCCCTCAACATAAACCTTCTAATTCATCAAATGCTTGCTAAATCCATTGCCTTCCTGTTCACGAAACAGAAACTATACAAAGATTCCCATTTCATTATGATACAAAACTCCATCCTGTTTATACACGACCATATGTGTATATGCAATCATGTCTCACACTATCTACACTCATGCACATAGACGACAGCTCCAAAAGTCAGCTGGTGGTCCGCTTCAGATAACGCATGACCAGCCACAAAAACACAAGTTACTATCTCTCTCAAACCTTTATCATTGACTCAACAGCTCAATCAGGAACGCATGGGGATAGTTCACCAAAATATAGTTTATAATACTGAATACAAAGAGTAGGACTGTGCATATTTGACTCCTCATTTTCATTTCTGTTACCTACATGAAAATTGAGACCTTCTTCTTGAATCAGATATGAAATGCAATTTTATATTACATACCAAGGTACTGGAATGTGAGCAGATATTGCGTTATTAAAAGGTGTGGGTACATATAGAAAGAGAGCGAGACAAGCTAGAGAAACAGTGTTTTTATAACATCGAGTCATTGACTTCAGTGGTGGTACACCCTGCTGAGATACCCACATATCCAATACGCTCTCATCCGCGATGAACTCACTCCATTCCTGCAATGCTTTATTCGTTTACACAAGAAAAACAAAAGGAGAGAAGTGTAGGAAGTGCAGAAAAAGGAGGGATTTGCACATCAAACATGCAGCCAAAATTACAAGCGCTCTGGTGAAGGAACTTAAAGCGAGGTGGACCCAGGTGGACCAGAGCCAGAGCGGAAAGCCCCACTTTGTAAAAACACACCGCTGCAAGTAGATCCATCCGCAAGAACCAAGGGATACTAACTGTGAGGACCGTCAGAGAGGTCACACCATGATAGCAGCAGTCGACAAGCTTCAGAAGGTTCTTCATTGGTTTTCTAAAAGAGCTTAGGTTTGACAAAAACACTCCTGCTTAGCTCGGTACAAAACTAAACATTTTCAAGAAAAATAGTTTTTCGGCAATGAGTGATGCTTTGACTTGACTTCTATTAATATTCTTAAACCATTCATAGATAAATAGTTATATAAATCGATACCAATTTTTAAAGAACTGCTTTACTGTGGTACTGCAATAATAATAATAATAATAATAAAAGTGTATAAATTCAAGTATCGCATAATAATAATAGTAATAGTAATAAACAATATTACAATAATAATGATTTTAAAAAGTTATTTAAACTTTTTCATTCATTCATATAATGTAAAGGCTTATTAGTATTAATTGAAACAAAAATATTAATAAAATAATATAATAATAAAGTAATATAAATATTTATGACTTACTATAATATTTAAATAAAATTATTATTATTATTATAAGTAGTAAAATATTTTAATAATTTTACTTTAATTAATTTGTATTCAATATTCATATTATTAATTAATTTATTATTAATTTGATTGTTAGTGCCATGAGTATGCCAAATCTTGTCTTTAAATTTAAAACACCATTATAAATAAATAATATTAAAATACTTAACCTCACTCATTGTTGCAAGTCTATTTGCAAGCTTGGACTTGAACTTGCATTTTTTTTAAATTCTGTAATTAATTACTTTCAATATAATTATAGATTAAATCTGTGACATTAAAACCAAGGTGCAAATCTGACTTTTTAAAAAATGACATGACTTGGAAGTGCATTAGGAACATCTCTGTAAACTATTACAGTGGAAAGAAAAAGTAGGATACTGAGAGAGAGAGAAAAACAAGTACAGACAGAGAGCGAAGAGTAATTACACTTACACTGTTCATGGCCTGCTTTACTGACTGGCCTCTCACACACTTAAACCCATATGGCACACACAAACAGGATATACAGCCCCCTAAAGCTCTGGGATCTATTAAAACTCGACTCACATGCAGCCAGAGCAAAAAATAAATAAATAAAATACAAGTAGCCTTAATTGAACCTTTTTCTGTTGGCATTCCCACTGTCTGCTTTGAAGACTCTCTCGTACTTTCAAGTGGCCACTGGTTTGCCGCCGAGATGCAAGGTAGTCATTTGGATTTGTTTACATGCGAGACGCAGAGCTTAAGACATTCAGAGTTCTAACCAAGCAATGTGTTTCCTCTGTTAATCACATAATTCATAAGATCTGAAAGCACTCATGCTGTTCTGAATTTGAGGACAGTCGTTTTTGTCTGTGAAGTGCATTTTGGTGTCTCAAAAACACGACAACAACCACCCAAACAAAGTAGAAGATTTGTATTTTTGCTAGGGTGTTGTGGGTGGTTGTCAAGCTGTTGCTAGGGTGTTCACTAAAAGGCCTTTAAAAATAAAAAATAAAAACTGCAAACCTCTATTTAGCAAGATGCACATTTCGCCCACCCTTTTTTTGCAAAAAAACAACACAACAATAATTGCATGCCTCTCAGAATATTATGTTTTCTGAATATCTGAATATGCAATGTTTTAAAAGGAATAGAGCCTATTTAAATAATATAGTGCTTATACAATCTATTGTATAATTTTGAATGTGAATAAGTTTAATTAAAATAGCAAAAATATTAAACAAAAAGCTGATATCATGTTGTAACCGTGGCCATGGCCACCACTTTCTGGCTTGACATTTCATTTGGTGACTTTTTTTGCATTGTTGATTTATATGCTTTTTAATGTTTTATATTCACATTATTTTGCACTTGTTTCGGCTTCTTCTTCATCTATGTTTTGATCCAGAGATTCTATACTTATTCATAAGATGTGTAAGTGCCACATACCATAGAACAGTGAAAATAGAGAAAAATGGAAAATTCCATCAGTGGTGGGTAAAGAGTTATCATCATACTACAGATGCATGCAAGCAAGCACTATTAAGTATTGAACATCACATAAAGAAGCACTGATAATCATTCAACTACTTGTGCATTTAAAAAGGCAGAAATATTGTCTAAACGATGATTATATTCCCCTGTTAAAGTGCCCCTGAAAAGTGAATATCTTCTTATGATATACATTTATTTTGACCTTAGCCTATTTGTTCAAGGACTCCCAAACGATTCAATAATTCAGAGTCGACTCTTTTTTTGAGAGACGATAATTTATACACAGTGCACTTTCAGATTTAAAACTTTGCAGGATGTTTTCATTCACTTAGAGCTGTGTTACACACTGCATGAAAGCCCATTAAAATTAATAAAATCCATCATATGACATAAATGTTTGTGCACATATACTGCTAAGGTACACTAAATGAGTTACTATCATGTTATATATCCAGCATTACGTCCAGTAATGTTGACGGTTTTACCAACGTTAACTTGCTCAGCCAGATTCTCTTCAAACTGTTGTTTTACAATGCCAGTTAAAAAGAAAACTGTGCATACGACACACATGTTTAAGAAAGCAATGCACATTTGAGTTCTATTATGAACTGTTTTCTGAAGTATGAAGTGTTACAGACCTAAGCCTTACAAAATAATGATTCAAATGTAACTGAAAACAGCAAACGGTTCATTCAAATAATGCCAACAATGTATTTTTGATCTAGGATGAAGATCTATCATTTTAGAAAACTCTTGGTAAATGATGTGGCTACACAGCATTAAACCCTTGTTGACCTGATGGCGGTTAACAGACCAAACCATCTTGCCACAAACCTTTCCACCTAAATCTGGTGTACATCTGCTGTTTAAATTCAAAACCTCATAGAGAGTTTGGATTGGACAGATGCTTCCTTCTCTTGCCTAGTACATGCCATCCAAGGAAACTTTCAAGCCAATGTTGAAGCTACACCAGAAACCAGCCAAGGAGTTGAAGGAGTTCAAAGTGGTTTAGGTAAAATGGAGACAATGCCTCATAGAGAAATACTGGATGAAATGTTAGCCCACATCCTCTGGCAACAAGTTCCAATTGGCTGAAAGCTTTTTTTTTATTTTACTATTTGTCTAAGTTGTTATAGTAACTCTGAGCACTGTCTTCATATTACTGGACAAAATAATCCATAGACTGGGCTGAAATACTTTCAGTTTGAGCTACTATTCAGGAAAGATTTAGACATCTAGTGATCTTATACTCTCAAGGCGCTAACCAATTTTGTGGCTGTCGCAACCTGCCAGATGGGCTCAGATACCAAAAATCCATGCTTTACTCCTGGTAGTTAACCAGCTTCACAAAGCACATGGAAAAATGTCTGTCTAGTCTCAATTCTTGGACGCTCTTTTCAAGTAACTCTAAATGCACCCATATGAAAACTATTAGACTTATTGTCAATATGAAAATCCCCTTGTGTGCATGAAAGCTAAGCATAAAAACTTGCTACAAGCCATATAGAGGGATGTTTGCATGTAGTCAACCTCAGTGAACGACAGTATTGGTATCACCAATGCTGAGCTTTTATATTCTTAGATTTACATGGATGAGAAAAACAGCCACATAAATAATGATAATCATGAGATAGGCCATCAGTATTACTATCATGAGAATTCATAGGAACCTCTTTTTGAATAGTGGAAATATGGGGCAGAAATCAGGAACTGATTATTGAGAGACAAGGTCGTGAATCATCATAGGACTGAAAGGAGGAAAAGGGGAAGATGCAACATCTGGCAAAAACATTCCACTCAACCACCAAACATCAGGAGTCCTTATAAAAAAAAATCATCCGCATTAGCCACGAACATGCAAAGCTTTGCCACATTTTGGGTTTAAGGAGGAATTATGAACACGTTTGTTGTGATAGTGAAACATGTGGTTTTAGGTTACTAGATTATCAAAGGTTTACGACCTCCCCGCTCTTCTTACATCCTGCCTCCAACTCATGACTGTTAACATTTATGCTTGTGCATGTTTGAGAGAAAGAGAAGATCAAGAAACATGGAAAACCAGATTAAAAAAGGTGTGAAAACTGCACTGTGTGACCTTAATATTGCTTATATACTGTGTCATGAACACTATTTTTTATTTTTTAAAATATATATTTTATTTTGATATTTTTTATTATATTAAAATAACATTTTACATACACAAAGTGTCTAAAAAATGTAGTTAATATTTAATATTATTGCTTAATATTATATTTTAAACATTTAAATATATATTTATGGCAATATAATAACAAAAAATTATATGCAAGTAAAATTAAAAGAATAAAAAATGTCAAAGTATGTTAACATTTGCAATATACCCTCTAAAGGTGGAATAGACGTGTCTTTACACAGACTGTTTAATGCTGCACATTTACACAAAAGTTACAGCTGTATACTTTTACAATAGCATAATTTAACCTGGCTTTTGTGCAACAGTGCCTTCACGCTTCACACAGAGCAGATTAAACTGTGTAAAGACAGCTTAAATTAAACATTTTAGAAGCGTCCCACAATGATATTTCACGAGTAAAATGAATGAGTGCATTGTACATAAAAATACCTATGAATACTAATGCAATCATGCTGAATTGTGAGTGAAAGCACATGAGTATGTGTAGAGGCCTCTGGGGTCGCAGTGTGATGCTGTGGAAAAAAGCATTCTTAACGATTACATCTGACCTCTTTGTGATTTATACGGCCTTTCTGAAGCATGCACACTCAGTCACTCATATATCACACAACAACATATACATCACTGAGGAGCAGAGGGGCCAAACATCCCTCAAGAAAACATAAACAAAGCCACGTGAACAGACGACCCTGTTTCCTTTCACATGCACATATGTTTACTGTCTTTACTTGCTTCATGCTGATTTTACAGGTGTAGCTAGAGTACTTTCTAAAAAAAATAAGACTAGGTATAAGTTATATTGTTTAGAATGTCCATATGCATAAATGTGAGCATCAACATAAGTCGTATTTTATGCAAAAAGTTAAGAAAACGGATGAATACACATAGCCTATTGTTTACAGTAATATGGTCTAGATTGTTTGTCCAATAAAATGAGAAAGCCTGGCACAAGAACTGATTAGTGATACTACACCTGACCAGCAGAACCGGAGTTAAAAGAAGTTCAAAGCAAATCAACTAACAAAGTTGAACCAACTCAATAAAAAAATCTTTTTTTAAGCGCACATCTTGTTGCACAGTTGTTGCTATGTGGCGGACACAGATCAACTAAGTCAAGAAGTACACGTTAAACATAATAGCTGATGTTTAGTTTAGTCATACACTCATCCATAACACCATTAGGCTATCAATTAAAAACCGAAAACCATTATCGTGTTTTGGATGTTGATTTACATAAAATTTGGGGCGTCTGAAAATGTAAGCTTTTGAAAACGGGTTGTGGATGCTTTTATTGCTAAGTTATTGCTGTCGTCCTCCCTGGTGAATGAATGCCCATTTACACTGCTATCACGTGTCCCTTGAAGTACACTACAAAAGTGCTTTGGACTTTTGGATTTGTTTTGTTCGTAGATTACCAAGTGATCAACAGAGGCGTCAGGAGAAAGGGTTTGAGCCAAAAGATTTTCGTTTTTTGTTTTGTGCATTGTAGAACAAATTAATTAGTTATGTAGGTGTGTCTTGTATAGGCTATTGTACATCACATATTTATGATAGAACATAGATGAATTAATAATTCATCTATGTTCTATAATAAATGTATGTCTGACATTTATAATAAACCAAACGGCTTGAAAATCAGTTGAAAATTAAGCAAATTAAGGTGATTTTAATCGTTGATAGTTCTCTGCCAATGTTAACTAATGCAGAGTAGACGCGGCTTCACCTGACACAAGATGGCAGCCGCGTTGACACATCGTTCCTATGGACAGCAGCGTCAGAAGTGACATCTAGTCAGTATAGATATCTGTGCTCTAAAGGACCTGCATGCTGACTGTTTCCACACAGGTCTCCTCTGAACAATACCGCCCCTTTGTGTCCGGGAAGACAGGGTGACGACATGTAGTTCAATGGATGAAAAGTTTATGAGTCCCAAACAACATGTTGACATGCAAGGTAAAAAAAAATCCACTTTATTTTCTTGTGTTTATTTATTTATTTTTTATCTTGTTGACTCCCAAGCGATTCGTTCAACGATTCATTTTTTAAACCACTCCGGGATTGGTCAGTTTAATTTAATGCCGTGCTCTTTAGCTTTTAATGCTCCAAAGCGGTCACCTAGTGGCAAAACATTTATTTGCATTCTCAGAACAACGTGAAAAGACCAACAAGTGAATATGAAACGGCTTGGGGTATTGGGACTCATTTTAAAAACAACTCTTTCTTTTGAAAGACAACTTTATACAGGGTGCACTTTCACATTTAAAACTTTGCAGAATGTTTTCATTCACTTAGAGCCATTTCACATTCACTCAGCCATTTGTATGTAGTATATTTATTAAGACTTATTTAGCTAATTCTTTATTTTTTGGAGGTCATATAAAAACTATTATAACATAAGCTCATTAATTTTAACAGTTTATACTAATTTTTTTCTACATTTGTCCCATCCCCTAGTTTCAACAAAGAGGTTGTTTTAAATGAAATATAGAACATGATGGATGAAGAGAACAAAGACAAATCAAGGTAAATCTCTCTTGTGGATTAAAATATTTTAATGTGCCTTATCATTTTGTGTTGTAATTATGCGAAAAAGGTACATATAACAATATCATTTTTTAAGAAAATGCACATTTTCTGTTTTGGTAGCTCTATATAAAGGTTAATCAGTGAACACAAATAGCACATACTGAACATCTGCAAGATGCCTTTTAAAGATTGCTTGGTCTGAAAATCATGTGCTGTGAACAAACGTCTGACTACCTCTCTAAAAAAAAAAACGTCTTTCAAACATAAATGCTGACATCAAATAGATGATCTGTTATGTATATGTGCTACGAGGGACCAAACAGGTTAAAACCTTTTGGCATTATCATACGTTATGTGTTAAACTGAGTGATGCATTTATTCATTATATGAAAAAAGCCGGTTCTTATTCAACAGTATAGTACATGTAAATGTAATTTTAGTTAAAACTCACATAAAAACCACCTACATCTACTCTGACTTAAGATATAAAATGTAATACAAATAACTGTGTATACAAAATAGTTGAAAATGAACACCAAGTTGTGGTTCTGCATACAAGTGACCTTACAGTTACGATAGACACTGAACTCAAATAGTCACACTGTTCTCAATGCGGTCTGGAGACAGGTAAGGATAGGGCAACTCCAGCTGACTGTTTCTGTCTGCGATGTCTTTTGCTATCATCTTCAGCTCTCTCCGTACTTCCTCTACAAGCTTGACGATTGCTCCACTGCTGAAGTACCACTCATTATAATCGCACAAGGGCACCTAAAGAGAAAGCAATGGAATTAAAGGCTTATTCAGTGTAAGGGGCAGAATTACACTGGAGATTGTAACACTTACAAAGTCAATGGCAGGCTGTGATAGTAGAGACAGGACACTAAGGACATGGCAAGAGGAGTTTACTTCAGGAAGGAAGGAGAAAATATCCTCCTCAGACACCAAGCCTTTGGTCTGAGAAGGTGGACGTGACATGGCTGCTGGACTGTTCGGTATCCAAATGTTATAATCCAGCTAAATGTGAAGGAGAGGTTTGAGATGATTTTAGTGAATTTGAATGCTAAGCAGATATAATATGAGCAACTCCGTCAGATTATTAATATCTAAACATACCTGAGAGAAGTTCACGGCTGCATGAAGTGCCGAGCAGGAAAAGATCACCATGGTCACAAACTTGCACATTTCAGCAGCGGTCTGAAACGACTGTGGAGCTCCTGGAGAGCATGACATGAAGAGAAGCAAAGAATAATTTAAGCATTTTATTTCTCTATGAAGAATGAATTAAGTAGATGAAAGAGAAATTGTTTGGGTCAATCACACGTTGAAGGGTCAACAGTTTTGTTTTTGTTTCATGTTTCGGAGAACATAATTATATAATAATTGCATAAAAAGCCAGGACTAGGCATTAGTTAAATTAAGATATTTAAGCAACTTTTACAAAAATGCATCTTAACACAGAACAATGACAACTGACATGTTTTAAGATATGTCAGGGCAAGACATTTTCATCTGAGACAGCTCAAACATGCTCTTTAGTCTGGGATTAGCATAAGCCATGTCTGTGAAATTGGGGGTATAACTGTGGTATAACTAATGTGGTATAACTATTAAGTAAAATAAAATAAAACATTTTTCTTACACCTTAAATACATGTGAGTGAAATATTTTTCTTACACATTAAATTTAAATGAGTAAAAGTAAATCTTTTAAAATATACTTTACAAGGTATCATTTCAATTTTATTCATTTGTAATATTGATCAATGATTCATTGTGTTTTTAAGGTATCACACCACTTGGCATTTTACAACCTGGGGTCCGTTCTTCGTACCTCGCTAACTCAGTTAGCTGGATTTGATTGTTGTGGATTTGTCCTGATCTTGGA
>JAUCMT010000114.1:20397461-20419774 GCA_032357475.1 Enteromius thamalakanensis
CGCCTAGCCTCTGAAGGAAGTGACTTGGAAGGACCAGTCCTGCCAAGGAAGTATCCTTGACATTGAGAAACACCCAGTATATATATCCATGGTGTAAACGTACCAAACACCTTGGCATTATGGGATACAGTATAATAGCAGTGGTTGGTTCATGGTTGTCTGTGCATACCTACAATACAGTATACTGTACATACTGCAAAAACAGCCCGCATGCTTTAGCCACAGCATGATTTTGCTCAGCTGTGAAGCTGTTAACTAAAATTTGTAAACACAGGAATGCAAACTGCTTTGGTCAAACCCATTTTATGAGGTCTTTAAATATGATCAAGCAAAATATATCCCTTAACACTCCATAACTTGATCTTTATGTTAAGCGTAACAAGATTTAGCTACTGGGTCCAGTTTAGTAAACTGATTTTAGTAGTATGTATGCATTCTCATTATATTGCTAGTTTCCCTTCATGTGGTAGGTCTGTAAACTTAAAAATAAAAAAAAAAAGCAAAAAAAAATTTTTTTTTGCTAGTCTGTCAAATTCCTCTTTCTCCCAAAGCGATCCTCTCTCTATCCTCCTTGCTTCGCACTCACATGCTGTTCTCTTTTTCATTACTGCAATGAAAACATGTTTCTGTCATTTAATACGGCCAAACTTGGAGCATGTGTAATGTGTGTGTACTCATAATAACTTACAAGATTGATGAGCGTAACTCCCCTGTAAATCTGCACAACATCCCTGCAACGCAAGCTTATTTAGCATGTTTGCTAATCCATGACCCGCACATAGTGCCTCATGAGTCTTCAGATAGTGGTAAAGAATTTGACATGTTCTCAAGAATAAGTGTGCTTTTAGAGCTTATGAAGGCAGCTGCTAGGTTGACACACATCATCAAAAGATGTTGATATTTGGTTACATTTTGGTTGCAACATCGGGTGACCAAAATTCAACATAAATTCAATGTCTAATGTCAATGTTAAATTGATGTCCAATAGCGACGTCAGTAGACAATGATTTTTAGGTGTTTTTAGGTTCTGTAACCAAAATCCAACGTTAAGTCAATGTCAAATTTGGTTTTTAGTATGTGGATGGATGCTAGGGTATTGTGGGTAGCGGAAAATGCATTGCTATGCAATTGCTAGGGCATTTTTTTATTTCTAATAACTTTTATGTGGCTGTTAAGCTTTTTTTGGGTGGTTGCTGAGTGGTTATTTACCAGACCCATGTAATATTCTTTATCAAACATCATCACAGTTTGAAGTATAATTCATGATTGTAATAATTACATTATTGTAATAGTTACATTTAAGGCTTTCAAACCCCAAGTATGAGCAATAGTTGATCTTTGCCTTAATAAAGACCACATAAAATTCCCATCTGCCCTGCTTTGTGTTGGGTAATAATATTTTAAACTGCAGAATGAAGGTGGCGATTTTTCACAAGAAAGCTTCAAGTCAACATTATTTAATTAATGTTCTGAGTGCTGTCATGCATGGCTTTGTTCCAGTATGGACTGATGGGGTGATGTGTTTGTGTGTGGGTGTGTACGAGCTCTGTGTGGTTCACACTGAGGGGGGCAGAGTTCATTTACAGCTGAGACCCCCTGAGATCTCTTTCGTGAGCGTTATTTAAGAGTGAAGTGTATGACTCAGGCGCTGTTCAGCAGAGATTCAGTTCCAGATAACAGCACAATCATAAACCATGAGAAACAAAAGGCAGAATGAGAATTGCACAATCAAAGAGCTCACAAATCACTCCTAATATACAACATACGCTAGAGTTCACATAAATGCACATGGAAATGCTTTCAAATTTCTCATGTTAGAAAGTCTTTGGAGGAAGACTCTGGTATTCAAGCAATGGCCTGACCCTGACTAAGCTACATACCAAGCGGGTCCTTCTCTGTAATGTATGGATACTTGGATATTAGGTCAGTTCTATGCAATGTGATACATCTTATAAAATTTTGTTAATATGCATAATACTAATGACTGCAGTCGATTTGTGCACAGACCATCAAGGTTGAACTATCATCTGGGTCATGAAAATTGGCAGCTTACATATCAGCATGCTAATGAGCGTCATTAAAAACTAATTTCTATTTCAAACATTTATGAGAGAAGATGGTGGGGGACTTCAAAAGATGCTGAGACTCAAGTTTCGTATGAATTGTTTCACATGAGGTGGTACTTTCATGGTTAAGCATTCTAGACTTATGATCTTAAAGGGATATTTTATCTCAAAATGTCATTTGTTCAACCTCATGTAGTTTCTTCTGAGCAACACAAAACATGATATTTTGATAAAATGTCTGTTTTTTAAGTTAAGTCCCCTTTTATCTAGGGGTGTCAGGGGAGTAGCATATACCAATAAAAGTGTATATAAAAAAAGTGAGAGAGAGTTGGCTCCATCTGCAATCCCAGAATTTGCACACAAGGAACTTTCTTGGCAACACATTCTCACTCCCAACTCGTCAACATTTTGACGCTTGGTCAAGACCATGTTTTCTGATGCGAAACGATTGATTTGTGAGAGGAATAGACATGGTGGCTGTCTCCGTCCTCCATGTACTTCCTGTCTGTGAGCGATTTCAAAAAATGCTGCTTCAAGAATCAACATTGCTTGTGAAATGCCATTGGCTACTATGTATCTCGTGACCGATTCTGGGAGTGTTTCCTGAATGAGATGACATTTGATGACAGCGTGTCAACAGAGTGGGACCATTTTTAGTGATTAAAACCTTATGTTTTATGCTCTTCTTCACATAAAGACTTATGTGACACGACTTGTTTGTAATGTATTTATACTGCCTGTTTATGATTGGTTTGTGCAATAAATGTGTAGAGGGTGTTTATGTTGTATAGAGGTGGGTAGGTTTAGGGTAGTGGTGGCGTTTGGTGCTCCAAGAAAAAAAATAAAATAAAATAAATGTATATATGCATGCAAACAATTACATTAAGCACAACAACTGAAAACAACTGAGGACCCTTTGCATCGAAAAGTGACTACAAAGGAGTACCTTGTTCGTCAAAAAGCAACACGTCAAAATGTTAACGAGTTGGGAGTGAGACTGTGTCACTCTTCAAGAATTTTAGTTACAAAGTAATCTTTAATTCAGCAACAACAACAAAAAAAGGAAATAAAAGGATACAGAATTTAAAAGAAAGAATAATGAGACTTCGGGGGGGAGTTAAGGCCAAAACAACAAACAAAAGAGTAAACTAGAGTTAGATTAAACAAGAGTTAGATTAAATAAATAACATAACTCTTACCTAACTTCCTTACTTTAACAAAACCAGGAGAAAAGCAAATATTACTAAATAAAAGGCACCCACCTCTTTACTGCGTCTACAAACAAAAGAAATAACACCAACACATGGCCTCTTCCTTGGAATAGTAGAGTGCACACTACACCAACACGCTTCCTTAAAGAAAGCATTGAGGCTCAAAGCACACTACAAAAACTGGGAAAATAGACAGGCCACAAGCTCTCTCTGATGAACAGCAAGTTTCCTCTGTTCAAATGCAAGCCCCTTCGCCACAGCTCTAATGAGGGACAGGTGACGGTGACTAGACTCCTGTGAGATGACAAAGAGAGAAGCAGAGGAAAACAGGCAAAAACTACACTTCCCAGCAGGCTGTTGAACATCGGGGAAAAACACTCATACACACAGATTCACGATGTTCACAATAATAGAAAGTAACATACGTCTTAGGACATAACATTAATACATACAGTGCAGTCAATGGGGTCAACTGCTGTTTGGACTTTCTGGATTCACAGAAGGTATCATTGGCTAAAGTTTTTGTGTTACTGAAAATAACTGCTAAAACACCTTGTTTTCATGGAACTAGAAGCTTTAATATTAAATTACATTAGGTTTTTCCTGTTCTGTCATAGAAAACCTATCCCACCAAACTGACCTAGACTGTGAACTTCCCCCCCTTTGATGCCATCATTACCCCATGCTTTTCTTGATTCACAACTTTGTGTGCTCTGGACTAGCTATCTATTCCCTTTGGCGTGAAATCCCATGAGTCCCCTGTACAAATGATCGATGACAATCAGGCGGTTTCCACAAAGATTCACATATTTGAGTGTTTAGTGTTGTCGCTAAGTGTTAAGGCACGCCATGTGCAATTATCCCACATGGCTGCAAAAATTCAGCCAAATTTTTGTGCGTTTTTGGAATGACAGCAATCAAACTCTGAATTGCGGTTCAAGCCAGTCAATCCACAATACCTCCCCTCTACACCCTTCTGTTTTTCTTCCTCCTGCCAAAAAACAAATGGAAAAAAAGTTTTAGTATGGCAGTTTCTCATGCTAGACATGATCCTTGTGCTAATATTTTGATTGGCCAGCTCTCAGAAGTCTTACTGTGCATCCCACCAAGAATGATGTTTGTGTGTATATAAATAAATAAATGCATACTGACTATGGGCACAGAACTAGAGATGTCATTTGCACATAAATAGATTATTATGCTCATCAAAGAAATGTACAGTATAACTTAAGTTTGTCAGTCTTAAAGAAGGAATGAACCCAAAAGGAAACACCAGCATGTTGCTCCAAACTCATATGATTTTTACGGGTCTGACACAAGTATGATGGCCGAATTTTCTTTTTTGGTTAAATTAAACACTCAACTCTTTGTATAAATTTAATTGAAATTGTGTTATCTAAAGTTATGCATTTCTGTGATCTGTTAACATGCAAACCCAAATATTTACAAGATTTTCTCTTCTACTCTGGACGCACACATTTTGTCTGGTGTTTATGTCCTCAAGGATGCATTGAATTCCTCAGTTTTCATTGCATTTGGATGCCCACAGCTACTTTGTAGGTTTTTTGCATATTTTGGGGAAAACAATCCAAAACACAGATGGGTTAATTACAACATTGTGCTGTGTTTGGTTAACCCCAGAGCCATTTGCTCAAAGGAGGTTCAACATTTCAACACTTGTGCTTCATGGCATATTAACAACACTTGTTCAGAATTCTTTTGAATTGCTTTATGTGAAGCACACTGACAGCTGCATTTTCTTAATCATGACACAAAAAACACGATATGCTTATTACTAATACCATGCCCAGATCATTTGTTTGACAGAAATAAACAATATATAATCGTATTTTACATAAATAGAAATGGAGATGAATGAATGTTCTGAACGAATGATGTAGTGACTCACTGGCTCTTTCGTTTCTAAATGAATCAGCAAAAAAATGTGGACAAATTGAAAATATTCCTCCTACTGCTATCGTTGCTATCCGTAGATAATGTTTTATTATAATTAATATAAACTGTAACATATTCCATCGATCCTTCTTGTAAAGTATTGAAATACCCAGTTGTTGTTATATTCGTCCTGATTTTGAAACGCTCTAATGGATTCAATCAGACTGATTCAAACCGTACCGAAGTGAGTCATTTTAAATGATTCAAAGTTCGCGAATCGAATCTGTTTGGTCACGGAGAAACGTGTAATCCGCGAGGACTAGTCGCTGGAAATACGTGTTAACCGGTAAACTACTTTCCAAAACTTAATATATTTAACCCAGACAGAAAACCCTGGTAAGATATGATTATTTTTAACGTGCAGTTAGATTTAACAGAGGCGGTTTCCCGCTTGTAAACAAGCGTTGCAGTAAACATTGACAAAAAGCTCGGTATTTGGTAGATATAAAAGCATATTGAGATCATTTGAATAAACATCGATTATTATATTTTTTTATCCATCCCTAGAAAAATTAACCCATCTTATAGACTATTGAGGTAAACAAAACCACTCTGAACCCACTATAATTATATTTGCAAAATTTTTAGAGACAAGCACCACTCATTTACATCTAAAAATGTTGTTTTACATTTACACACTTGTCATAGTGATATCAGCTGTCATAATAACACTGTTTCCATGGTTCTCTGAAACCCCCTGCCCATCTACCCCCCACAGCTCTTCATCTACCACACAGATCTCGCTCTTCCTCTCATAGGAAAAGGAACATGAGTTACTGTCCTGTAGAGAATGATAACTGACTCTGCGTTTGCAATCAAGACATCTCTCTCTGTCTCTTTCCTGTCCTCTGTCTCCTCTTCATCCTATCTTCCTCTCACTTTCTCCATTCTGTCTCTCTCTTGTGTGCCTCTGTCAACAAAATCGTGTCCTTGAGCCAAACAGGTGCAAAAGACATAAGTGAATTATACAGCCAGCAGCGGTGAGGTAAAACCGCATTTAGACACTTTTACAAAGTGTCATCTGCGCTCAAATTCAAGTGATATTTTTGTAGTTTTCTTAATTTGTTACAAATGCTATATGTTTTTTGCAGTTCAATGCAATTACACTGCACTTTTCATTGAAGGTCCAACATTACAAGGTCCAAAGAACTCCAAAAATGATACATGCATGGATAAATTGTTCACAGTAAGATCTATAACATGCATTAAGAAAATAGATAGGGTGAATTAGTTTGTCACAACTTTTAGTGCCCCTTTTTGGGGCCACTGTAGGTTTTTGGGGCCTTTGTGTCTGAGGAATGTTCAAATACTCTTCAATGATAGAGCAGAGAGGAATTATGGGGTGAGAGGAGATGCAACAGAGACATGTACATTTGTCATTGAGGACTGTCACTAAAGTTGTAGCCGCTCAGTTGATAAATGAGAGACCGAGGAGCTTCATGTTCGGCAGATGTGTGAATAACACATGCAAATTTGACTGTGACAAAAATTGGTTCTGATCATTTCTAGTTTTTAAGAAAACTGCCTTTTAACTCCTCGTTTTGGTGTTGTGATTGGGTTTTGGCTACGACTCAAACTGAAAGCCAGTTTCGAACTCTTTTTCTTGTGTTTGTGTGTGTTGTAGGTGGAGGCGAGATGTCAGTAAAGCTGAAGTTTGATTGTCCGGCTGATGGCAGGATGGTGCAGCGGAGCCGCTCCTTCACTGGAGTGAACACACTCGGTGGCCGGAGAAGGTAAGCAATTAAAGTTTGTTTTTGAGCGAAGATAGTGTGGTTGCTTGTGTGTCAAACTGCATTAATTGCACTTATAGTAAGATAAATGTCCATGGGAATCCCATGGAAAGCATGACTCTTGGTCGCTGGGATTTATGCCATGAAGACATCTTGGAGAAGACAAAACAAACACTTGGGAGGAGTCCTGATCATTCCTGCAATAAGGCCATTCATGGTGCTTTTGTTAATGAAAAGTAAAACTCAAAACCATACAATTTTTTTTTGTATATTTAGTAATTAAATTAAATGTATTTTTTTTTTAAGTAGTTTCTCTTAAAAAACGGTAGAACTATTCTTCTAAGATAAGAACAGTGTTAAAAATTACTAGAACTTACTTATTCGTATAGAACTGACAGTAGCACTATAACGTAGATATAAAAACAAAAGTAATTTCATATATTAATAAATGCTATCATAGTATATAAATAATACGGATATGGCACTGGCAACGTCCTGATTTTGCCTTATTTAATAAATATTACATATTTTGTTTACCCTGGAACCACATTTTAATGCAAAAATATAGTCTTGACCATATCTCTACCATATTTTAGAGCAATGCCTAAAATCAGAGGAAATAATAGATGACTGAAACTAATGTACAAGCACCAAACACTGATTGTAAGCTGCAAATGGTGATTGGTTAATCACGATGTTGACCCAGGGGCATGTTGCACTTGGTAAAATCAGGTTAGCAGGCAGGGTGCATAAAAGCTCAGCTGGATAAATTCTACCTCTGGCATCTGACTACTTGTTCCAGATCATTTTCAAGTATTGTTTTAGTGCATTCTGGGCATCAAAATTCATCATCTTGCCAATTGCTTTGACATTTTCCAAAATTTATAATATGTAGAATATTTCCAGACGTAGTAAAGTGAAATAAAAGCAATCCAAAACAGCAATTCAAAGCCTCATAAATATATTTTATTAAGTACTGAAAATATGGATGAAGTTCAAGCGGTGTAATCTAATTAAAAATCATCTATTTTATTTAATATGTCTTTGTTATTTACTTTTATGTATAATTGAATGTCACTTTGTTAGCTTACAGCTAACTCTGTTGATGTTCCACATCAGTCAATTAGGAGGCATAGGATGTGGCCCTAGCAGGGAGCTCGCTAGGTTTTGGAATGGAGCTTAGCTTACGGTTGTTCTTTGATTGCTTATAGTTCTAATTCAGCATTCCACACAATCTGTAACGTAAACAAGCATGGGTTATTATGTAATGGTTAAAGTTATTTCAAGAACTAAAGGTCCTGAGAGGATGCACGGTTCGGATTTGAGTACAAGCATCATCTGAGCAGTGTGACAGCTTACATAAGTAAACACAGCTGCCTGTGTGTGTGTGCACATGTGTGAAAGTTTTTTATTTTATTTGTCACAATAACACTACATTCCTGCATTCCCATCCAAGTAAAAGATTCAAGCTAAGTGATTGCAGACAAAGGCCAAAACAACTTCAGAGGTGGATCCGCCTGCTTTCAATTTGTAAATTGTTTATTGTATGGCAAAAGCTTCACAAAACTGCTCTGTGAGAAAATCATTTTTAAGCATTCATTCGCTTAAAAAAACCCTGCTCATTAATAAATGCTGTCAGCCACGACCCTGCTATAGTTTTCAAATATAAAGAAAAGGATTTTGACCACTCCTTTGACTTTTGTTGATTTGATAAGGTTAGTGTATCTCTACTATTGTCAACACTGCCAGAGAATTTTTTATCATTTTGATAATTTTGTAACTTAGTCTGTAACCCAAATGATAGGCCTTACTTTAAGTAGGTCCTTTTAGTAACTTACAAAAATGTATATTGTTTTGGAAAAAGCATGAGATTGCTTCAAAACAATATTAATTATTATTAACAATCTAATATTAATATCTCTGAACGAGATTGAAATACATGAACATCCTCCGTTTTTTCCCAGTTTTACAACCCATCTTGATTAACCTTTATTCGCAGTTGGGTGTAGTTAAATGAGCACTCTGTCAACAATTTTATGTCTGTTATCATTAAAAAATTCCAGATTACTCATCTTGAGACTGTGTACAACCTTGTTGGGTAGTGACTAATTCATGCAAGCAAAAAACATAAATTATGTTAAACTCAATTATGTTGTTTTCCACTGGAAGTTGTTTTTAACTGGTAAATGCTTTCACAATACTTATAATGCACTGAAAGCATGTTAGGATACAGAGGGCTGAGTATAGAAAACCATGCTCTTTATATCTGAGAAAAGGTGTCACATGCGACATCGTGTACTGAGGGACCTCGAGTTACAGCGGAGATGTCAGTGATGGAGACAGGAAGGAATATACTGATGTGAGAGCCAGAGCTTGTGTTATTAGTGATCCCAGAGCAGCGCTGAGGAATGCCTTCCCTAAGAGAACAGTTTATTTACTTTGCAGAGTCATTGGGTTTGTTATGCTGTGTAAGCATACACTGTCAGAACATGGCCGAAATATGTAGATTATATTGTGGGTGTAACTAAAATGGGATATGAGGATTAAATTCAGAATATAAAAACATATGCTACTGTTGGAATTGCTAAAGCGAATGTTGATTTTGGAAAGAGATTGATACTTCTGTTGACCACAGTAGTATTTCGTTTAACAAAAATACATTTAAAAACATTATCAATGTTCAAAATGATAATTATAGTTTGAAATAACTGCAATGCGCTCTTAAGAACATCACTTTTAGCAACCATTATTAATAGAAAACACAGTTTTAGGAAAGCATTCTGTGTCGTTTAATGAAGTGTAAAAATTGCAATGCAGTGTCCAATGTCAAAATTATTTCATACACTTGAGAACTTTAATTTTGGGTCCAGAAAGGGCAAAAGGAAACAGCTTACTCTCTAAACTCATTCTTTGGGTTTTTTGAGAGACATTGAGAGATTGTTCTTGGGTGTGCTGTCATTTTTTTATTAATTTTCATAGTTTAACTGAATGAAAGTACAGTAAAATATTACTATTATTATTATTGTTTAATATATTTCAAATGCAATTTATTTCTGTGATGCAAAGCTGAATTTTCAGCATCATTACTCCAGTCTTCAGTGTCATGACCTATAAAAAAATGTGTAAACAGTGATTTGTTATTTTAAGGTTTCTTTGATTAATTATTTATTATAAGAATAATTTTGTAACATTGTAAATGTCTTTGTCACTTGATTTACTGCATCTTTGTTTAACAAAGATATTTAAGTCAAACTTTTACAATAGTGTATATATATATATATATATATATATATATATATATATATATATATATAGTCCAATTTTATTAAATAATTCAGTCTTTTTTACATGTCGACCCACAGACTTTCCTCGGCTCGAAGCTCTCTCCGCTCAAAAGTCGTAGCAGGGAAATCTCCCAGAATACCCTCCTCAGGTCGGGTGGGCAGCAACATTTGGGGGCAGCAGCCTGAGCAGGTGGACAGAATCTTCCAGGCTTTGAGGAAAGGGCTCAAGTATGTGCAGTCAATTCAGCAGAGAAATGTATGGTGGACCACACACACTAGTCTTGTGAATGTTAATGACATCCCATCTCATATAGGGACTACTTGGAAAACCATCAAACAGAGCTAGACTTCCTGTCATCCCAGCAGAGAGACACGAAGAGGAACTCCAGACTGGTGAGACGTATGACTGAGAATAGCTTTACTTGGTAGTCTTGAGTCCTAATCCATTTTATTATATGTGTATATATATTTTTTTACATTATTTGTTCATTTAATGTAACTTAACACAAAAATGTATTCATTCTTCAGGCTTTTTTCTATGACCTGGAAAAGGTAAGTTGTCAACAAATGCTGGTATTCAATTATGTCAGTGTTTTTCCTTTTACAAAAACATATTTTTGAGACTTTTCTGTTAGTATCTTTACCAAATAGTTTATTAAAATAGCATTTAAGGTTACAAAATGTAATGCTGTTTTATATCCTGCTTGCCAACAACAGGAGATACGAGCCTTAGAGAGATACATACGGCGCCTTGAGTTTCAAATTAGTAAGGTAACACAGCTTAAAAATAGTTTAATTTGGTTATATATATAATGCCTAGTCAGATGGGCTAAGAATAACCCTGTATCATGTGAATGCGGATGTCAACAGGTTGAAGAGCTGTATGAGTCTTATTGTATTCAGTGGCGGCTCTGCCAAGGAGCTTTGAACATGAAGAGAGCGTTCTCTCTGTCCCCATCTTCACGACAGTCTAGAGAGAGTCTACTCGAGCTGAACCGCAACCACAGACACAGCCTGGAGGTGAAGTCTCTTTTGCACACCACACACACACACACACACAACAAACAATAAGTAAGGCATTTGTGTGGTCGTTTCCCAAAAAGCGTAAACACTGGCTTGATGGCTCTTTCAAAACATCCCGACCATCCCTAACACTTTCTAACCACTTCTCCTTTGTTAACATGATAACTAGTCAGTGCACGGATAAAAAGAACCTTCAGAAACGTATCTGTTTAACACTCATCTATACCTGCAGGATATGTGTGCAATGGAAGGAGAACTGGAAATCCTGCTGGGCGAGCTGCAAATCAAAATGAAAGGTACACAACATCTCACATACGCAGGAGTCTTCTAGACATCCTACTCCAGCTCATTTTTTCTCTCTTTTTATGAGGCAGGGTTGATAGGATTTGCTCGACTCTGCCCTGGAGATCAGTATGAGGTAAGGTGGTTTAACGTCCTATCATTATTCACCCTTATGTTTCTCCAAACCTGTACATCTTTCTCTAATCATTGTAACACAAACGTAGTATTTAGCAAAGTGTTCATGCTGCTGTTTTTTAATGTAAGTGAATGAGGACAGACTTCATTAATGATCTTTCAAAATTACAAAAAAGCTCTGTATATGACTGGAAGAAAGAAAGTCATATGGGCTTGAGGGTGAATAAAAGATGATGATCTGTCTGTTTAATACATGAAAGTAATAATTATGTAAAACCAACATCGTTTTTTTTGCATGTGACAGACACACATGCATGATGGCTCTTTTATGTTAAAATATTATGCAGAAATGATATATTTCACCAGCTATGCGATTAGGTTTTTAAGTCCAGGTTTCCATTGACATCATGCACAGAGGAATGTGGTCTCAGGAGCCGTCAGCCGGCTCATGCACAAGACCACACATTCACATGCAATCGCATAAAAGTGTTAAATTAAGACAAAGAATATGAATTTCATTGCATTTGATAGGGGAAAAAAATGCAAACATCATGTTAGACTCATCACAACTATCAATTGGTTCATGCAACTATAGATATTTCAAAATATTTTTAACAGGTTGTCTTGGTGTCTACTGCTTTTCAGTCAAAAAGCAACTTTTGAAACTTTTTTTTCAGAATATTTTACTTGTAAAGCTACCTTTCTTTAACTTTTTCCCCATCAGAGTAAAAAAAAAAAAAAAAGTCATTCACAACCAGCATTTTTTTATCATTTTCACAAAATTTAATGTTTTGTTATATGAATATCTGAACGTGATATAACAAAAGAAAAAAGAGAGACTTTAGTTCTATGCATTATTTTTTTATCAACACTTAAGGGGGCAAGTATCATAGGAAAAGCAATATTTTTAACACAATGCTGATTAATGTCAAAGACTATCAAGTTTTGCCATTTTAATTAAAATGTTGAATTATAACTACATTAATATACATGTTTATCTGCTCACATTTGCTATTGCTTGTTTCTGCTGCTGCTTCTCCTGTGTGTTAATCCAGATGTTCAGTACTCTTTCAGAAAATCTGTACTAGTGTCTCTGACCCTAACGCGTAAAAACCTATCAGAGCTCTATCAATATTGGGGAAAGAGTTCAAATTAATGCCATTTGGTTTAATATTTTATGTAATGCAAACTAATTCAGTCACGTAGAAATGAACATTTAAACATTTACATCAAACTCGTCCTTATATTTTTCAGTATTCCTATTTTTGATCACATAAATATTTGTGCATATAAGAGAAAATCATACATTCTCAGACTTTTAAGCAGTAGTGTAATTATTTGGACATTCTCATTGGGGTCATTGTACATTTTACACACACACACACACACATTGAGCATCTTATGTTGTGAAGGTGTTGATCCGGCTGGGCCGACAGAGGTGGAGAATCAGGGGGCGAATCCAGACGGATGACAGACAGCTGTGGGATGAAGAAGAAATGGTCTTCCTCCCTCACATCCACGGGAACTTTGAGATTAAGGTGAGCAAGTTTACATATACTCATGCACACACCTGCGCAAATAGCACTTCCTGTCGAGGTCACCTGTGGGGGTTGCGATGACAGAAGTTTCCAGGGCTTTTGTCCTTATGCTGTTTGTTAGATCTGAATAGATTGTCATATGACACAATAAACCTCCCACAAACCCCTAAGAGAGAATGATAGAGATGTTTAACAGATTTTATGAAGCTTTTGGACCAGTGGAATAACGCTTATGAATGGTTTGATTGTCTGAAATTGATTCCATCCCTGAAAATATAGACTTTGAGCCAAACTACTACAAAAGTTGAATCCTCTGTATCCTTTTTTTTTTAACCCCTGTCATTCAAAATCGGATCTCAAATATACAATTCCAAATTAGTTACACTTGGTTACAAATCCAGAACACACTAGAAACCACCTAGAAAAGACAGCTAACGCAGCATAATGATGGTTTCAACAGCACAGTCCATCCTGAGAGACCTTTGGGCCACCATGCATGATAAAACAGAAGGTCCCTCAAAAGCTCTAGTTAAGCCAGCAACATCTTCTGGGTCTGAATGCTTTTCTGAAATTACCTGCAGGTTACGGAGGTCAAGGGATTGAGCTCTATTCTGGTTGGGATGGTGACGTGCAGGAGTGCGGATTTTTTCACAGCGAGGCCGCAGATGATGGTTGTAGACATTACAGAGCTGGGAACCATCAAGCTACAGCTAGAGGTGGTTTGGAAGTAAGTTTACAAGGCGCACAAACTGTGCTAAATGTGATTGATGGGACACTTTTAGACATAATTTAATGACTTTGACACCGACCTCTATCTGGTTTTTGACATATCTTGTACTCTCCTGTATAAAACTGTCTTTTTTTTTTAATTAGTACTTTTATGTAGCAAAGGTTAATTAAATGTATTAAGAGTAACAGTAAATAGGTTTACAGTCATACAATCCATTTCTTTGTCAAATAAATGTAGTTCATTTGAACTGTCTCTTCAGCAAAGAATCCCAAAAACGATGAAGCATAACAGTTTTCAAACATTAATGATAATAAGAAATGTCTCTTGGACAGAAAATCAGCATTTCTAAAGGATCATGCTGGTGCTGAAAATTCAGCTTTGCATCAAAGAAATAAATTACATTTTAAAATATATTGTAAAAGAGCACTTTTATTTTCAAATATAATAACATTTTCAAATATTACTGTATTATTGATCAGATAAAGGCAGCCTTGGGGAGCCTGAGGGACTTTCAAAAGCATCTTAAACAATCTGCGAATGAGAAAGGCCTTTATAAGGCAAGATATTAACCTTTTTGCTTTTTTCAAGAGCTTGCCAGCAACTAAAACACTCAGATGCTGTGATGGTTAATGTTTTAACATCTGGCATTTGCAGACAGGAAAACAGAAACACTGCTATTCGCAGCATATTTAAAGATCTTTTCGTGTAATTGAGTAGACAAGACACTGAACTCACACACAAACACACCCCCTGTAAGTGCGCCGCTGCTATCAGCTAACACACACCAGCTGTGGCAGACCAGCTGACTGCAGAGAGATGGATAAATAGTCCATCGCTGCCCCATCTCTCTCAAACACACCGATCCAATTACACTGCTCTTTACACAGTCCAGGTGGAAAAGATTTTTCAGAGCATCTTTTTACAACGTCAAATAAATTAAACACGTCTCGCAGTCTGTTCAGCATCTCCACACTCTGCTGTGACCGTGTGTGTGTGTGTGTGTGTGTGTGTGTGTGTTAGTTCACAGCCGTCACATCATTTCCTCTGGTTCTGCTTAGTCTCTGTTAGCAGTGTCACTCTTCATCAAGTGATGACAAACACACACTGCCACTCCACACATCATGTGCAATCAGAACCTGAGTTACTTTTATACATATCTCTTCTTTAGTGAGTAAAACAATAAATGTCAAATAAAAGTACAGTATGTGGAAAAAAAACATGGTTTAGAAAAAAACTGAAAAACATTTGAATGCTGTTTTATATTATAGAAATGACAACTATTGCATAATTTAGTATGCAAATAAACACGGGTAGGAAAAACAATGTGTAACATTTAATAATAAAACGCTTATAAAATTAATTAAAAATTAATTAATTAGTTAAAATAAATTAGTTTATGGTGCATTTATTGAAAAAAAATACAGTAATATTATAATATATAGTGTTTGCTATTTGAATATGTTTTAAAATGTAATTTATCTTCAGTTTCACATGACCCTTCAGAAATCATTCTAATATGCTGATTTACCGCTCAAAAATACTTAATATTATAATCAATGTTAACACTTAGGCTTCTCAATATTTGTGTGGGAATGGTCATATATTTTTGTTTCAGGATTATTTAATTAATTGAAAAAAATGCATTTATTTAGCAGCATTTTTTTTTGTAACATTATACATGTATTTACTGTCACTTTTGATCAGTTTAATGCATCCTTGGTAGTTCTTTGTTGAATTAAACTCTAATTCCTGAAAGAACGTTTTGTTTTTTAATGGAAGTTTAAAAATATAACAGATAACAGAACTTTGAGCATTTGGTGGTAGTTTATTGTAGGGTAAAGGTATGTATAGGAGACTCAGTGACACTTAGAATTATGCTCAGATTAGGTTAGGAGTGGGATTATGAGTAAGGTTAAGTTAAAGATTTAAGGGTGTTGTCCGTGGCTGTGGTTAAAGTGGGAGGTGATGTTACACCAACAATTGTGACAATATATGGGCAACAACTAACTAGATCAGTAGTTATCTCTAAACACAATATATATAAACCTAAAACACTAGTAAAATTGCTAGTTTGGACACATAAGCGCACTTTTTCTTCACAGTTTCTTGTTCCCTCACTTTTTCCTCCTTCAGTCCATTTGATAGCTGTGAGGTGAGGCCTCTCACAGCGTCCGCCAGCCGCCAGTCCATCCACAGCAGAAAGGGATCCGTATATAGCTGGACACCTCCCAACACTCCCAGTTTCACTGAGAAATACTTTCTAGTGAGTTTGTGACCTACATCCACACACTCTCCCAGCATGAGCAATCACAACGGTTTAGGTGAAGTGTGTAATTTCCGATGCTAAAATACGTTCTCCTATTCTGGTTTAATGTGCAGAGACCACTATAAGTGAAGCCGGGTGTGAGCCATGAGATTTTATCTGTGTTCTAGGATTGTTATGTGACAGATTGGACGATGCGACCCCAGTCAGGTCTTGGGTAAAAGCCGACACTGACTGAGACAAAAAATGATTGAAAAAATCGTCCTGATATCCTCATTATGAGATGCATGTTTAAAAAGGTGGCGCACAAACCCAAACAAGATTGGGGCTGATGGTAGTCAAGGTTTTTGAGTGTCTCGTGTCATTAGGCTAAAAGAAGCTACTGTAGTGAGGCAGAAATTAACCACTTCATCCTTTTGTTGTTTTTTACCTGAAGAGCTGAAATGTCATTGCTTGATGTCATCTGTCATTTTAGTCAATGGTGCGCCAGATACAGGATGCGGATAGCTCTTTCTCTATTGGCTCACGTGAATCGAGGGGCGTGTCTTTGCTCAGCTACCTGGCTGACTCCACCCAGGCACTCAGCCCTCCTGCGTATGAGAGGACAAGTGACCCACCAGCCACACAACACACTAAGCTACAGGATGACGATCTACTGAAGATGCCCACAGAAGATGTATGAAACTGATCTTTTAAAAAAATTAATTAATTAATTATTGTGGGATTAAATAAAAATAAACATTTAAAATACATAATAATAATGACATTTTAGTTAGTATCTTTATTATTAATAAAAGTAACTAATTTAAAAGCAAAAGAAAAAAATATAAATTTTTAAGGTAATTATATTTTAAAATGCTTAAAGATTCAGTATTTTATTTCCATTTATGTATGTGTGTGTGTGTGTGTATATATATATATATATATATATATATATATATGTGTGTGTGTGTATGAAGAAAAATACACATTACACATTTTAGACAAATTTTATATAATTAAATTTTTTATGAAAACATTTAAGAGTTAATCCGCTGTGAGGTTTATTTTTAAAAATATTTTTTATCTAAAAAAATTAAATGCATAATAATATCATTTTAGTATATTCTTGTTTTTCATATTAGAGTCAGGCAGAATCCATTTTTAATAATTAAATGTAATAAAATGATTGTTTATTTCTATTATTAATTTGTTTTGAGTAAAATATTTGTATGTTAATTTATTTTATATCATATAGGCTAATATATTTATATTTTATAAGAAACCATGTGGTAAGATTTTTAACATAGATATTAAATTGCAAAAAAATACTCCGAAATTACTTTAAATCGCTGGCTTATTTAATTTCTTTCCATTCCTAACCCTAGGCTGAGGAGAGTGTGGAATGGCCATCGGAGACGGACACAGCTTCACCCAGTCCTGCAGGCAGCAAGCGAGACTCCATATTCCTCTTCCACTGCTACAGCACGCCTGACATCCTCAAGCAAAATGGAGCGGCGACCCCCAGCACAGGTGAAGGAGACGCACAAGAGACGACGGCCCTGAATGAGGCCCCTGAAGAGGAGACCTTGTTCAAGCAGGGAAGTGAAGACAGACTCCAGGTGAAGGACAGAAAAGCAGGCAGAGCTCAGAAGAGAGCCATAGCTAAGAGAGTCAGTTCACTGCTAGACGATCTGAATACAGAGCTGAAGGAAATGAGCAATGCAGAGACATTAAAGAAGCTAGATCTGCAGATACGCCAGCTGAACGAGGTCTTGAAGGTGAGATGGCTGGATGGATGAATCGATGGACTGGTAGACTTCTTTAAAGGATTCATAAACAGATGCATGAAAGAAAATGAACGAAAGAACATGTCTGGGATGTTTTTCACCCCAGAATCAAAATTTGTTAAAGGCTTGAAGGATGAGGCATATTAAGGACGAGTGATATATTTAATAAATGACTGTTCTGGTAACTAAACACATTTCCACCCCATAATTTTATTATTTATTTAGTTAAATAGAAATAATAATAATGTATTATTATTTAATTTAATTTATTATATTAGTGCTGTCAAACTATTTATTTATTGTAAAATTAATATGTAAATAATTTAATATAAATATGTGCATACAAACACATGCAAGTATATGTTTAAGTATATATATAAGTATAAGTATATATAAATATAACATTTTGGGTAAAATTTACTTGAACATGTTTCTTTTTTTTCTCTATGCATTATTGATACATGTTTGTTTGCTGTTGTTTCATTGGCTCTTCATTTTCATATTTCCTGCTGTTAGAAGGACCTTGACCCTCCACAGATGCCCTCATTTCAGACACTAGCAGTAGAGGAAGAGGAAGTGCTGGGCAGTTTTGACTTCCTCTCTATAGATTGTAATGAAGATGAAATGTCAAATAAGGGCAGCCTCAGACTCGGTTACACTGGGTAAACCAACTTACTTTTAGCTGTTGTGTGTGAATTCCTCAGAGAAATGTCAAAAAATAAATATTTGTTAAATATATAAATTTGCTTAATTTCCCGCTATGGATATATATTAGTTAAAGAGATTTTAGATTTGTGTGTTTAATAAAAAAAGAAAAAAATAGTAAAAGAGAAAGATGTATTAAGCTCTGATCTGATGAATTCATGCAAAGTCACATCTCTCTACAAAAGGCAAGCTGTGGCGCTAACATGTTAAATAATAGCTTAAAGTGCCATCTTGTGGGTAAAGTGGAGTAATGCATGAAATGTACACACTTTCTTTTATTTGTCAGGACAAGGTCAGTTTCCTCTCCATTATATTTTATTTAATGTATTTAGCAATCATGATATTTAAAACAATACATGATGATTAATTGCATTTGGATTGATATGATATTACACAACTTTCTTTATATGAAAAAAATTTATAACATGGTTAAAATGTATAGAAAATATCAGTTCAGGTTGAAGTGCAAGATTTGAAAATAATAATAAATTAAATCATTTCAGGTTAGAAGATAAAAAAAATCATATTAGAATACTTAAAAAATGTACAGAATACATTACGTTATATTTATTTATTTATTTTATTATGTTTTTCCCCCGCAGGATTGGTTCCTTTAACGAGAACACCCTGAAAAGCATGGGTCTGTCATCTCAGGATAAAACCTCTCCGTCCTCAGAAGACACGGGTGAAGGAGAGGTCAGACGGACAGGAGACGGTGCACAGAGCACAGGGCTCTACAGCCTGGATCAGACTCTTGAAACCCACCTCTGTGTCTGCACGGTGCTGCTGGGGGTGAGCAATCAGTCTGAACTAATCCTCAGACAGTTATCAACATATATTGTTACTTTGTGTCTGTATAAGTTCACATTCTGTCTCCTTTCCAGGCTCTGAAGTGTTCAGACTCCGATCTTGTGCACAAAGACGTGATGGAGGAGCTCTCACGGCAAGTTGATGTGCTTGAGAAAATCGTCACTCTGTCGCAGAGGAATATAGAGGAGATCTCAGTGTCAGAATGTAAGTATACCAACATCCCAGGCCTTTTCATTCCCATACCATTTCAGGGTAACACTAGAATATGCAATTATGTGCTGTGCCTGTTACTTTGTACTGTTGGCGGTCACAGGCTTTTTCTCGTGTGAGTGTGAAGCGCTCTAGATGCGTTAGTCATGTGTGTGGATGTGTCTCAGTGTTGGCCAGAGCTCCTAAGGGGATTGAAGTATTTTGGAAGGAGTGCTGTGAGAGTGACTTGCCTTTCTGCTGCTCCACGGATGGCTTTCTCAGGACACTGCGCAAACATTACATGCACAAAGTCAAAGCCAAACAGCCAGGCCAGGCTGATGCAGGTGGGACGCTCTGTTCTGTTCTAATGCTCTAACAACTGAATCCACAGACTCAGACAGGCAGAATGGATTAAAATACGTTTTATTATTTTATTGTCTTCCTTGACAATTTTAGTCACAAACTATATTAAAATGTATGTATGTATTTATGTCGGATATTTCTATTTCATTCTATTGTATATGTACCGAATTTATTTCTCTTTGAAATGGTAATGGATTGTCTTTCAAATCATTTAATAATCTTCGTATAATAAAATTAATTTGGATTCTGTTTGTCTTTTAGAATGTAATATTTTTCAAACTAAAATCCATCAACTTGTTAATAAATATCTAATGATTTATTGTTGTTATTTCATATAGACATAAGGGATGTTTCTATTCTATTCTATTGCTGAATGATAAACAACATTTAATTGTCTTTTAAATAACCTAATAATCTTTGTGTAAGGAACTAAAATTCATTAATTTGTAAATAAATATCTAATATAACTTTATAATTATTTCCTTTAATTTTAGATTTTATTATATTTTATATTATATCATTGTTATTATATAATTTTTATTATATTTTGTAATGTTATTTCTATCCTGTTCATTGTTCTTTAGAATTGCTTTCTGTGTGAAATAATAATTGCCTTTAAAATGATCAAATAGTCTAGGCTTTGTGTGAAAATAAATGGCTATTTTAATTTTTCTTTAGAATATAAAAAAGCTACATTTAGTAAATAAGTATAATTATATTTTCTGCATAAATATATATATATTTTTTATATATATATAATATTTTTCTGTATTATTATAATTATAAGTAGTATTATTTTTGGTGTTCCTTCAGAATTTAACTACACTAAAATCCAATAATTTAAAGAATAAATCTATTTTATTTAGGGAATTTCTTTCTTAGAGAAATGACAGAAATCACAGTTTGTAAAGTGTATTTGATCTGTTCTGTTTTATTGTTCATTGCTCATTCTCCTTCTGATTCCTGAGGTGTGTTTTCTTTTGTCCTGCAGTTTTCAGTCAGTTGCTGCATCAGGTGCAGTGCAGCTGTATGATGGCGTCTGTGACGCGGTGCACTACAGACAGAGTGACTGTGTTTCAGCTGTTAGTCTACCTCAAAAGATGGAGCATCACTGACTTCGGGGAGCACATCTCTCTCCTTTCTAAAGAAGGTAACAGCACAGAGTGTTCGCAGACTCACTTTAGGATGGAAACGTCAGAGAAACTAGTCTGAAATACAGTAAACTCGGACGCTTTTGTCCTTATCGGTTCACTGTGAGTTTACTGCTTTCAGCATCAATCAATCGCTCTCAAGGATTCTTCCCAACAGATCTCATTAAGAGACTTCCCTCTGTGTTTCTCCCTCGGATTGGTTTGCTGCAGTGTATCTGATTGCCAGTCTGGAGAGTCCCAAGAGGAGGCGAGCTCTGAAGAAGCTGAAAGGCAAGCGCGTGTCTGAGCTGCAGCCGACAGGACGCACCCTCCAGCTCCTGAGCAAGCTACAGACAGACGCCAATCATAAGGTGGCTTCAGCGGCCACCTCCTGCCTCGTCAGAGCCTCACGCTCCAAATCCTTCAGGACAAAGGTAGAAAGGGCCTAACAAAGACAAATTTAAACCAGTTAAAAGGATAGTCCAACTACAATTCTGTCATCATTTGGAACTGAAAATTGACTTGCATAAGTAAACACTAATGAGTTTGTTTATAGGAACAGATTTGGAGAAATTGAGCATTACATCATTCGCTCCCCAATGGTCCTCTGCATTGAATGGGTGCTGTCAGAATGAGTCATAAAAACACAACTATGATCCAAAAGTAATCTACACTACTCCCACGTGCCTTTTTTTAATAAACAAACCATCATTAAGACATTTTAAAAGTATGAGTCAATAATGCACAATGCTTCCTTGGGTGAAAAAGTCCATCCACTGTTGTCGTCTCGCATCGAAAGCTCCCAATATATTTGTTTCAGACTCTTTAAGTTAAATTAATGTTAACTTTGTTTCTTACAAACATATTAATTTTCACTTCACTTCAAGATTTAATTGAAGGACAGGATTATTGTGTGTAAATTTTTATCAGCTGTTTAGACTCTCATTCTGACGGCACCCATTCACTGCAAAGGATCCATTGGTGAACAAGTGATGTAATGCTACATTTCTCTCAATCTGATGAAGAAACAAGCTCATCTACATCTTTGATCGCATGAGGATGCTTTCATTATCAGCCTTTTTTATTTTTGTATGAACTTTTTCTTTAATAAATAAAATAAAAATAAAAA
>JAUCMT010000114.1:20419874-20433324 GCA_032357475.1 Enteromius thamalakanensis
CTATATATATATAAATAGTTGCAGTTCCCATTTTAACACCACATTTTGTGAAAGATTTTGTTTTACACAAAGATATCTTTCTTCTTAGTGACTGATGTAATCACAGTTGAGCATTTTGAAGCTTTCTGTATGTGATGTAGTTGTGTGGGTGTTTTATAGGCAGTGGTTCACTACACAGATCTGCTGAGAAACAGCAACACACATGTGCGGCATGAGGCCTGTCTGGCTCTTAAATGTCTGAAGGTAAAATAAATTGTTCCATAATTTGTGCTGTTGATATTTATGTTGCAAGTGACAGTCAAGACATATTGAAATATATTTTAAATAAATGCTATTCCTTTTAACTTTTTATTTAACAAAGAATCCTGAAAATGTTTTCAAAATTAATAATATTAAAAATTCAAATCAGAAACGTTTCTTGAACTACAAATCAGTATAATAGAAAGATTTCTGAAAGATCACTGAAGACTGGAGTAACTATGCTGAAAAATTATCTTTGCATCACCAAAATTGGTTACATTTTCATATATATTTAGTGAGAAAACATTATTATTAATTGTAATAACATTTCACAATTACGTATTTTGTCATGTCATTACATTGTATAAAGCATAAGAAAAAAAGGAAAAATATTTTTTTGAAAAATGTATATTTTATTCATATTTTTCTTTCATACATCAAAAAGGCAAAAAAAAAAAATAGGCTTCAGGATTTTTTATGCCAAACTTGTTTAAGGCTGATTCTCAACTATGTTATAAAATGTATAACAAAAATATTTCATAAGTTTTTTGTTTTTTTTTTGCAATATGTGTGTAAAAAACTGCTTTTCCCATTAAACACTGTGTATCTATACACTAACCAATTAAAATATGTGTGTGTTGCCGTTAGGACAGCATGTTGAAAAAAGATTTGGTGTAATGGGAGTGACAATAATAGGTTCATAATAATATCTAATATTTCCATTAAAATATTGATATAATTTATTTTCCTATTCAATTGTTATGTCTCCCAAAAATGTATTCCTGGTGTCCTCTACAGTGGACATGTATGAAATGATGTCCTGTTCATAACAGGAAGTCATATTTGGATTTAAATCCCTTTAACATTTTCCTGAGATGTTGCTTTATGACAAATCATTTGAAAACGATTTAGATTTAAATGACAATTACAAAATATTTTGGTAAAGATGTAATTTGTTCGCTAAATGAATGTTAGCCATCTTTAAAGACCTAAGAGAAGGTGGGGTCATGGTGAAACCTCCAAACATTTGGTGTCTCTGAAAAGCCCCAGATATGCTCTTCAGGACATCCAGGCTTAAAAACCGTGACGTGAGGTTTTAGAAAAATCCACAAAAATATAATGTATATATATATAGTGAGCTAAGATACTTCTTTCAAATTCACAGTACAATTTGAGATGTTAATGTATATTTGTTCAGATCAACAATTTTTCTGACAAGTTTGTGTTTTGTTTTTGTGTTGACAATCAATGTTGTGATAGAGGTTTTGTGGTTTCTCAGGCCTCAGAGAGCGCAGAGCAGGTGGCTGAACTGTGGCGCTCTACAGATGAAGACCTGAGGAACGCCGCACGAGAGACAGTACTGTCCTTTGGTACGTGACCCTGAACCTGTAACTACTGCACCTGAGTCATCTGCTGCTTTTTTCCCAGGCTATCTGTGAATCCAGAGGCAGCTAGTTCACTGCCTAGTCAGTCAATGATGGTGTCTTTGTATGAAAACATTGCAGATTAGACCATCTCCACAGCTCAACATCATATAATAATCTAGAACAAATACAATTTTCAGAAATAACAAAGAACTACAGTGCTTATTTCTCAGTAAAATATTGGAAAAGTCTATTGTAATCTCATAAGCATTGCATTTGGGTGTGCCTTGAATTCATACTATATAGATGACAACTTTTTTTTTGAGCAATTCTAAAGTTTAAAGGTGCTGGTCACAGCTGATTAATATTGTACTTTCTTAGGTAAGAAAGGTCACATGGTATTCCAGCGTATGGACCAGATCTATGAGCTACAGGACGAGGCTTACAAGAACCTGGAAACCGAAATCACAATATTATAGGAAGACCATAAACTCTGTCTGTTACCTGATTGGATGGTGCTGAGAGAATGTGAGGTTTTGATTGAACACTTTTATCTGTGTGTACACATATTGCCAAGTATTTAATATGCAGTTTTATTATTTTATATTTTCTTTTTAAGTAATTTTAATTTTAAATGAAATATTTATGAATAAACTGTCTTCTATATTTCTTATGTATCAAAATGAGTAAACATGAAATATATATTGATAATAAATGTAAATAAGAGAACTTGGACTTGTTCATTAAAAGTATCGAAGCAACCCGAATCTAAATGATTCATTAACTCACAGCTCTGAACATCTACATCGTACAATTTGGATTAGTTTACAGAAAATTGCATTTGCAACACGTTACAGAAAGATTTCATTAACCGCATTAGCTAACAGGAACTGACAATGAAAAAAACCTCTGAAGCATATAGCTCATTGTTCATGTATTAATAATGGCCCTTTACTGTAAATTGACTTCTGTATACTCATGCAGTCCGTTGTATGTCCAGTTTATCACGCTGCACCAGAATGCATTGCAGTATTTTATATTTTTAGCTGTTTAATTTTATTTTTTTTAAGACATGTGAGCGCCAACGATTTCCATGGCAGAACCAAAGTTTCCAAAAAATATACTGTAAATTTTAAAGTGATAAATTGGTTAATTTAACTTCCATGAGACTCGCCCTGCTAGTGAAAAAATCATTACAGGTTTCTGCATTTGCTTGCTAACCAATTCCCCTCAACTATCTGTGACAGAACAGACCTGCGTGAAAAAACACTGTGGGCAAAAAACATGATTGATCCACACTGCTGTTCTGAGGTTGATATTTCAGAAAAGATGATATGAAGATGATATTTCACATGTACACTCACAGCTGCTCGATGTTGATCATTAGAAACTTTATTGAATTAAAAGTGGAGACAGCATTTGAGCAAACTCAGCAGTGCAGAAGCACGCCCCCAGCTCAAGTTGCGTGACAAAATTCATCTGGCGTCTATCTGCTTAACACTTGGACTCATACTGATTATTGACACATGAACAGAAACCCAAAATCGCAATATACAAACACGCACACGCATTATCATCTACCCCTTTGGAAAAATTCAGCATCCAGAAATGAAAGAATGTGCACCGAACACAACGAGAATGGAACCCATGCAAGCTTCAGACGCCCCTGCGAGGAGATTCAAGTCAGGGTTTGTTACGGGTTACAGCGGAGAGGAGCGGTTGTCAACGTGGGTATAAAGAACCGAAACTTCCCAGCATTCCCAGTGGCTCTTGTATTCACAGTCCGGATGTGTCCGAGCGGAAACCCGAGTCTAGGTGCCAACGATGCTGGGGTCGTGTGCTGAGTCCGGCAGTGGAGAATCGTGGCAGTGGTACAGAAAGCAGTTTCCCCAGCAGCTGTAGCAGATGAGAAACAACGCCGCCAGGAAGACTAAGGCACAAATGGTACACGGCTTCCTCTCCAACAGGAAGCTGAGCAGGTAGAAGCCCATGAACATGGAGTGGTTGAACCACAGGGCCGGATTTAAGGGTTTGGGGATCAGGAGGACCGGGAGTAACCACTGGAGGCAGTACATGGTGTCTGTGTGTTGGGCCGCCTTGTATGAGCTCAGATATCCGACGTGATGCTACACAATCACAAATCCCTTGTGTATCTGTGAGGGATTAGACGTGGTGTCCAAATAACAGGCGGGGCCTTTGGAAAAGGGGAGAGAAAGAGAAAACCATTCAATAGGGATAATTCCTAGCTCGTATTACACCACCTTACAAGGCGCAGAGGTCAAAGCATGTGTATTTTAAGAAATTGAGCTATTTTTAGTTGCCGGCCTTGAGTGCTACATGACAACAACTTAACTTCTATCTACAAAACATGACAGCACCGTTATTTAAGTCAGATTTAACTAGTTAAATATTTCAATGAATGTGTTATAAGAGGAAGATTTAATAGACATAACATTTTTTAGGCTATTTTAATAACACTGCATACATTTAAAATGTTTAAGGTTCTAATATATATCAATTTTAAAACATGCAGATTTTTAATACCATAATACCATTTTTTTAAGAAAATAATAATGTATTTTAGACATCAATAATGGTTGGCATATAAAGGATTTTGTGATTAGTCTGGCATTAGCCTGATTAATTATGGCAAATATTTCAGCCACTGTTTTGATTGTTTTTACACTTTGCATATCTCTAACCATCTTAAATGTACGCTAAAGAGTTCAAATACAGCCTAAATGTTCTTTGCTCATTAATCGTATGTTATGTTTTTAATAACTCTGCATACATTTAAAATGACACCCGCAAACGTTTAAAATGTATATACGTTTGTACTGTAACCTATCTAATAATGTACTAATGTACTATAGCCTATCTAATAAAAACTATTTTTAGGAAAATAATATGGTTTCCACTTTTAAACTGACACAAAATAATCGAGAATATCAATATTAAACTACAAAAGACTAAAGAAATTCGAAATTATTTTTACATTAGAATTATTTAAGGACATCAAAACAAAGACAATTGATTTAATTTTTTAAATACGATGTACACCCTTAAACATTGTAAATGTGTGAATTTCCCTATTTAGACTGGCATTCCTTACATTGTTTACACGAAGGATCGTCAACAAACAACTAAAGAAATAGAAATCTAGAAGTTAGTGTCACTTCATAAATAATTATGGCCATTCTACATTTCAGCTGGTGTTTTCGGAGTATGTCATCAATACAAGACATATATAAACAATACAAACATTGTGATGTTAGCGTGTTGGCTAACCGGATATCTAGCATGCGTTAGCATGTGGCTACTGGTTAGCACAAAAATAAACCTTCCGGGCGCGTGTGTGAAAATATATGATCGTGGCAGTCTCAAATAAGCGATATTTAAATCTTAAAAAACTAAAATAGCCATGTTCAGACCTGCCATTCTTTAAATCCAATCCCGATCTCGCATATATGCCGTCGCCATTGAGTTCTTAAGTGATTGCGTAGATTTGTGGAACTCTAAGGACCCCACCGTCGGCTGGTGTCCCACAGATGCCTGATTAAAAACCATATACCTATTTCTGTCTGAAAGCTGCAAAAGATCAAAGATTACAATTTTAGTCTTGCGTTTATTCAGTGCATTGCCTTTTAGCAAAGTATTGCACTGGAACTGATTGCTGGTTGCATGGTATGAATGCATGTACAATATTATTTACATGCTGTTCCAATTCCATTTCTGTGTAAAATATATTGCTGTTTTACAGTGGCTCCATGGTTCTTTATTGTAATAGACTTATTCACCATTTACTAAATAAATACTGAATGAAGGTTGTTGTGCACAAACGCACGAATGCAGTTGTGCTTAATGGAACTGCAATATTAAAAGAGGAAAAAAAGTGTATACTTGCAAATAATTCACACTACTGTCTGAGTTTTGCTGACATATGCATTCACACACACACACATATATATATATATATATATATATATATATATATAAATACATATGCACAATATATATATATAATATAAAAAAGATCTGAACCAGATAATAAATAATGCACAGTTCAAGTTATAATTCCAGCACTAGGTTTCAAAAGATTCTAATCATTGTAATTTATGATTATGCAATTGTTTTAAAACCCACAACAAACAGATCAAAAACATAAAGTCTTCCATAAGCCCATAAGCAATTACAATTTTTTAATTTATATTATTTAATTAAATATAACCTACACCCACATCCCTACACTGAAACGCCACCATAAGCATCACTGAAGCTGATCTATTGCATGCTTAATGTGCACTAAATACATAATACAACGCGATGTTTGCATCAATGTGTGCTCTTGGCAATCTGACAAGTCGTTGCATTTGCGTTTAATTCTGAAAAATGATAGTGTTTCTATCGCGCATGGCTAAATCTCCCCTCGAGATCTCCGTGGAAAAGGTCTTCCTGTCAGCAGCATCCCAGTGTTACTATGATATCTGTGGAGCGCTCGCGCCTGAAGGTAAGCCTTCGCTCTTGTCGATAACATTACAGAACCGATAAACATACGCGCAAATACTAGCGCGATGGTTTTAATTACGAAGGTTGTTGGATATTCAAAGAAAATCGCTTGAGGTGTTACAAGGTCATATCTGAAACTATAAACGCGCGCTAATGAGAGCTTACACGAAGAAATCATTGCAGAAACGTCGCCTGGTTATTATCGCTCTCGAGAAAGGAGATTTTACGTGTTGGGTGAAGTCAGGTACAAAAGGCCACTCTCTGGTAAATCATCGGAGGGGAATAAAAATGTCTCTGCACATCGTCCAGACCGCTGTTTGTGTGTTATGGTGTCTTTTATCAGTATTGGTTGCAAATAGAAAACCTTTTCTTTGTGAAACAGGGCAGATAATCTACAAAACCATTATTTTGAACAAAGAAACACATACTGTTGCAGTAATTACTTATCTTTTAATTCATGGCATGGCATTACGAGAAACGTTGCGTGTTGAAGAGGCTGCTGAGAGAGATTAGACTGAATGTGGGGTTCACATCTTTAAATTGTAAGTTTAAACGTATAAAAGTTAAACTGATACGTGCCAGATTGCTTATGCTGGTTCTGTTGTGCATGTTTATGAACGGCTTTTACGGGGACTGTCTGTTTTAAAGAAATATCGGATTAATAAAGGAATTTTAAATATCAGGCAATTGATCATTGATAAATGTAGGGATTTTCAACGTGTAATCCTATTGAAATTGTAATTTGCAGTGATCTAAATGTACATTGTATGAATATTTTTTAAAGATTTTATAAGTTATGTTAAGTGATGATAAATCTGTTTGGGAAAAGAATAAATAATTGCACACCGCCCTCTTTTTTCTTTTATTTGGAGGAGGTTTTGGGAGGTGGGCTTAAAAATCGTCTCTATTATTAATGCAATATATAAAACAAAAAATACAAATCTAATTTTTGTTCCATATATATATATATATATATCTATCTATATATATATATATATATATATATATTACAGTATCCAAAAGATATATATCTAGAGCCTGAAATTTCCTTATATATTGACCAATTTAGTTACCCACAACAAAAAGTTTAAAATGATTGTGGTATATGTGTTTAAAACAGCTTGCAGTGATTGGATGCTAAATTCAGTGTTATTATTTAATACATTAATGAAACCACTGGATCAATACCATTAAAGACCAGCTTAGATCATTTTGCTGCTAATGGGAAATTTTAATCCTTTAATGTAAACACTCATAAAATAGTTCAAGATCATTAAAATGTTCTTGCCAAGTGCTTATTGCGGAGACAATCCCCTGGAGCTACTTGGGCTTATATTCCTCGCTCAAGGGCACAATGCTGACCGCTCTTAGATTGGCCTTTGCAGAGAAGAACCTGTAACTTTTTGCTTTTTTTATTACAGTACCACACTGTGTTTTGATGAGAAACAGGCTACAAATTAAATTACATATGTGAATTTATGCTGTTGCTACACAGTATTTTCATGTTAAAAAATAGCAATCTGGCAACTTTTGACAGACATGGTCTGAAGATAATATCAAAACCCCAATTTTGAGATATAAAGTGCTATCTATTGAAATGGACTCTGGATGTGAAGGAGTTTTTGGATTCTCTCATGCTTATATGTAATATATGCTATATTCGTTATGTTTTTTTAAGGTGAAACAGGAGGCATTTGATTCAACATGAGTGCAAGTGTTGAGTGTCGATGGAGTCTCTAAACGCCGTGGAGCTCCGTGAACTGGGGGATGGCAGCAGGAGAGAACCTCCTCAGGGCTCCTCAGGACCACGGCCCACTGCCGGCATCGAAAATGCCTCGTTCGAGGATGAGGACCAGGGAACGAGGATCCGTGTCACCTCCAGAACATCTGGGCCTGAGTTCACATCCATCGATGCTCAGTCGAATCCGATGCCTATTCAGAGAGAAGTGCCATCACCTCGCTCCGAAGACGAACCCGAGCTCGAGTACAACGGCCATTCTGTGGACTACGGGTTCATTTTTGCGCTCGTTTTCCTTGTAAGCGGCATCATATTAGTGGTAATCGCCTACATGATCCCAAGAGAGGCTAAAGTCAATCCAGACCAAGTGACAGCTCGGCAGATGGAGAAACTGGAGATGTACTACGCACAACTCGGTTCTCACCTCGACAAATGTATCATTGCGGGACTTGGTTTGCTCACTCTGGGAGGAATGCTACTGTCTATTTTATTAATGGTGTCTATATGCAAAGGGGAGCTGTATCGGCGGAGGACTTTTGCTAGAAGACCCATGAAATCGTACGGATCCATAAATATGAGGATGAGGCAGTTAGCTGAGGGTGATGGGAGGGAGACGCTCGTGGAATGTGAACCTAATGCCAGCGCTGACGCCGCCAACGGTAATCAGGTTCCTTCTGGAACGCTAAACACGTAGCACAACTGAATCACACTGAAAAACCTGTAGATTTACGGTCGTGAAAGAAAATAGTGCTTGCAAGGCAGTGTACATTAAGCTTTTTGGATGAGTTTCAGTGTTTGCCTTCGATAACTGTAAACGAAGCACCTAATCAGACCCCTAATACCATTTGTTTGTATTTTTGGTCTGCTGTGTTGCCAGATCTTAAAATAAATAAACTTGGTGTAAAAAAGCGGGAGATAAGCAGCTAAAGCAAATAATAATAATAAATTCATAATTAATTGATCAACAAAAATTGATTTCATGAAGACTAAAGTAATTACTTGAGTTGCCAAATTAATTTTAATTACACCATTTAATCTAAGCTGCTTTTTTTCAATATTCAGTATAGTCTTAAAAAAATAAGCCTAAAAAATATCAACTGTAGGAAAAAACCATTCCCAAATTGTGTATAATAGGTGGATTTGGAAACATGTTAATCAGACAAAATACAAGCTATGATTCGATATGCAAATAAACATAAAAACAAACTAATAACAAATATTTCAATAGTACCATCTGTCAGTTAGATTTTCACACTTTAATTGAAGTAGTTTCTTTAAAAAGTATGTTTTTTACAAAAACAAAACAGACAGTTAAGGCTGAAATGATTAACAAAACTCATTTTGAATTAAAAAAAGAAACATCTAGAGGTCATTCCCTCTTTATTTTACTACACAAAATGATTAATTACTGTAATGCACAAAAATAATTATGTATTTTTAAAATGCTTACATCATAGTAGCATTGACTTACCATGACTAATCAGCCTTCCTGACTGGCTTACAGATTGATGCGATGAGTCATGACTAAACAGTTTTTGTCACGGTGCAAAGTTTTGACACTAAAATAAGTTCTAATTGCATTCTAATTTTGTCCTTTAAATTCTGAAATAAAATGTGACATGTTTTCATATAGGTTAACCTGTTTGCGCTGCCTTGCAAGCACTCTCTTCATACTAACCAAGACGTGGGCAAACACGCAAAAACACAGAATGTGACGGTGCAAAAAGAGATGCTGAAGACTGTTGAACGAATGAAAGCACAATGGTGAAGCGTCATAATAACTCAACATGCTGCAGAACAAACCGCCATCAGCTACTCTACAAAACTTGAAATATATTTGTGTATAATATATAACATCACTAAAGACACTATGAGTGGAATATATACAAGCTATTATTATCCAAGGATGCAATATGCCTTAAGACGTTACAAATGTTCACCGTGAACACATTTAGGCTTGTTTGTATTTGTACACTGTTCGTGTTTTGTATCTGTGTCACACACTTACTCGTCGTCATCAACCCACGTTCTCAGAGTAGAAGAGAATGTACCGCAAACCAAGGGAATAGACATATGAATGCTTAATGTTTTAAACAAGATATCTATTTGACAGCATCTATCGATATGGTCATTTAGTAGATTTGTGCTAACAACTAACAAAAATGTGAAGTTTTACTGTAATGGTGCAACATGCATTAGATTCCAGTAGAGAAATATATATATATATTTCCATATCAATGTTCAGGTTATAAAGTTGTTGTCTTCTCAATGACACAACAGATATAGGCTACTGTATGCTTTAAGAATATGCTCACCAACCCTTTTAAAACCAAGCTATTGTTATAGCACCTAAGCAGAGGTTCATGTGTACTTGATCCCAGATGAAGCCGTCCTCACTGGTTTGGTTTTTCTCCTGATGTAGTGACTATTCATACTATAAGTACACTGTTCAAACGCAAGATTGTAATCAAAACTAAGCTGAAAGATAATAAGAGCAGATGTATTACAAGTCTTAGATGTAGTAGAGATTTATCCTACAATGGTATATTTCTGGGTACTGGATACCCAACATATTATTCTGTATACAACAGCTTTATAAAAAGGTATTGAAGAAAGTTTACTTAAAAAAAATTAACCATACTCACCCTCAGGCTATCCAAGAGTTTGTTTCTTTGACACAAGAGATTTAGGATCCTCTGCAGTGAATGGGTGCCGTCAGAATGTCCAGACAACTGATAAAAACATGTTTGCTGCAAGCTGCATGTTTGTAAGAAATACCAACCTGATCTCACAGCAATTCATACTTATTTTACGAGGTGGCTAATTCGTACGAATTTGTACGACCTGACTCGTACGAATTCATACGATTTATTCTAAATCGTACATATTTTACGAGATGCCAATTCGTATAAATTTGTACGAATGACCTAAACACAACCCCGCCCCTAAACCTACCCATCACATGGTTTTAGACAAATCGTACGAAAACGTACGAGTGAGGTCGTACGAATTAGTACGAATTTGCACAAATTTGGCACCTCGTACGAATATGAATATTGATTGATATTGCTTGTGAGATAGTGTTGGACTGTCTGTCACATACAGTATGTGTACCAGCTGTTCCATGTTAAGTACAGTTTGTTTTATCTAAGTACAACAGCTACTACAACTGTAAGTACTCACTAGGTAATTAGGTATTATGGACACCCTAAAATAAAGTGTGGCCTACTAAAGGTTCAAATATTTGGTTTTGGTGAAAGGGAGGACCTGTACTAACAAGTTCTCTGGTTAGTCGTTCTTCACTTTTTTATTCCAGCCTTCCAGATTCTCCTTCCTTTCCTTCAGCAAAAGTAGTACTGTAAAACTGGATCCTTCACAACAGAGATGCACACAATCAGCTGAAACACTCACGCTTCATAAAAATCTGAATGCATATTTAGAATGTTAGTTTTTTTGTTGTTGTTTTTTTAGGAAAATCACATTACCTAATACAAGAAGCAGCAACCAACCCATGAGAATGTATGAAGAACACATGTACACCGATGCAGGGACTTCAAGCTGTGCTGAATCCATTCCATCAGACTCAGACAAGTACTGCAACATATGCAACATGCTTATACCTAAAATATCCAAAAGACAAAGAAAAGAGAAGTTGGTTAGTGACTAAAAGTTTACAGTAATGTTAAATGAAATGAGCTGTGACTCTTTATCATGGTTGGGCATGCTGCAGCAGGATATGTCTTTCTCAGCACATTTCCTGACTAACCACTAAATACATTCAACATCAACTCTCCAGAAGACATGTTTGCTGTCTCATTTCTGGCTGGCTCAGATCAGCTTCAGTTTTAAACGACGTTCTTAAGACCCAGAAAATGCTGTGGTAATGTTTCAAGCAACAATTTTATATTTACTACATCAGATTGTAGACGCAATGCTGAAGTGAGTAAACTCTAACCGCCAGTTCCACAGACAAGGCTTAAGCTAGTCCTAGACTAAAATGCATGTTTGAGCTGTTTCAGATGGAAATATCTTGCTCTGACATATCTTAAAACAGTCAGTGTCATTGTTCTGTGTTAAGATGCACACCTGTAATATTTTCTTATAAGGCATTTTGGTAAAAGTTCCTTTAATATCTTAATTAAACTAATGCCTAGTCATGGTTTAAGCTAAGCCCTGTTTGTGAAACCTGGCCTAAAAGCGTCAAATATTAAAAAGCAGTTATTGTAATTGTTAATTATTATTTCTAGAGGACATCAGAACTCAATTTTAACAATAAATCATAAAAATGCTAAACAAATACACAAAACTCAAAAAAAATGACTCTTTGAACTAACTTAATTCAGTTATGTAATCATGCATCTTGTTTCCACACAACCAAGTTGTGTTTTATTCACGTGAATGGAATTTGTTGAATTTACGCAAACTCTTTTTGAATGAGGAAGAATCTATGTGAAATTGTCGCTTCACTGTAACTTAAACCTGTTAAGTTTAGTGAACAAACGGTCTATTATAGTCTATTATCTGTGTTGTATGTTTGACAATGACAGGCATGTGATTACAGATAAACACCCTGTATCTGCCACACATTTTGAAAGGATTTCTTCTGATCCAAAAATAAAAGGCACACACAGACATCAAGAGTCAGCGTATGAATTTTGAGAGACACCAATTAAAACTTATCAATTGCTCCCATCATGCATTGCGACATGAACAAATTATGAGCAGAATTGTCTTTCTTTTATTCTTACAAATTTCTTTTATTTTTGCTGTTTTATGTGATGTTTTTATCAGTGTGTTATTAGTATGATCAGATTTGATCTGTTTTTCTGAATACGTGGTTTGTCACCATTGTTGAGATTCATACGCTAATTTTTCATGTCTTAGGATCAGAACAGCTGAAAAGAAAATGTGAGAAAAACACAGAATGTGTAACCACGAACCTGTCATTGTGAATAAAAGATATACAATGCAGATAGTAGACTCTAAATACGTTCAGTGATTCAACATAATCACCTGATGGGTTTTGCTTTTGGTTTGTCTGGCATCAGTTAACAAACTCAATTACAGCAGCCAAAATAACATTTATTTCTAATAATATAAGGGTCAAGAGCCCAACTAAAGCACACACTGACCACTGGAATGGTGACACACAAATTATGGTTTTCACCTTACACACAAAAACATGCTTTTTTCACTAAACTTAACTGGTTTAAGTTACAGTGAAGTGACAATTTCACAAAGATTCTTCCTCATTCTATCATGTTAACACAATGCAAAGAGTTTGCACAATACCAACAAATTCCATTCATATAAATAAAACACAATTTAATCCATGATTAACTGAATTAAGTTAGTTTAAATAGTATTTTTTTTGTGCAGAAATATACTGTTAGAAATATTTTGTATACACTCTCAGAAATAAAGGTACAAAAGCTACAATTTTGCAAAAGTGCACCGCGGGGCACGTGACAATGACGTGAAGCAATCAGCTACATCCTTTCCCGTAACAACATTGAAAGCTCAGACAAAATAAAGAAATAGTTGGTCAAAGCTGTAGAGGGAAAGGCTGAACCACAACTTGTAATGCAGTAGGCTAGATTGA
>JAUCMT010000114.1:20435233-20459856 GCA_032357475.1 Enteromius thamalakanensis
CGTTCGTTTCGCGGGTTATTCAATGGCGCAGCTTCTCAGTGATCTACGGCTCTGTTCATAAAGTGGCGCTGCATTTAAACACAGCTGACGAAGATTTAGCGCTAATCAAAGAACCGGCTAAAACAGCCATAAAAGCAGTAAAACATGAAGACAAGTCCTTAATAAATACAGTTATTTCATTCCAGCTGTAACATGTACTAGTAGGTCACTCGGGCATTACATGCATACAGAAAACGTGCATATATTGCAATAGTGTGATATGACAGTATGCTACTCAGATGAGCACAATAATGGGCCGTGTTGTCGCTTGTGCTGATTAGAAGCAGCTGCTCATCTTTGTTACTGAATTATTATCGTTGTACAATCTGTGAAGGTTAATCATGGAGTCAGGTTTTAAAGAGTTCCTAGAAAACACAAGCGCTGCAGAGGCTTAATGATGTGCATAATACTTGTGTGGGCCAAACAGACTGTTATGTATTCAAATCAAATGCAGTACCATGGTACTTCTGGGCCAATGACTCTGTTTTTTAATGCAGAGAGCGGGGGTGTTTGAATTGCATGTACAATGTGAGCTGTGCATTTTAAGTCTTTAACCACTTCATGTATGTTCAAGGCAAATGTGTCACCTTTTTTATACCGTTTCCATGCGTGAAATAAATCTTTTTGTTGCTAGACCTGTTTGATTTGAGTCATTCATGTACATGGAACAAATGGCATGGTACAGTATTTGGATAATTTAGCCATACTTAAAATATTGTATCATGAACAAAATGGAAAACAGTGGCTTTTATTTTATTTAAAAATAGCACAAGCAAAACATTTTATATTAAACAGGTTTGTTAGCTTTTAAATAATAAACCGCTACACTATATGATCAAAGTTAATATGCGGCTTAAAATATTTTAAGTTTGAAATGAAACAAGGATTTTCGAAGTGCGTTTTTCAAGAAAATACTACTTCAAAACTTCTCACTTAAGTTTAAAATTAACGTTTCTATAATTATTTGTGAAATTGAATAGCAATTTCTGAATGAAAATGGTTTATAGGCACTTTGTGGTTCACATAATCCCATTAAATGTGAAGCACAACAGTGTTTTTCTTTATCTCACAGTCCTATATCTTCTAAATTCCCTTAACCAATTGTCACTTAATTCTCAGTGATTTTAGTGCAGACATGTTTAGAGGACACTCAAGAGCGTCTTTAGCTCTGGCGGTAGAGGACAGTCACATTGACATTGCGGCCATCATGACTCACAGTGGCTATTATAGGCATTGATTTCCACTACATCTGCTGCTGGTGTCCCTCTCACTGAAGCCACCATCTCCAGCTTTCAAGATACTTAAAGGCTGGAGAGCAGGTTCAGTTCAGTTGCATTCAGGAGAAAAGCCCTCCATCAAATCTAAGAATATTTTTTATAGAGGTTTATATATTTTACTGAACAAAATGTGATTGGTGCTTTAGGAGTGGTTGCTTAGATGGTCAAGAAAAGCTCACCTCCAAACAGCTATTATAAACTAAACTAAAAAAAAAAAATATATATATATATATATATATAAATATATATAAAACATAACTTATTTAGTCTCAGCCAAAGGTTGCAAAGGCAAACTTTGTATTTTTTTTTAATTAAGTAAGGGTATTATTAAAAATTAACAATAAATAGGCTATGTATTCAATCAAAGCTAATAAAAATGACAAAACTAAATTTAATTCAAAATATTCAGAAAGATAGTATATGGCCAAGGTCCCTTATTTAATAAAGTTGATTTGATAGAAAAAATTTGCAAACATTAATGTTTCAAATCTGTTTAATTTTCCATGTTATCAATGCCTTTAATATCAACAACAACAAAAAAATTACATGGGATAAAAGCAGTTTAATTTAGACTTTAGTCAGTAGCAAAAAATTTTTAAAAAAAAAAAGCAAACAGGAAGAACACAATCAGAAAAAAAATGGAATTACCAGCTGTTATTTTATTGGCAATATCAAAATAACCAATCATGTTTTTGTTTTAATAACAATTCTGAAACAGAATATTTAGAATAATTATGTTTCACCACAACCCTGTTTATTCAAACACAAAGTGCATAGAACGATGAAATATTAGTGCGTCTACATGAACATGTCGTCATATCCTGGTGGAGGCATGTGATCAGGGTCTGGCCTGAAAAACACAGCATCAGAGCCAGTGAGGACATGAGGTCAAGCGAGGTAATGGCAGTTTAACAACTCAACTCAGATGAAGCTCTTACCCAGGTCTGTTTCGCCCAACCGGCCCGAAGGGGTCGAAGCGGGCCCCAGGAGGCACAGCGCCAGGGGGAAGGACTCCAGGAACACCAGAGGAAGGGTCAAACCCTGAGCGAGGAAACCCAGCACGTAATGGATCGACGATCATCCCTCCTGCCCTTCCCCTGGAGATAGAACCAAGAACAAGAACCATTAATAATTCAGTGAGCACGCTCGTTCCTTGAAGGTGCACTTCTTCATTTGAGTTCTTAAATGCTCTTTAATATCTGTTATTCTGATTTCTGCTTTATAGAGCTGTTTTCTCTATGTGACTGTGATCTACAAATACTCTGTCCACTACAGGTCAACATGTGTGATGCATGTACATATGTCTGTTTTACAAATAATTGAAGGGATTTCTCACCCGAAAGGGTCCAGATCGGCACCGCCAGCTGCAAAAGGAGCCATCGGGTCAGGCCTAAGAAAACAACAAAGAAAGAAAGACCTTTCAGAAGCTTTCTTTCACATTATATTAACAATAAGTCTTGCATTTAAGATTTACAACAATTCATGAAATTATTTTTAGCTGTCCTGTTCTGGTTTAATATTCTGTTGGTAGGTTAGTTAAATTTTATGATGTGGAGGATGCTATTTATATCTATATCTCACCATCACAATATAACATTTAACAAACATTTTACTTTTTCTAGAAATTATTTTTAGCCGTCCTGTATTTTCTGGTTTAATATTCTGTTGGTAGGTTAGTTACAGATGTTGTAACAGTGAGATATATTATTACAATTTAAAATAACTTTAAAATTAAATGTACAAATTTACAATGAAATGTATTCCCCCCATGTAAGGCTGAATTTTCAGCAGCCATTCCTTCAGTCTTCAGTGTCACATGATTCTACGTTTTTAGGATTCGTTGATGAATACAAAGTTCAAATAATGCCATTTACCTGCAATATTTTCTGTGTAACATCATAAATCTCTTTACTCTTACTTTAGATCAATATAACGCATCCTTCCTGAATAAAGGTGTTAGTTTTATATATTTATCAATTAAAACAACAACAACATATGACCCCATACTTTTGAAAGACACTGTATATACACACACACACACACACATATTTAGTATGGCATTTATGCACCATGCACTTCTATAAAATAACAGAATAATGCCAATGGCCAATTAATGACAATTTGTTGGATTCATATGCAGTATCTATCAAGTATGTGTTGCAGCACAACATTTTTTTAGTGTGACTCAGCTCAGTTTTTTGAAAGTCTACAGACTCGAGACAGTGCTGACAGCAGATCACGTTTGACCGAATTACATCACATCGCCCACAGCAACAGCAAGTCGATAAATCGCTGACATCATAAAGAATCTGATAGGGGTCACCGTGAACCCAGGAAGGGGAAGTGGAAGACAAACACCTAAATCCATCTCTGGGTTTCTGCCATGACCTTAAAGATCCCACTCTGCAGTCTCGCTCTTTTCTCTTCTTTCTGGCTATTCTCTTTTATTTTTATTGATAGAGACTGCAGAGGAAACAGCAAATAAAGGTGAGAGAATCAGGTCAGAATGCAGACCGGCATCACCCACGGCCCCTTTCTGGTAAATGTATAAATGTTTGAGTGGGTTTCAACCAAGCAGACTTTGCTAAATCCCCCAAACTGTCTATTTTTAATGGAAATGATGCTGGCCCTGTGCATCTCTACCCAGTCTCTCAGTCCACAGTCTGCAGCGCCAGACACACAAAACCCTCAGTGCTTCAAAAAATAGACACAGCGCAGCAGTCAGAGCTCTCGCAGGACTCACGCTGCTAAATATTAAATAAGACAGAGGACATGAGCTGACACCTACAAAACACACACACACAACTTGCCCTCAAAGTCCCAAAGCAGCCCATAACGTCCTCCACATTTACTCCAACACCTTCATTTACAAACCAACTTGACAAACATGGAGGCAAAGCAGCACAAAGCCCTTTTTGTAATCTGTTAGAGTTAATCTAGTTTCTTTTTAAGGTATGTTAAAATATGGTCACTTGTAATGATGCATAATCAGTGTCTGGGGATTTATCATGCTAGTCTGCTGTTCTCAGAACAGATCACAGCATTCGTATTCATAAGTGCACATTTAAATATTATAGCATCTAACAATTAAATAAAGTTAATATTCATTTGACATTTCTAACATATAAATAACTAAACATTTTTATACATTTCTTTAAAATGCGTATTTGTCATTCCTTAAATAAAAACTAATAACACTGTGTCAAAATTAATTATTTTTTTTTTTTTTAGACATACAGAACATGAAAGCATAAATGCATGGGACTGATTTCCTTAAATATTAAGGTCCTTATTTCATACTCTAGCTATATTTTTAAACAGTATGGACTACTACAAAGTGGAATTACAAATTATTTGGTGTGCACTTATTTTCATCTGCCATCAAACGGGTGTTTTTGAACAGAAGTTGGGATCACCTGAGGCAGTAACCATAGCAACAGCCTGAGTGTCGTTAGGGCAACTGTGCTATACAAATCTCCACAGACTGCATCTCAAAATTACCCCAAATTGTCTAATTTGCATGAGGAAAGAATGATGCAATGAAAGTTCACCAATCAGGCGGGTGTCTTCTTGGAGGGCCTCTGGTTGGGATCAGAAGAGGATCTCTGAGAGGGTCCCTTAAATTTGAGGGTCTTTCTCTTTCTGTCTTCTTCTCTGTCTTTCCTTGACGCTCCTCTTTTTTAGTGGGCAGCAGTGAGGATTTTAGCTTTGCGATCAGCTCGTCTGTGTTCTTAAACACGCTGAAATAGCAAAATTAGTTAGAACATGTAGAAATTAGAGTGTGATTAATCTATCCATGTATTTGAAGATTTTATGTTTATGATTTCTGACACCTAGAGAACATCTATGATGTTGCCACCATCACAAAATATGTTGGGATTAAAGCATTTTTCATGCAAGTGTCCAGAAAACTGTGGAAAAGGAGATATCATTTTGCATGTGATTTTCAGACGCACACAAAGTAAAAAAAAGAATACAGCATTAATCTAAAATAAAAACAGTGATTTGAAGCTTTGTACATTTTGGCCATGCTTCTTTCAAAAATACAGACATTTCCAGATATTTAAACAATTGTATGCCTGCGCATGTTATGTTTATCTAAAAAAGCTGCATAATTGTGCATATAACTGGCTTCATTGTTTTCCTCTATGCCAGGACTAATAAGTTACATCATATTATAAAGTAATCAAAGTTTGCAACTTATTGCAATTTTTCAACATGTGAACAAAAGACAGTTGTTCTGATGACATTAAAAAACATATAAAATATGCACCAAATAAAATTACAAACCTTTCAAACGTCTGCAGATTGGTTTCATCAACATACTCACTGACGTTAACTGTGAGATCAGTTACTTTTTCTGTCTTGGAGTCCTGCAAAGATATGAAAAGACGTGTAAAAACATTCTGTCCCATCTGTGATGGGAGGCAGTGCAGTACTGACTGCATATACTGCAGCATGATTACCATTAGATTGAAGATGAGGGTTGAATCCACTGTGAAGGCTTTGAGCAATAGGTTTGACTTGTCATCACTTGATCTGTATCTGAGTGCATACAGATCCTTGCTTTCATTCCAGCCGGGTGGAAGCAGCTCTGTCTTCTTCTCTCCATCTTTAGGCTGTGTGGAAAAGAGATCATTTCTAATCAGGCAAATGTTTGTGATACCTTGCACGGAAACAATCTAGTAAAGCATTTGCATTAAAACATTTCCCGTTAGCAAAGCTTGATGTTTTATGTAATGTTTTATGACATTTTAAGAGCGACTTAAGTGTCTTTTTGTATAACTGTTAAGTAAACACACATTACTTATACATTTGGTAATATTATCATGTATAAACGTGTCAAAGTCACCACTAACTTACCTCATCTCCTATGCCCAGACATTTATAGCCACTTTTCACGATTTCCCAGTGTACGAAACAAATCAGAGCATCTTGGGAACAGGTTAAAGAGTTTGCTACGCAGTTAAAGAGCAGCTCCAGTCCTGCCATCTTCAAACACAGTGATATTCCGAAGAAATGAAACCAAAACAAACCGCTGTCTGTTTGAAAATTAACAGCGGCTTCACTCTGAATGCAAGGCGCATGGACACTGCAGCTTCCACACTAAATATTTAGTTAAACTGTAATATTACGTGTGTTTATATTACGTGTGTACATGTTTATTTCTGATTGTGTTTGTCATGCTGAAGCAGTCCGACCAGAAATGTTCCCGGCTGGAAACAACGGACCGAACCTTTGTTCCGTTAATATTAAACGCGAAGGGATGTAATAGTTTTTCAAATAATTTCTGGTTTATAACACGCTGTCACTATTCAGACACAAACATATAGCATTAGTTATATTAACTGCATACATCTGAACCCTAATATTTTAGAGTTTATTCGAATGAATACGGTCAAAAGTTGGGCGGTTTTGGGCGAGATTATTGTTCTATAATTTTACAATGTAAGTATTACAGCTTTCAATTAATATATACACTACCTTATACCATGTACCACACTATAAAGACTATAGATTAATTTACTTACAGAATGAGAGCATAAACATTGTCTGTTTCTCAAACGGAAGTTATCAAGCATGGTTTCAGTTAACTGAGCATTATATTCGCGAGTCATAAACATAATACAGCAATTTACACCTAATTATAACTGTTAATATTCTGAAATAACTTTATGACGAATGTAGCCGACAATGCTGGCTCCTGAGGATGCACTCTTCCGTTTGAGAAACGGCAAACATGTAGAGACTGCAAGCTGAAATACTGATAATAATAATAATAATATAGACCAATGTTCAAGTGAGCATTTTAATCATCATTGTGCTTTAAAATCAAGAACAAATAAAAGGATTTTAGTTCATTGTTCATGGCTTTACTTGACATTCTCAAGCTAAAAATAACAATAACATCAGCATCTGGTTTGACTTAAAGTACATTGAAATCACATTGCACAGAAGCTAACTTAAGAGGGCAGGCCTGCCATCTAAACAACACTTCAGTGTTGCTTACATTTAGTTATAGAATTAACAAGAACCCTACAAACCCTTTAACTTTTACTTAAACAACGCTTAGATACTCTGCTTGGATATTTTCTGCTTAAATAATATAGCATAAAGCTGTATATAACTATAAACCATAATATACTGAAAATGTGGACACTGATGTTTTAATTCGATATATGAATTCATGTCTTTCATTTAGTCTTTTAATGGGGTTAGTAAGGGTTTTTTTTAACAAATGTTGATCAAAATTGTCAGTAAATAATTTTAAACATTTTCAATGTTACAAAGTTTTTTATTAAATAAATGCAGCCATAGTGAGCATAAAAGATCTTTCAAAGAACTTTTAATAATCTTACTGATTCCAAACTTTTGAACAGTAGTGCATTTAAAAAAAATTATGACTTGAATTTACCATTTATTTAAAGGTAAGTGGTTGCAATCAATTTATTTATTTTTTTATTTATATATATACTAATTTTGTTAATCAGCTGAATATGTTTATTTGCTAAAATAAATGGATTGTAACCACTTACCTTATAAAATGTAGTAAATTCAATGAAGTCTGTCTACTGATTATAAATTAAAATGTTGTTTAACATCGTCAACAAAGCTGTCAGAGCTTGACATTTCATGTCAGCTACTCATCTGCTCTTAAGGGATCTTTAAAAAGTCTCCTTTTGCCATTATGGCCTCCAGATGTGTGTTTGATGCCAGCAGCAATCAAGTGCCTGTGCGTCAACTCAGTGTCATCTCGGCGATGCCACTCAGAGTTCAAGGGTTCATAATTCATGATGCACCTTTAAGAAAGGTTTATTACTACAGCATGGTAGTAATGTACAGCACTGCCCATCTATATTAGTCTTTGCTGCTGTCTTATGTGTACTCAAAAGTATCTACTTAAAAGTGATCATTCATAGCAATAGTATAATTTCTAAGCAGACTTTTGACTAGACCACTTTTCAGCCTATAGTTTGGCAAAAACGGTTCAATAGAAAGTCTGATGACTCTGATCTACATATAATGCAAACAATGCAGAATGGTGTTGTGCTTTTATGTTGAAGGGGGTAAATCTATATCTTTAGATATATGCAATCACCTAAATGCCTGTAGCATTGTAAATTAATCCTACAAATATCTTGCAAAAGCAAAATTGTAGTTTTTTGCTTGTTTTTCAACTTTGAAATTGTATACATTTACATTTAGTCATTTAGCAGACACAATAGTTTTTTGTCTTGGCGCGGTGAACAGAAATGCAGGAAAACCCGAAACAGGTGTTTTTTCATTTGCCTGTTAAAGACTGTAGGTCTTCAGCTTGGAAAAATTAGATGAGTTCATTTCTCTTCAGGATTTACTGTAAGCCTGATAGGTATGAAGCTCTAGAGCCAGCTGTCTTTAAGGCACATGTTGACTTCAGATCACGTACACAGAAGAAGGGCTCATAGTTTCAGTAGGCTTGGTCCACACAGGTTACTGTTTGTCTGATAATAAGGCCACCATGTGTGAAGGTTTTCAGCTGGATAGTGGATACCTAATAAGGTCCAGACTTGACAAATAATTATCATGAAAAACGAGCTATGCAGTTGCACATCAAAGCCAGGCAAGCTCCACGAAACAGCTTATCTCAACACAGCAACAAGTCACATGATAAAACATTCAAATAAGCTTTATTAGGAAAATTCATCTGACAGTTAGTAATTTGTATTTTATATTAATGTATTATTGTGGCATTTTATTGATTGTAATTATTTTATTTAAATATATATATATATATATTATTTTTGTTTTGTAATTTTGTTTTCTAGCATCTGCAGAAGTTTAGATACAAAATTTGTTCTGCAACTATAAATGATGGTTATTTAGTAAAGGTTTTACTGCATGACAAAAATTATAATGATGTGGTTGCAAGTAGCATTGTAAGATCAAACGTTAACAAAGAATGCATGAAATCCTCAAAGCATTGCATTAAAAACTCACATGCAAAAGGACATGCAACTATAAAAAATAGATAGATAGATAGATAGATAGATAGATAGATAGACAGATAGACAGATAGATAGATAGATAGATAGATAGATAGATAAGAGTTAAGTAAGTTCAACTAATTGAGTAATAAGTGTATGTATGCGTTTTTCAGAAGGAAAGGCCCAGTCTATCTTCAGACATCAACAACACAGGAAGTTGTGCGTCTTCTTAATGGACCACCCCTTTGCCCTTCATCTGTTCCTAAAGAGACTTTTACAGCCCATTTCTCTCTGTGAATTTCCCATTGCAAAAGATGGGATGTGTGCAGTGCTCCGTGGAATGGAGCAATGGTTTGCCATAACAATCCCCTGTGAGACTGAGCCGAGCGCTGTGACCAACTCTGATGAGAAACACACACACGGTGATACTGTCCTGCCCACGCTCTGTGTTATGTGTAGCTCAAATCTCAAGGGATTTCCTGAAGCAAGATATGTTTAACCAACAACAGTTGGCAAACTAGCTGGCAGAGATGATTAACACAGTTGACAGACAACATCTACACACAAAACAAAACATCTCTCTGACTGATGGCTTGTGAAAAGAGCTTTGACTGATGGCTTGTGTCTTTGTGACATGTCACATCCTCTCTGCGGTCACTGAAACTCCCATCTTGTGGGCTGAATCAGAGATTATCATGTATATAAAAGATGATATGGATGTCAAATGTCAATTCTCTGACTAACAATTACAGTTTTAAAAGACAGTTAGGGACTTGGTTGCAAAACACAAACTTGCCCATATGATGAAATGTCTAATTTACACTAAAGTTTTTATGACTTACATGTATGCGCTCAAAACTGTATTTATTTGATCAAAACTACTTTGAAATGTAATTTATTTCTGTGATAGGAAAGATATATTACTGGCATCATTACGTCTTGTGTTCATTAGGCTACTTAGTTTCACACGATCCTAAATAAATCTTACAGACCCTCAAATGTCTGAATAGTAGCATGTTTGGGGGCAAGTTGTCAAATACACATGTAATGTAACTGTAATTATTTATTTTACTATATTATATAAAACTGTAAAACAATGAATTACAGTGCCTACTGGCCAAATCAATTTAAAAGTTTAATTCATAATATTTTAGATTTTTCAATGTTTCAGAATGGCTTTGCCATTTAATATTTGATAATAAAAACAATATTAATATATTAAATTATTTAAATATAATAATTATTAAAAATAAAATACTAATAAATCAGTGACATATATATATATTTAAATATATGTCTCACTTATTTATTAGTATTTTATTTTGTGCTTTATAAGACTATAACAGTAGAAATAGGGTGTTATTTTCACCTTGTCAATCTTTCTCAACCTAGTGGAAATACCTCTCAGGTTATCGGGCACACTATAGTAAATGAATAAACAAATCAATAAATGAATAAACAAATCAATAAAACCAGCCCTGGTAGTCTCTTGAAACCACTAGAGAGCAGCAGAGAGCTACTATATGATCTCTATAATATTTAGCCAACCTTTCCTTCAGAATTGCTTGAATTAGTCACAAAAAATGAGAAAGATGGAAATAATAACACAAGCAATACAAATATTAACAAAACTGTAGTTTTCATACATTTTAAACCCATGACATTTGCTGACACGAATGTCTTTTAACTTTTCAAGAGTCAAATGTGGTTTTGCTTTAGAGAACAAAAAATATGAAACAGCCTGCATGAGTCCGAGAAATCCTTGTTAATAAATGTAAGAAGCTATATGTGAAATGTCTTGTTTATAAATGAGATGTTAGCTCAATTAATTTTAGCTTGACAGCTCCATTGCTTTATCTTCAGGGAAGGGCAATCTGATGTAATGAAGAACAGTAGCTTTCCTGCTCATCTGAAAACTTGGATTTAATGATTGTATCTATTACTTTATATTCATAGAGGTTCTCAAATGATTGCTCATGTAGACACTGCCCTTCATCACGGGCCTTCAGCGGATTGTGTGAATTAGATTCAGAGCTCAGTGACTGGACAGTTATTGGACAGCCAGTGAGGACACAGTATCCTGTTCTTCTAGTTTTTTTTTTTTTGTTGGTGCTTGACAAGACATAGAAAACAATTCAGTTATATGATCAAATATGAATATGCTCACCCTCAAAACAAGCAATTATTTGACTGCATTCAGTCTTAACATTAAACTCAATTACCTTATGATTAAAACCAGTGGCAGTTTTAGGTATGGGCGAACGGGGCAGCCACCCGGGCCGGTATTTTTTCATGACATGTGGGGGCGGCACAAGCACTAATTGGGGGGAAAATCATCTGCGCCCCTAAGCGGTTTTCTATTATCTGTCATAGCCTACCTGTGACTATGGCGTTTAAATAGTTTCAAATCTAGCGCTCAAAAAACAAGACCATTCTCGTGAGGGTGCTTTTCTGCACCGCGAGAGCACACAATAGAGGTCTGCATTCAGCTGCGGGACCCGACCAGACTTCTTGCGGCGCGGGAATAAATTCCCGAATGTTACAGACTGCGGATGCGGTCGGTAACGCTGGTGTAATTTGAACGGGAGCGGGTGGTCTAACAATATAGAGTTCCCGATGTTTTTTTTTTTTCAGAAGAGCATATCTGTGATTTCCTCATTCTTATAGATCACAGACTGTTACACATGCTGAACGCATGGACCACCGCGCGACTCATCTTTGGTGTTTGCGCAAATTCGAAAAATGCCGCCCGCCAGGACAATTCAAATCTATTGGTACATTACATCCTCCTCCCTAGGCCCTCTTAGGCCCTCCTATTATAGTCCTGGCTTCTGGCTACCAGGGGGTCCTATGGAGGATGGGGGCTTTGGGGGCTCTTAGAGGGCCCTCTGATTATGAGGCTTAACAGCCTTACAGAAGGCCCTCTGACTAGGGAGCGGTAGCATGGTGGGATGGAGGCGGTTAACCTGCCCGCTGAGTGGCCCCCAGACCTGTGTAGCAGTGTAAGAGCTTGACCAGCGTAATCACTCCCAGGGCTGTAGTGGAGGCAGTTTACCCACTTCTCAATTGATCTAAATGCACATCATAGTATAGTTTATGCACAAAATGTGATCAAAGAATTCGTAGTTCACCCACATCTTATTTTGCCACTCCCCACCGATCACTTCGTTCTGTATGGGGATATGGTACATATCTTCTGGCATGTTTCAGCTGGACACGGTACATCACTAACCGTGCCCCAACATGGCTCTCACTGTATGTTCACACCAGGAAAGACCAAAGCGAACACGTGGCCAAGGTCGTTGAAGAAGCTTCGTTGTTGAATTTGCTGTTTTCACTTTGTTCATTCATTGGAATGTTTGATTTTACCTGTTAGCGTGGGGTGTTGGTAAATCTATATATTAGAATTGGTTTTCACACAACCGCGTCATAACTCATTACATTCTGACAACCCATGTGTAAACCTGCTGTTTATCTAAGTTATTGGTTTATTAAATATGACACGGGTGGGTAGTATTTGTGATTTCGCTTACTTTACCATTTCATTCTGTTGGTGTCCTTGAATTTATTTGTTCCTGGCCCTGCGCATGATATGACTGCCCCCTAGCTACAAGGATGTAATTGTCTTCTTTGGGAAAGCTGCAAAGCAACAATTGCAGATTATAACAGGTACATGGCATTTTGGTTCACTTTTATAGACATTTCAATTTCTGGTTGTGCTGCGTTGCTACCTGTCTCTATAAACAGAGATGGGATAACCTGGTGCTAACATTAATGTGAGGTAATGGCATTAGGCTGTACTGATTATAATTTGATATCCAACTTACTGTATCTTAAGCCACCTTCTTTTTACTTTTTCAGAGTTAAAAAGTGGCAAAAGATAGTTTTGTCAACATCATTCATCCAGTAAAGTAGACTTACTCCTGTATTTCATTTTACTTAATATTTACTTTAGAAATTATCCTGAAGAAACAATTTTGAAGGACATTATATGCCTTGTACGAGCAACTGAGACTTGAGTGTTTGCAGATGTTTAAGAGGCCTGTGTTTTTTTTTAAATAAATGTGACTGCTCTTCACATAAATCTTCATGATACTGGTGGCTTTACCTGAGCATAGTGCAAGGACAATGTCCAGAAGGGAGCGGAGAGGAGTACCGTTGATTTTTGCGGCTGTGTTCACTGTCCATTGTAGGGTCTTGCGGTCAGCAGCACTGCAGTTCTATTTTAAAGGACATTACTTATGCCTTGTATGAGCAACTGAGACTTGAGTGTTTGCAGATGTTTAAGAGGCCTGTGTTTTTTTTTAGATTTATCATTTTGCTTTTCAAACTGTATTGAATTTGTAGATTGTTTGTGCTCTCCCTGTAAAAAAAACAAAAACAAAAAAACAACAGCATGTCCTTACATGAGATGGTCCTTTGCTGGTTTATGCTGGGGTAAGATGGTCTTTTGCTGGTTTATGCTGGGTTAAGATGGTCTTATGCGGGTTTAAGCTCGTCTTTTGTTGGTTTATGCTGGGTTAAAATGGTCCTTTGCTAGTTTATGATAATACTTTTGCTAGTTTATGCTGCTTCAAAACCAACCAGTATATTTTATTTTTTTCAGCAGGGCTTTATTTCATTCATATTATCTGCAAGTACAGTTATTTAAAAATAAACATTTAAGACTATACCACAAGGGTACATTCTTTTTCACAAGAAGAAGAGAAAGAAGAGAAGCCAGATAAGCTTACTAAATATGTTAACTAAAGAATATAGATTAATCTTTACCTTGATTAGCCTCTGCCCCAACAGTCTTTCCCAACATAACAGTACACCAACAAGTTTTCTCATCTTGCTCAAAAACACATAAATTAACACTTAATTTCAACATTTACTCCCCCCGTACTGGGATCTAGAAATCCCTTTCCTGAAAGAACCAACATTACTCATGTTGTCCCACCGCAAACACACTCATTTAACACTGACTACTTGTAATGAAATTAGCTTGTGACAAAAAATCAAGAAATGTTGCATTAGCTCATTTTAATTAAGTAGATTGAGCAAGCAGCAATAAAAATCAGTGTTTTGAGTGACACAATTTTTATTGTATATTTCAGACTTGTAAAACCACCTTTTCTTACGGGTATATACTGTAAATCCCATATTATCAGTAAAAGAACCATATACCCATTTATACAAACAGATATATTCGAATTTTGATCTTTGACAATGATTTGTCTCTTTTATTGCAGAACATCAGTTTTAATTCAGTTCTGAATGCTAATAATAACCTTTGTCCAAGCGATCAAATGCATTTTGACATTCAAAGTAGGTTTATTTTCCATTACATCGTACACATTTACATTATGTTTCGTAGTGGGTGGTATGCTGAACAATTTACCCTCAAGCCTCAGATGAACTTGATGTGGATCCCACAATGCAAACAAAATGAGTAAATCACTGCTGCTTGCATTGCAGAAAGTACATTAATGCAGCATGAAACATAGTGTTCTTTTTAAGAATACAATATAAAAAAAAGACTTAAACATTAATAAAATACACTAATAAAACATGTTACTGTATGTGTGTATTGTGACTCAGCACTTGGAAAGCGATGCCTATTAAAAAGGGAGTTTGTACTGATTACTGCTTTGCATTAAAAACATTAATAACAGTTTGATTGTTTGCAGTGAAATCATTGATAAATGATGAAAGTGCTGACAAGAGATTGTTTTCAAATGAGCCACTTAACCATCAGAGTGGCCCGGGACAGTGACATGACCCTTTGCTTCATTATTTAAACTGAAAAAACTCTCTTAGCAGAGATGGAAACGAGGTGGAAAGTGCTTCTTCATTAAACCCACAAGCATTACTGTCAGTCTGAGTGTCAAAATGCATTGGGTAAATGTGATAGTGGAGGATCTGAGCTGGATAATTAACAAATATACTCAAGCTGCGCAGGACTAATAAGCTTGCAGGTGTTGGCGTATTGATTTTCACCTTATAATTCAACCTTAATGTTATGATAATGCCTCCATGTACATTCATCTTTCTGTGTAAAAGATGTGAGTGCTAGTCCTATAATTTATGACTATAATTAATGCATCTAACATTTGATTCTCTACCTCGGCGCCTGGAATCCAGGATCTTGCGGACCTGGTAGATTTCCTCTCCATCCAATAGCAGGAGGGAAGTTGGGAGCCGCAAACTCGTCCTGGTCCCTCTCTCCGTCAGGTACAGCAGTGGGCTTCAGCAAAGAGACATGGAGTTGGTGATATTCGGTATTCGACAGGAAATTCTAAATGGTAAGAAACTGGTATTATTTGTCTTAAGATTTTGAATGGACCCACATACCTTGGACTTAGGTAGGTGTGGTCGTAGGTCCCGAGACAAAAGACCCACTGTCCAGGCTCATACTGGGGACTCGGGTGTTGAAGACGATCTGCCTGTTCAGTAACTCGCCAGATGGTCCTTTGCAGATGGATGTGAGCAGCATCCTAGGTCTGTTCACTGCGTTGAAGCCAATGGTCTACAGAGGGTAAGTTGGAGGGCTCACCAGACCAGGGGAACAGGGGAGGTTGATATCCGAGAACACACTGGAACGGTGTCATGTTGGTGGCAGGTTTCCTTAAGGAATTTTGAGCGTACTCTGCCCAGAGTAGAAATTGGCTCCAATCATTCTGAATTTTGATGACAGTATACTCTGAGAAAACGAATTAACTCCTGGTTGAGCCTTTCAGCCTGTCCATTGAATTCAGCATGGTATCCAGAAGTGAGGCTCATGTTGATGTTAAGTTGAGAGCAAAAGGCCTTCCATACACTCGAGGCGAATTAAGGTCCCTGGTCGGAGACAATGTCCTCTGGAAGACTGTAAAATCTGAATACGTGTTCCATCATGATGTGTGATGGTTGAAGGGTGGCAGATCAGTGATGAAGTCCACTGCAACATGGCACCAAGGTCTCTGGGGAATGGGAAGAAGGTTGAAGAAGGCCGGCAGTGCGTTCTGTTGAGGATTTGGTCATGTTGTAAACAGTACAGGATTTGACCAGAATCAATTCGTTGTCAGTTCTGTGGTGGCTAGGATTCCTGGATGGCCCTGGGGTTGTCGTAAATGAGGTGCAGCAGGAGCGAGCGGAGGTTTTCAGGCACACATGGCTTTAAGCGGATCACTGTCCCATCCAGTTTGCGCTGCTAGTTTTCTGAAAGTCATTGTATAGTCAGCAGCTGAGGAGGTGCCCTGTTTTAATACCAGTAACTCGTCTCTGGCATCCTTTCCATCCACAGAATAGTCAAAAACCTTAAATTGACAAAGGAAGCTATGATACGAGGGGAATGCCATCTGACGTTCCTCCCACAGTGCGGTAGGCCAATCTTAAGCCTTGCCCGTGAGTAATGAACATACAAACGAGACCTTACTGTCCTCCTAAGTGAACCAGTTAGGCTTTTGATTCATATAGATAGTACACTGAAGCAAAAACCCCTTGCACTTGCCTGGTGCGCCGTTGTATTTGTCAGGAAGAGTGAGCCATGCTGGGTTGAGCAGCGCTGGTGTAGGATGCGGAGTAGGTGGTGCTGGAGGATCAACATGTTGGCTTTGGGTGGCAGTAGCTGTAGTTAAGGCGTTAAATCGTAGTCGTGACACAGGCAGAACAGGTCAGGGCAGGCAGCAAAAATCAGCAACGATAAACAGTCCAAAACAATAAACGGGAAACACAACCAGAAATAAATGCTCAGTAATGACACTGGGGCAATCAAGACTTCGCGTCTGTCCATCTGAAAGTCTGAGTTTTTATAGAGCAGATAATGCATCGCACCTGGGAGCGAATCAGCCAAGGTACGTGGGTTAATGAGTAGGGTAGTGACTTTAATACTCAGGTGACGGTTCCCGCTGCTGATGGCTGGAGAGAGCCACAGAGGCGCAGTTTGTGACACTAAGACCTTGCAGCATCTAACAAAACATTGTCAAATATCCAGAACACTTTGCATTGTATCGGTGAGATATGCACAGGTACGCACTACAGAAAATGTGAACATCTATTCAGTTGTGTTCTGTCTTAATATATAAACTTTTAGACAATGCAAATGTATTACCAAAGGGCCTAATTAATACAAACAGCGTCATAATTATTCTAGCACATAAATGATCCATGTGCAGAGAGAACATGCAAACTGGACTAAGGGAATCTGCTGGGACTGTAATGAAACACAATTATTATGCGTGTGTGTAATGTGTCTCGGTGAGAGAGTCGTTCAGTGGGTGGAGCTGCAGTCGTATTTCTCTCAGCGCTTTATGGCTGCAGTGAAACGCAGGTTGTAAATGCATCTTAAATGAGGCTCCACGCTTAGACAAAGGTTTTCCTCGGAGGACAAACAAGGGTGTCTGAGCATCTTGTCAGTTGAAGGGGGGGTTATGGGAGTCTAAATAAGATCACGTCACCTTGAATCTATCACTGTGTAAATTGCTTTCTATATAGGATAATGTGACCCAGGCTGATTTGAGTTTCTGTTTGGGCAATTGGGAGGAAAATTGAAGAATTGAAAATTGATTATTGAAGACCATATCTGAGTGATGTTTCTGCATAAGAGTCATTATTAGAATATGGTAACCAATCTGTGCTTTAAAAAAAAAAAAAAAACTTATTTGCAATCAAATTGAAAAATATTTTTTGATTATAGTCTTAGTATTTTAAGACACCATATTAGATTCTATTATTGGTTTGGTGAAAACATTTTCATTGGTAGCGTAAAAAACAAACGCCCTTTTACTCTGTTTACACTGTTTTAGTGCGTGTTTCTTTAAATACTAATGAGCTTTACTGACCCCGCCCCTCTCTTCCTGGGGTGAAAATCTATTCTCATAAGACTGTTTACTTTTGTCGTAAAAACTGCTAACTAGCACATTATTAAGAATGGCGATTTGCAAAGATTCATAAAATTACATTATACTCACTTATTCTTGAGGTGAAGCTATATTACAAATGATTTGCACAAAGATAAATGCATTTAGGTAGATTGGGGTGTATTTCCTTCAGAAACAAACATAATCCACTACTGTATGTCATCAGCAGCTCAGATGTTGGGAGTAAATCATGAACTGATATGTTCATTATTGCATTCAACAACAAAGCATCTCAATTGCTTAATCTGAGACACTCTTGTTTGCATCTGCTCTGGGGAAACAAGTATTTGGGTCAAAGATGAAAGGGTTTAAGCTTAAAAAAATAAGTGTAATACTGCTTCTGAGCTAAAAATATGATACATTTTCCTTGATTTACAGAAGACACCAACTAAAATGTCATTCAGTAAACAATTTTATTAGGCATATTTACAACAAAAGTCAATTTATGACATATTAAATGTAATTATTTTCACCTCAAATACTAATTAGTTGTAATTTTACATTTTTTTAAAATGTTTTCTACTATCCTAGATTTTGCCCATTTGTCAGCAAAGATTTATACTAATTTAAAACACGCTAAAATGTAAAATTCTCCTTTATTTGATATATTTAATAAAATGTAAAGTCAAAATAAGCATGTTGTTTAGAAACTTTGCTTACATTTATTGTGCTTTCTGTGATATAAGATCCCTTTTTTAAATTTCTTTTGATGCAGAAGTCAATTCATAAACTAAAATATATTTAAAAATATTCCAAAATAATTTAATGTCATTCCTATAGTAACTTTTGTCATGTATATAAATATGTCTGTCATTTCAAAAATTTTAAAATGCATTGCTGCATAACTTATTAAATGCTTTACTTGTGTTTTAGTGGGTCCAAGGATGAAAATAATAATTTAACAAAAAGTGCTCTTTTTAAAATTGTACTGAAGTGTGCTATAAAGTGATGTTGCCAAAATAATTTCGGGAGTGAATGACTAATCAGACACAGACGTTTTACTAATCTCGTCAGCCAATCCGATTTCATCCTATCTACTATAAATAAGCCAGTTTCCTTCCCTTATCTTGTTATAAGCATCCCTGCTCTGCCCCTTTTCCGCCTTGTCCGTACTATCCTTCGGGGGGTCCGAGCCGGACACCGAGCTCTACATACTACTATTACGATCGGGATTATAAGGAAGTACGAACTACTGAAATCAGGAAAGTACATTCTCTTATTAGTGTTTTTTTATGTCATTAAAATGTATACACTACAAAGTCTACATTCAATGCTTTTAAGTTCACTTTGTTTTCACAAGGTTTGTAAAGACATTTTGAATGGTTAATTGTAAAGAGCAAAAGGTTTTTTGATATACTCTCAAAGGTGTCTTGAGCTCAAAGCTCTCCTCGCAGTCTTCAGATAAAAGCGAGAACCCGACACCAAGCTCAGAATCAAATTAATGACAAAATCTATCATGTCTGCTGCCAACCTGTCACCATTAATTCACTTAGAAACTTGGTCGAATGAACCATGGTGTCTGCCAAAATATAAATCTCTCCGAATAGCAACTCAAACATAATCAGCGTAACACCTCGTTTAACGGAATCACTAGTATTCCGTGTTGAAGTGCAAACCTACAGGAGCCATAGGTTAAACTGTAATATAGTCTTTTATCTAAAGTGGAGTTTGTGAAGTTTGAGATGAAACGATGTCTCAGTCCGGTTTGCTCCTCATTATTCTTAATTCAGGTGTTCACTAGTCTTCTTCTGGCACTCTTTCTCGCTCCACGTACACAGTCATTGGGATTGAGGGTGGTCCTCTAATAGGACTGTCAGGACGCTTTGAGGCTTTGATGGAGAAATTGAGACAAATTTGTCTTGAGAGACAGCAGCGAGACATTTTTGCCATGCTTTGCTACTTGAAACAATCTCTCCCAGCACGGCTATCATTTCTTTTCTTAATTAGTAGGCATATTGTAAAATGAGCCCAAATGAGTCATGTATGAGTTTTTTTTTTTTTACAAATTAGTTCAGTCATCTGATTTAATGGCATGATTATGTGACATGTACCCATGATAGCTGGTTTTTCCTTGCCTGTACCGTCCTTGGCTTGCTTGCACGATTCTCTGTAAAACTGCTTTGGCACCAGTGCGCTGTTCCCAAATCTAGCAAGCGGTCTCCTCTCAGTTGCACACCTGATGCGTAGACTGTTCCAAAAGGTAGGCAGTATAATTATAAAGCATAATTACACTGCCTCCAGATATACCTGATTTTGGAAGAATTCCAAGGCAACAGCACATGTCTCCTTTTGCAGAGAAGAGGATCCCAGAGTACACTGCATCAAGCTCTGTGAGCAGAATAAATCAAATATGGCAGATGCTGTCAGAAAAGTGTAGATTTCAGTGAATGCAGGAGAAAGTATTATACAATTGTTTGTTCTAATTAAAAACTAATGAGTTTGTTTGTGCTAAACACTTTTATTCTTATTGGTATTAGTCAAACTTGGCAATTAAAAGTTTTGGTAACACTTCAGAATGTCACGATGAGAGCTCGTAATACTCGCGCTCCGCTCCCTCACGAGCAAGGAGAACACTGAGGCAGGAATCCAATATAAACAGCATTTATTTCAAAAAACAAAACAAGGACAAGCGATGAGCTACGCAGAGTGTACAAACATACATGAAACGTTAACAATCGACAAAGACATGGGACATGGGGCCTGAATTTATACAAGGACTAATTACACACACCTAGACAAACACGGCTTGCAGAGAGGGAACACTAATGAGCCGGGTGGAGTCACAAATGAGGGACAACATGAGGATACAAAAGGTAAACACAAGACATGAAGCACATGGCACAATATAAACAAACACACTAAAGCACAAGACATGAGAAGTAACAACATACAGGCAGACAGGGCACGCTACCTTGTGACATATACACACTGACCAACACACAAATGAGAAGCAGATTAAATTATTAAAACCTAAAGAGATCTGAAATAAAGCTCATCACATTTTTACCTTGTGCTTACATTGCTGTCTGCTCACTGTTGCGTGACTGCAGATCCAGACACAGAATAAAAATTCAAATTATAGTTCTATAATGTTTGTCAAGTGCAGATACACACTGCACAAACATACAGTACCTCTGCAAGCTGTGATGGAATAAACTGATAACCAGGAAGAATCAACTTTAAAGTGAAAGATAACTCTTGGTCACAAGATGTGTGAGAGAAGAGCAATCCCTGATACAAAGCCTAATGCCTCTCAAGACATGAGGTGATATGACATTTCAACTAGGAATATATATTTTTTTTAACTGCATATCATTCATTTTCTAAATACCCCACTGTTTTGGTTGGCTGAACCAGTTCTTGATTGTTATTATCTGTTGAAGTAATATTATTGCGAAGTTATGCTGATGCACATGCTACACAGTTGAACCACATTCTGCATCTGTTGCTGCTGAAGTTCCTTCAGTAAACTAGCATTCACCTGAAGTTCTGTTTGTAGGTCTATGTAATTTTGCTGAACATAACACCGACTTCAAAAGGCACTGTTACGTCCTTTTTTATTTATTTATTTATTTTGGGAAGTGTTTTGTGTGTTTTTGTACAGGATAAAGCTGATTGGTTCCTGTAGCTGAATTGATGCCACACCCTCCCAGCTACCTATTAATAAAGACTCCACCCTCATTTCCTGCTGCAGCGCTGATGCTCGTTTGCCATGCTAGAACTCAGTTAGCAACAATATCAAAGTCAGCTGATACAGGTCCAAACTCTTGAGCTTGAGACGCAGCCTGATGTTCGTCTGAAAGAGCTTGAGCTTCAGTTAAAGACTGACCAGCCTCCCAAAACAAAGGAAAATATAGTTCCTGGGTCAGTAAGTGCATCCTCTCCTCTCCTTGCAGTATCGCAAACGGCATCCGTAAGTTCATATGATTTCGAAATTTCATTAGTTCCATCTTTCAGAGAGAGTGAAGTCAACACAAACGTTGCAGTGCAAACTGTTAGGGAAAGCATAGGAGGTAAAAGCTCAAATTAAAGTGGCAGTTTTATGTGCGTATGAGTTCGTTTCGGAGGCTTATCATCAGAAATGTAGAAAACATATAAAAATCCCCAGTCAACTTTTGTTTAGTTCACTTGTTAAAAGTACTCTGTTTGAGAAATGGTATAATACTAGTAAAATCACGACTTTTAAACAATTAAAGGAGTTAATCTTGGCTGAGGAGTTTAAAGATTGCATTTCTGAAAGGATTGTTGTTTATTTACTGGTAAATAAGTTTAGATACTGGTGCTGCACAGACATTCATTTTGGCAAGTACTCTACTGTTTTCTTCTCAGTCTAGCTGCGGATTCGATATGTTGATTCAAGGAATTGAGTTAGGGGTTGTGAGAGTTCCTTTACACAACATTTACTTGCGTTCTAACATTGTGACTGGTTTAGTCAAAGTTGCTGTATGTTCCCAATTGCCAGTGAAGAGGATTTCCCTTATTCTTGGAAATGATCTAGCTGGAAATAAAGTTACTACTCTCCTAATTTCCCAATGTTTTTGAATGAGTGAATGATACATTTTTATAGCGCTTTATCATGTATGGCCATGCACCCAAAGTGCTTTACAATCATGTGGGGAGGTCTCTCCTCAACCACCACTAGTATGCAGCATCTACCTGGATGATGCGACAGCAGTCACAGGACAACGGCGCCATTGCGCTCACCACACACCAGCTACAGGTGGAGAAGAGAGATACAGCCAATCAATGGATGAGGATTATTGGAAAGCCATGATAGACAAGGCCCAGTGGGCTTTTGACCAGGACACCATATATATGAGTGTCATGGAATTTTTAATGACCACAGAGAATCAGGACCTCAGTTTAATGTCTCATCCGAAAGGCGGGGCTCTTTTGACAGAATAGTGTCCCCGTCACTATACTGGGGCATTAGGACCCACACAGACCACAGGGTGAGCACCCCCTGCTGGCCTCACCTAGTTTTCCCAGGAGAAGTTGTTTCATCTACTGATTCTCCATGCATGAATGGTCTTCGTTAAGGCAGTACTGTCGTATCCAGTGCTCGTTTGGAAAGTTCGGAAACCCTTGCAACTTTAGGTTCAAAACTCTCCCACTTATCTGAGTCAGCCCAAAATGAGTTATTACAGTTAATTGAAAAATTTTCATCACCCTTCTCAGATGTGCCTACTATAACGTCTGTACTAAAACATGATATTGATGTTGGTGATCATTATCCTATCAAGCAAAATGCTTATTGTTTAAACCCTACTAAAAGTGAGATAATGAAACAGGAAAAAGACTACCTCGTAAGGCATGGTTTAACTGTGGCTAGCTCTAGCCCCTGGTTTTCGCCCTGTTGGTTAGTTCCCAAGCCTGATGGTTCCTCACGTTTCTGCACAGACTACCAAAAGGTTAGCCAAGTCACCAAAGCAGATTCGTATCTACTTCCAAGAATAGAAGACTGTATAGACAGAATCGGAAGATCTAAGTTTGCAACAAAATTAGACTTACATAAGGGTTATTTAAGGATACAGTTACAGAACGTACCTTGGAAAATTCAAGGAGCCTTTGAAATGCTCCAGCGGTGTTTCAACATTTAATGTGTAAGGTACTGTCCAATGTGAATCATTGTGCTGCTTATTTTGATGATGTTGTGTGCTATTCAGAGACCGAGGAGAGTAATTTAAAAACGCTATTAAGTATTTACTAGATTTAAGGAAGCCAATTTAACACTCAACCTAGCTAAGTGTGAATTTTGCCAAAGTCAGTGCAATTATTAATTATTACTTTCCTGTACCTTAAACAAAAAGAGAACTCCGACACTTCCTGGGCATGGCAGGACACTACAGAAGTCTCTTATCGATAAGACGTCTCTTACTACAAAACCACTTACTGATTCCATTTGTTTGGTCCCCTCAGTGTCAGGTTGCTTTCAATTCTTTGAAGAATTTGTTGTGTAGTGCCCCAATTTTAGCTACTCCTGACTTTTCAAAAATGTTTAAGGTTGAGGTTGACGCTAGTGGTACTGGTGCCGGTGCTGTACTGTTACAGGAAGATAAAAGTGGAGTTGACCATCCCTTGTGTTTCTTTTCTAAGAAGTTTAATCATCATCAATGTAACTACAGCAATTGAAAAAAAAGCCCTTGCTTTTGTTAGCTTTGCAGCAGTTTGAAGTTTACGTTGGTTCATGTTCCCAAACTGTTGAAGTTTTTACTGACCATAGCCTCTAGTATTTTTTGCAAAGGTTCTGTAACAAAAATGAGTATCATCCCAATAATACCATACCTACAGTGAAGCATGGGGCTGGAAGCATCATGCTCTAGGGGGGGCGTTTTTCTGCACAGGGGACAGGCCGACTGCACTGTATTAAGGAGAGGATGAAGGGGGCCATGTATTGTGACACATTGGGCAAAAACCTCCTTCCCTCAGTCAGAGCATTAAAGATGGGTCATGGCTGGGTC
>JAUCMT010000114.1:20487418-20506594 GCA_032357475.1 Enteromius thamalakanensis
TGCAGCATCGCTATGACAACCAGGTACAACTTTTACACAGTGGAAAACCAACAGAGCCGAGTTGAGCCGAGTCGAGGCGAGCCGAGGCGAGCCCAGACGAGCTGGTACTATGTAGTGGAAAAGCGCCATTACATCTACCTACCTATCTATCTATCTATCTATCTGTCTGTCTGTCTGTCTGTCTGTCTGTCTGTCCGTCCATCCGTCTGTTGGTCTATGTATTTGGGGTTGATGGGGTTCCATTTTTGTTCTCGCTTTTCCTCGCTTTTAAATAGCTTATAACAGTGCAGTGCACATTTTACTTTCACTTCCAAATAAGCGGCAATTCGTATGCATAGTCATATTCAAAACTCCCCAAAACACCTCAGATAAGCGGCAAAAGTCAACAGGCTTTTCAGAATCCAAAATATTGTGAGAAATGCACATTTTGTTTCGAAACTAATTCGGTAACACTTTATTTAAAATGTCAACATTCAAAGTTTTTGTCTATAAAAAATGAGTATCTTTTTAAATTGAGTTGATTTAATTTTACTATAATACGGTTTTTGTGCTTCCTAAGCTAAAAAAGTGAAATTTTGCATGCTTTTTTCTACTTCATTTCAAATTCTTAAATAGCATTTAAAAGGTGTTCTCTGTCTGTTTCCTTTTTATTCCTTAAGAGAGAGAGTTATGTGGAGAATGTGTCATTAATGAGCAATATCTAACCAAAATCAACTTCAGAGAAGCCTTAAACGGGAAGAAGAAACTCTCTATCCTACAGGCCACGGGGTGAAGAAATGCTGCAGAGGAGACGAGAGACAGAACGTGTGTTAATAGACCTCCCTTAGCCTCCCCCCGCTTCTCCACACACTCCCTCGCTCCCAGATAAGAGGGCAGAACTCTCTCAATCCGGTCATTTCACACACTGCTCTGGGATAGGAAGGAAAGTTCTCCTCTTTTGTTTACTTTTCTCTCGTGTTAAGTGCCTACAGATTGGGAGACTCATTGAGACGTGGCTGTCTCCGCTTCTCCTTGAATTCTTTCATTGCCTTCTTATCTATCAGTGAGAGTGTTGTGGTTACTCAAGGCTCAGTGCCTCTGTCCACTTCTTCAGAGGGAACCTCGTGGAAACCAGGAGCTTCCAATCCAACTGTGAAGAGAAAAGAGTCGAAAAAGCCTCTTCATCTCCATCCAACCATGTGTTCTTCCATCAAAAGAGTTTGAACTACTGAGTTGGCACCTTCTCTTGACCGCAGGTGGCCTTTGCTGTTGCTCCTGCTGCCATGAGGTTTGCCAGAAGCGGTTGGCATCTGGCACTTCTGCTGGCGACCATTGGCCTGGTGAGTTCCGGAAACGGGAACAGTCAAGGGAGACGTGGGGGAGGCGAGAGGCGGAGGAAGCTCCACCGCGTTCAGCACGGCCAGTGCAGCTACACCTTCATCCTGCCGGAGATGGAGAGCTGTCAGGGAGGAGCGGAGCAGATGAGCAGGACCAACGTTGTTCAGCGGGACTCCCCGCCAGTGGACGGCGAGTTGCCCATTCAGAAGCTGCAGCATCTGGAGTCGGCCATGGAAAACAATACGCAGTGGCTGCAGAAGGTGAGAAGCACCTCATAATGAGACACAGGTGACTGGCGTCATTACGTCTTTCATTTCCTAAAACCTGGCCTGTAATCCTTTAAGTCATGTCGGGAATTATATTTACAAGTTGCATGCATTTTAAGGTATTAAAGTGCCCCTATTATGGAGTTTTAAAAATGACCTTTTACGCAGTGTGAATAAAAACAACCTGCAAAGTTTTAAAGTCATTGTTTCTCAAAAAGAAAGTAGTTTCTGAATCATTGAAACAAGTCATTTTTAAAACGAATCTTAAGCTGTTTCATGTTGAAGTGTAGCATATTGCCCACCCAATTGTTAGAAATGAAAAAGCAAATGCGTGTGCTGCTAGGTAGTTGTGGTTACGCTTTACACAAAGCAGCACTGCGCTCACAAACGCTGCTTTATCAGGTATTACAGATATTATAAAAATTGATCAGACCAATCACAGCAGATTGGCGGCACACTTTTTTGAAAAATGAAAATGTTTTTTGACCATGCATGCATGTCAACCTGTTGTTGGGGACTCCCAAAACCAAAATATGAACCTTTCATTACCTATAATAGTGGCACTTTAATTCTCAACTTACCAAGTCTGAAGGATGTCTATTGGCAGAAGCTATCATTATAAAGTTAAATGTTGACGATGTAACGTAATTTGTACTCAATTTCACTCACTGATGATGAAGAATGGTGGAAAAGCTTTCTACAAAATACTAGACAGGCTTGTGCAACAAAACAACACTTAATATCATTCTCTGTGGCAACAGTGAAATGCCAAAATGCAAGATAATACAGCTGCTCACCTAATGTGCATCCTAATGTGCAAACGTTGTCTTTGAGAAAAAGGGCAAAATGTAAGATGAAGATGGCTGTAAAGCTGCCAGTATTTCTAGTGTAATGTTGTCATGTTGGGACTGACTGTATTAATGACTTGCAAGCACATTTTCCAAATCCTCAACTTCCCAAGTCTGAGGATTTGGTTTAAATGTTAATGTTGATGGTGCAATTTAGTTTGTACACAATTAAGCGTACTAATGATGATAAGTAGAGGAAATGCTTGCCAGAAAGTACAACTCATTTAGCTGGTTTACAAGGGGACATGCTTGTGTAACTAAACTTCCCATCATCCTCTCAGTCCATGCTAGAATACTAAAATACAATATAATTTATGAATGATTTGCATAATGTACATCTTATGGTGCACTAGCACCAAAAAAGCTGTCTTCTGGCTGTAAGGCTGGCTTTAAGTCATGTTGGGAGTTGTGAACACATTTTGTGAACTGAAGTCTTAACTGTCCAAGTCTGAGGCAGAATGATTAAAAAGTGATATTTCAATTAATCACCTAATGCACTTGTTTTGCTGCAACAGCATCCAAAAGGCTTTGTCTTTGAGAAACGTTGCTGAGTTGATAAGTTTAAATATGTTCAACCCTTGAACTTACCAGGCAGCCTAAAAACTGTATTAGCGCATTAAATTCTGAATATGCAATGTATTCTGTATTTATTTCTAATAAAAAATACAATTATCAGCATATTGTGTAAATTGAAAAATAAATTGTCTAAACAAAAAGTTAATTTAAAAATGTAAAAGTAAATTGTCCTTGTAGTTGAATGTAGGTATTAAGCATAATAAAATAATTAAAATAATGACCAAACTGCAGATTATATGATGCATTGCATCATTTAACAAATTATCGTAATCAAACCAAATACCGGTCAGAGCAAACGCTTACGCCCCTGCTTCAGATATAAAGACCTGTGGCTCATTTGTATTCAGATGGGTAAACTGTTAGGGTGCAGACGCTGGCCAAATGGCCAGATGTACTTGTTTGCTGAGCTGATTTAAGAAGCTGAGCGATGCAAGTACATTAATCAAGATAGAATGGAAGAAGTTCTGGTTGAATACTCAATACTGCATGGTTTCCAAAAACTCAACCTGTTGAAAGCCATTTGACAGATTCCAAGACCTCCAATGCTTTTGGAACTGTCATGTGTGATTTCCATTAACAGGACTCTATTTGCAGCTTCAGCTAAGTGCATTGACTAAGCACCGCTTCAGACATCAAAATGAGCTTGCAAGAACTTTCACATCTGAATAAATAGATGAAACACTCATTTCAGTAATAATACAGAAGTGTCAATTAAACAGGAGCCAGATGACAAAACCAAAGAAGCATTTGATCTGCATAAATGACTGCAAAGTGATTTATTACTCCACTCAAATGTGAAGAATGTGGGTTTTTATTGGCACTTCAAGGCAACTCTGCTCAGTGACATTAATTGAGCTAATGAATAGATGAAGTGCCACGGTGTAGAGTGAAAGTTTGCCGTGTGTGTGCATGTTTTGCGTCTGTCTCTGAGTATTCATTGCACCACCCAAGTTGACAATCAATATGGCTCAAAGGGAGACGTCTTGCACCTCCTCAGGAAAGAGACGCGACCCTTGACTCTGTTTAAGAAGAGGTCAGATTGTGATAAGAGTCATTTAATTATAAACACTTGCTGCTCTTGTTACATTCATGCTTTTTTTAAGTTAAATTAGTGGTAAATAAAAAGGTGCCTGAATTACTTTAACAGCTGTATATCATCAATTCAATAAATCACTTATTTAATATATAAAATAAGTACATTAGCTTTCTTAGCTGTGCAGTAACTGACAGTAAGGTCTAAAAGACACTGTTTTAGTTTCATTTGTAAGAAATACTGAAATTTAGGTCATTGATGAAAAATTAATCAGGTAATAATTAAAAATAGCTTAACATATGAATATGTACATAGCTTAAATATGAATATTTAATAATTTTACTGTAAATATTAGAACAAAATATAAGTAGATTCTACATAGGAATACTACAGATATAGTAACAGTAATTATACATTTATTGTGTATATATATAATATAATACACACATGTGATGATATATCTAAGACAAATGTGTTAATATATATTAAATATATTTTTATATACTATAAATTATATAAATACAAATATATATATTTAAAAACATATTCATAATTGTAAAATATATACAATATGTGTGTGTCTTTATTTATACATAATAAATATACACACATATATTCTGTAAATAAAAACTTTTTTTGATTCGATTTACCATTTGACTTCATTAAAATAAAATAAAAAAAAGTATATAATGTGCATATACAGTACTGTGCAAAAGTCTAAGTACACTTCCCAATAGTTTTTGGGGTTGATTTCCAGGTTAATGACAACAATTTTTTGGAAATGTTAACTGATATTTCCAACTGAAACGCTACCGTAAAAGTAAATAACCCACTTAAAACCTTTTTTTGTTGGAGAAAATACTAGTGGCCTAAGACTTTTGCACAGTACTGTATATATGTATATATATATTACACACTAAGAAAATAAATAATTGAACAAGCTAAATTAGCTTGAAGGTATTCTCTAAGCTAATTAAAATCCTTTGAGGGCCTGGTACGTGTGTTGCTGCGGCTGTATAATTGGCCAAAATGTTTATGGAGGAGGGGTGTTTAGTTTACTGGCAAATGACTGAAACTAAACGGATATGCCCTCTTAGATTGCTCCTGCTGCTCACCCCTTACCTGATAACTGCATTCACTGGGAGACATGCCATCTATCTGACTCCATTAACAGGAAAGAAAGGGGAGGGGAGGCGGGGAGGCAGTGTATGGAGTATATGAGTGTATGGAAAGCATGAGGAGCCATTTGAAGTCTTTGCTTATTTTTTTGTGCAATGGCCGTGGACCAAAGATCTCCCTGGAAAAGAGTTCTTCAAAGGCCAAGGGATTAGCGATTGTACGTCCCATTTAGAGCAGCTTGAGATATGGCAAAGCCCCAGACCCCTTTGAGTGGGAGCCTCACTGGATGCTGAATAACAAGAAAAGAACCTGCAGAGCATTAAGCCAAAAAGCTGAATTCTGAATTGAACCTTCTGCACTTCTATTCACATGGTTTTTGGCTTAATGCTCTGATTGGTATAGAAAAAAGATACATTGGAGCTGAGGAAAAGGAGTCATTGTTAACATGTAGCTGTGAAAACATCTTTATTTAATAGCTTTTTTAAATAAAAGTAGCACTCTTTTATTATTCATGCATTGGGGATTTAGAAGTGACTCTTTCTGCATCGTTGGACCAGATGGTGGCGACAAGTGTCTGTATTTATGAGTGATTATTTGAATCAATCATTAAACAATTCATTAATAGTCTCGTGTAACCAGACCTGATGGCTGAAGGTCTGGAATAAATGGTATTCCTTTGTCCCAGGCCCGCCCATGAGACCATTTGACTGACATCTCAAACAACCAATCACAGTTTGTTTCATTCAGCATCATACTTCAGGGTGTGGAAATGTCACCACAATAACAGACCGGTGTGTAAACATTCAGACTTATTTTAATGATTAGGTAGAGCGAAATGTAAATAGTTCATGTGCACTTTTGTAAATCTGGCATTCAATTGATCTGATAACCACTCGTCGTCACAGTTATAAACACGACGTCTTTCATGAAGCAGTTTGGCATCACGGCATTGTTGTTTCCAGGCAGAACGTTAAAGAACGTGTCTCCCGGAAATCCTGAATAATTCAACCAATCCGACGACAGCTTCAAAAGTCCTTAAGTGTGCCATATGCATAAGAAGTTTAGCCCACGTTTCAAGGTCATGATGTATAATTCGGCGACTAATTCATTCAAACCGATTCATTCATTCATTAACGTAACACTAAACATCTACTTGCTAAAATGGACATAAAATAATATATAATATACATTAATGAGGCAAGGATGCATCAAAATTTAGCAGAAGGGGCATTATTAAGACTACTACAATATAAAAAAAAACATGTTTGAACTTTCTAGTTTCCAAAGAATTTCAAAAATAAAATGCATCATTGTTTTGGTAATAATTATTATAAATCACCAAATCAGCAAGTTAAAATGATTGAAGGATTATGTCAAACTGAAAATAATATCACACATGTAAATTATTATTGTCAAATGTCGTTTTTTCTTTAAATTCTAATAATATTTCCTATTTTTACTCTTTGTTTTTGATCAAACGAATGAAAGCTAGTGTATATAAAAATATTTTTTTATTATTATTTTTTTTTACTACACAACAAGTATGATCTTAAGACTGTAATTTAGTTTTGTGTTTAAATCAAATGTTTAAATCCCAGCTCTCCTCAGTAAGCTGCATGGTTTGAGGTATGATTCACGTCTGTAGTGCAAATTGTGCAGGACACACACCAAAGTTTAATACTTATCGTTAGGGGTTTGTTCAAATCCCTAACACTAAGTTTGAGCAATAATAATAGTGATGGTTGCCTAATTATTTGCAATGCAGCACAGTGCCAATGGTCAGCAGGCCTCATAACTGAAACAAGACCTGCAATTTGGTAAAAGCTATGCATTAATCACCCAGCAATCAATGCGCTTTTCCAAAGACACTGTAAAAACAACATTTAGAGCCAAATCTAGGCCTACTTAAAACAGTTTAAGCAAAGGTGGCTCAATTATTACTTTGTAAAAGAGCTGCTTAGAAAATAAAACATAGAAAGTAAATACTTAAAGAAGACAAGAACAGTAAAACATCTCAGCATGTGACTGGTTTTAATATGCACTGTTTCTCCTAATGCAACATCGCATTAACAAGCCTCCAGCGTCTTAGCTAATAGTTTTTTTTTTTTGTTCTCTGGCCTATTGTGCGTATCATTCCTCAATGGAGAACTGAGAAAGATAGACGGAGCAGAGCAGAGGATAGGAAAACACAAAGCCTGCTGAGTTTACAATGTCTCGGCACTGTCTTTAATGAGCCTGTAAAACGCCACGGTTGCAAGGCTTCCTTGGGAGTAGAGCGAAAGCTGAACTGCTGATTACTGGCGCTATCAACGTGCCGAATCTGAGCCGTACACATCAAACACTCACTCAGCGCACATGTTTCTCTCAGGAATGTTCTCTAGGAGCTCAAAATAAAAGTCGTAAACCCTTGTGGGAGGCTCACAAATATGTTAGGGAAGCCTGAGAATTGGAGATTGTTGCAATGGTTGTGACATAACATTTCGAATCTAAAGGTGACATAGCATAAAAATCTAAAATTTCCAGGTTTTAAGTGCTAAAGTCAGGTCCCCGGTGGATCTACCAACCAAGGAAACGTGAAAAAGATTTACTAACTGGGTTAGTGGCTTTGTATTAGTTTCTGGAAGCCTCTGAAAGCCTCCAGTGATGTTGCAAAGGGATCTCTCTATAATATCATCGGCCCATAATCTGTACATTTCTACAAAAGGTGATGTACTGTAATGCTGCGACAATTGTGCACCATGACGAAAAGTTTGAGCAAAACATGCTAGCAGAGCCTCATTGGATTCTATTTATTTACTGTAATTTATCTTGCTGCCGCCACACAGATCTAATATAAACATGCAATTTATTGTCATTTATACATAGCTACCTTCACAGACATAATTGACCGACTGTTTTTGTAACTCCTGTGTTTTTAATGTAAACTTGTGTGTAAATGAGAACTTATTTTAGTACTCACATGCCTTTGACAGCCACTTTCTGTCCGTGTCCTTTAGAAGTGTGCATTTAGAAAACCGTAATATATCAGAAGTTAAAGCTAATATGGTTTAAAATGCATGATTTCAGCGCTGTAAACATGACAATCAGAATCAAAACATGTTTTTAGCAGGTACGAGCTGGCACGGATCTAGTCTGGAAAAAGGGGCGGGGAGTAGCAGCTCATTTGCATTTAAAAAGAAAGACACGAAAATCAGGCTGTTTCTGCTTTTCACAGGTATTCAGGCATTTCCAAAATAATATAATTAATGGTCTGTGGGGCATTTTGAGCTGAAACTTCACAGGCACGTTTATACTTAATTACATATTGTAAAAAAGGGCATAGTATGTCTCGTTTAAAGCTCTCTTGCATATTCTGTAAAAATCTATGATCGTTTTTGGATGCCTCCTTATTGCGCACAAGTGTTGTAATGTCCGCTTTGAACTCAGATCTTTGTAGAAGTCCGGTGGCACAGCAAGACACTGAGTTCAAATAATAGGCACAATGTGTTAAATGTGTGCGTTCATGTGTCTTATAAACGTCGTCTCTATTTAGGCCTGTTCGTATATTGAGCTTGGCTCAGATCACAGCAGAAGGCTTCGCTTTGTTAAACAAACATCGCGCTCGTGTTTATCATTCTTGGGGAAGTGTCTTTGAGAGCAAAGAGAGATGCGGGGCTCGGGGAAGAGCTGGACATGGGCTCTCTTGTGTTGCTTTTACTGACATCAGTCAACATTAGGAGATCTCCCCTGGAGCCAGAACTCCTACAGAGCGACAACCGCCTCACTGATAGAGCTGAACCTCACAGCCGCTTTGGCACCAGCGCTGTATCTACTGAACACTTTTAGATGTCAATGAAAAATTGCTGAAACGCCGCCATGCTTCAAGATCCTACATTGTTGCTTTGCGCCCTAGTTATTTTATATTTTACAATTTAAATTTTATTTTATGTCATTTTGATTTTATATCTCCCAGTGTGACTTTAAAGGGTCAGTTCAGACGAAAATTAAATTCTGTTATTAATTACCATTGCTGGTAGTTTTATTGCTGTTTATGCATGAAGGGTCAAAGAGCTCTTGGACTGCATCATATCTTAATTTGTGTTCTGAAGATGAGTGAACGTCTTAAGGGTTTGAAACGACATGAAGGTAAGCAACAGTGAGTGACCCAACCCTTTAATATTACAGATATTAATATCTATAAAAAATAAGTCTCATTGGGAGATATAAAATCACAAAATTACAAGAAAGCATTGAAAAATAATACATTTTTGTGTTGCATTGGTAAGTGTGTGTGGGTGTGGTTGAACTAGTGTGAGGATCCTGAGTCAAAATCAGTTTTAAGACCAATTATGGAATATGGAAGCAAACTACAGCCTTTTCAAAAAAACAAAGTGAAAACACAGTGTTCTTGGCTTGACCTAGAGGATCTCATTGTCCGTCCTTGAATGTACCGACTTTTACTGTTCCCTTTTGCACAGCAGATGCCTTTAGAAACAAAATCCTTTTGTCAAATACAAAACTCATTTTTAAACCATGATTCATCTTTTGGCCCGTTAAAATCTTCTAAAATGTCTTTTTAATTGATTATATTCTAGTACATTTGGACTAATCAGAAGATACAGCATCTTTTTTCCTCCGAATGTTTGATAAATGTGGTATTGCATTGGTTTTTCTATGCGAATATTGATGTTATTCTAATTCAAGGACTTTTTTACATGCATTTAACCATACAATCATGTTGTAATATCTTAATCCTATGACCTAATCATGCATATATCCTGGAGTTTATCTCAGTAACGATAAGGGACAAAAACTAACATGGTTCCAGTAAGCATTAGGCAAAGTGCATTCAGAGTGATTTAGAGACAATCTCTGTTCTTTGTCTTGCAAGTGTCCTGAGACATGTGCTTATGGGTGCCTGAGTAAGCACTTCTCATTCTTTGCTCTTGTGTATGATTATACATTCAACATCATCTTATGTAAAAGCTTATTTTTTGCAATTGGTAACACAGCATAGAAATTGCACACTTTGACTTTAAGATTATATCATTTGAAGCTACAAGCAGATATAATAAATTAACATACTGTGCACCAAAACTAAAGTATTATTTAATTTTAATATGTTGTAGTTCACCTCCAATGAGACTGAACCTCAAAAACCGCATTGTATCCCACACATGGAGTCTAATTCCAGACCATTGGCTCATTGTTCTTCCCTCAGCTGAGTTGTGCAGATTACAGATGACTGATTAAAGTCTTGAGGTTTGCTGTTTGTTCTTATGAGGCACAGGGTTTTGTCTTGGGTTGATCAAAGGCATTTTTCCAAGTCAACTCATACTAACCGGTAGCAGCAATTAGTGCAGTACGTCTTTAAAACTGTGATAACTGTCATCTTAAATAACCTTTAAAAGGCTGTCTAATAATAACAAAAGCACAATATAATAAATGTGCATCCTGTTTTAGGGTCAAATGTAGAGATCACATGGAAATATATGCTTTCAACCTATCCCGTCTCCACTTGAAAACCCATTAGTGTTGCAACTCTCAACAAGCACAAAAAAAGGAAAAAGCCTCAAGTACTGGACCATCTGTTGGGCCTTTTGTGCTTATTTCTGTTCTCTTACAGTGTCGTCTTACATTTCAGCATTTACATTTGTTCGTGTTTATGTGTAGGACTGTCATATAAAATTTCAGTTCAGGCAGATCCAGCCAGAATTTCCAACGGCACATTACACAATTGCAATAATCCGTTATGGAATAAAAGAGATGCTTTTACAAGATATGCTACAGATGGGACTGTTTCTTTCTCCAAACAAAACTCATACATTTCCATGACTGCACATCAATAATAAACAAATCTTACCCGTTATCTGTCCCAGCTCTTCAGCACATTTTTGTGTCAGACATAGTTTGGTTTAAAAGCATAAGACAACAAAATCATGATTAAAATGTTTATCATGATAAATTATGTATTTTCTTAATTATATACTGGAAATAAACTTTAGATATTTAGATAGATAATTAGGTATTACTCCGATTATGTTAAACAGCATTTTTTTTTATTACTTTGTTTTGAGCGAATGTTGCAAAATGTTGTTTTTTAAAAATATTTTTTATATTTAATCATATAAATTATTCATATTTATTATAATAATAATTTAGAATAATTTATGATTTATGTGTAAGTTGGATTAATTCTAACAGTTTCAAAGTAATATTGCATACAAATCTAAACTGAATGTATAATTGCTGTATAAATTATTCATTTTAATATTGAAATGTTTCAAACATTGCATATTTTCTTATGAATATTTTTTTATTAATCAGTTTAAAAGTTCTTTTTTCCTTGTAACTTCAATATTACTTTCCATATCCCTTTAACAAAAGCCTGATTACATCAACTTTTAGGAAGTGACATCATTCTGCAGGGCAGACAACAGAACAAGCACAGCAAAAATTAGCAATGGATCTAATAAATTCTAATGTTTTGTGATATTAGATACTCTCAACATCCATCCTGTTTCATTAATTTGTATTAACCACTTTGACAATAGTTACAACCTGGTATCCTCATACAGTAAGATAACTCACACATACCTATTATTTCCCAACTTTAATAAATCCAGTTAGATGTTTAGACCACATGAAGCACATTTTGGGTACCTGGCAAAAAAGTGATTCATAATCCTTTAATCTAACCATTAAAAAAAAAAAATACAGTATATTACCCAATCAGCCCAATCTGGTGTCGTCTGTGGTGGATATTCCTCTCCCCGGAGCATTAGCCCACAGTTTGTTTGTTTATGTTAGAGAGGAACCTCAGTTCTCGCTGCACAGCTGCACTCCCGTCCGCCACAGGGTCAACGGACACTCTCTGATTGGCTGCAGCTCCGTCTCAATTGCAAAGAAAACATGGTTGCTTTCCAGAAGAACAGTAACTATGATAATCATAATTGATGGGAGAGTCTGGCTCAATCAAATATAGTCTTAACCCTTCCACCTCTGACTAATCATGCGCCCCAGAAATTAGAAAATGCTAATTAAGCATGTTTTTGGAGTGGCTTGTTTGGAGTTATCTTGTCCTGCATTCGATATTTTAATGGAATCACATAATATGCTGACTATTAAATTGTATTGGAGCATATTTGACAAGACAAGTCAATGGTTTAGAAGCATTATTATGACATTAAGGCCTGGCGTCATAGACAGAGCTCAGGCCAAGCCAGAATTAAGCCATAGTTCAATTAGGACATTTACGTAATTTTCCTTCACATTCCTTATTAAAAAGCATTACTGGTGTGCATCACTGACATGTTTCAAATCAGTTAATACAGCTCAGAATTACATTTGGTATAGGTCTAGGCTTAAGCCTGTTTGTGAAACCAGGGGTATATGGGTAAAGATTAGCTTTTAATGACAGAATTGTTTGTTTTAATTTCATATAACTGAACATGGACAATCCATTGAGTATAGCTTAATGGTCAGATCATTTACGTTCAAATTAACTCACACTTTCTTAAAATACAGTAAATTAATGTTAAATTAACTGCCCAAATTATGCAGTAATCTCTCAAAGTATTTTTCACATTGATACTTTATATTGATATAATTGTCAGTTGAATTAAATATATTTATGTCAAAGCATTCAAATGTAAATGAAAACTAAAACTTAAAGCTTAAAAAATTACAAAATAGCATAAAATCACTATTAAATAAAAAAGTTAAAATGAGAAATTAATAAAAAATAATATAATAATCTTAATAACGATTAAATATATGACTAAAATAACACTGGTCTATTGTACTCCACTGTGGTCAATGATGATGATCAGCTTTTGCACAAACAGTTTTATTTGTTTAGCTGAATATCGTGCACTTCACACTCACATGATGAACGGAACAACCCTTAAGCGATTAAAACAAGGTTCTCATCAGTACTAACTAACTTTAACGATTCAAACCCTAACAAATCAGTGGCATTACACAAACAAACTCATAAACTGAAAATACTCCCTTTGCTTAACAAAAAAGTTGCACAACATCCTTTAAAAACTAATAACAAGAATTAGCAATGAGCTAAGACTGCATTGCATCATGATCAACTGTCACAGTCCACTTTAAGTTGAATCTCCTCAGTTGATTCAGTTCAGAAAGCCAAATGATTCATTCCAAATTCAGCGGTTCTTGAGAATTTGATGTTATCTGTAATGCCGGTTGTGGATCGTTTTCAACCTTATCTGATTGCATTTCCAGAAATGGTGACTTTGTACAATAAAAGTGTAAAATATGACATGATATGATATCCGCTATATCCTTTGCTTATGTTCTAGAGATTATGATGGATTGCTTTCTTCCCTAAAGGTCTGCCTGGCAGATCGCATTATCAGATTGTGCTGTAAAACGTGCATGTACTTTGACAGGGAAAACGTATATTTAACATCTTTCACCACAGCTCTGGAATTGTATTTGTGTTCCATAATCTTTGAAGCTTCACCAGCTGTGATGGCTTTACAGATGATAAAGCCATCACCAAAAGCCCAGTATAATCGTAAATTTAGCTTTCCACAATCATCTTTGGCTTATTTATGAATTCTACAGACAGAAGCTAATTCTGGTGTTTAATACATTGGGGAAAAATAAAAATACAATAAAAATGGCAGTTTCAAATAAAAAAAAATGTTTTTAAAATATAATGATGAACCATGATATTTTAATGTATAGATGCAGAAGACCGGGGTTAGTTGTTACATCCTGTTTAATTCTTAGTTAGATTTTTTACTTTAAATATTGTCTACTGAAAACTGAAAACTGAAACATGCACTTAATTTTAAGATTTTGTTTTCTTTTTCAAAAGCCAGATGTCACATTATTTTGTGTGGCCTGTTATGTATTCAACATGATGCACCAGCAGGTTGCTGTGTAATTAAAGCAAATTGAATCATTCATTCAGCAGATTCATTCAAAATGTCGCTACTGATCGGAGATGCAGAACGATTCAGATTAGTTTGAAACTTTTTATTGCAAGGCAACAAAAACTGACAAATAACCAGAAATGTTGTGTAAATTGCTGAAGTTTAACTTCTACTAATAGATTAAAATGTTAATAAAAACTATGCAACATTGATCTTTGAAACGCTGTTATTTAGAACTATTACTTTGCTTAAATATGTAATGGAATAAAATAATTGGAAAGTGATGAAAATATAAGACAAAAATCATCATAGCTTGGTAAACTTTCTGTAGGGGTGTATATAAACCGAAATATATATATTTAGAACAATAATTTTACATTTCCATTCAGAAGAGGAAAAATATTTAGAGTTCGATTACTTTGCAAAAGAGAAAAACATGTCAAATTTGCAGACGCTCCCTTACAAGCCATTATCTTACAAACATTAGTGCGGTGTAGTTTAGTAGTTTTATGTCATTTAGTATCGAGGTAAGAGCACAAGCTATAATGTTACAATTAACTGTACATTAAATAACAATATTTACTATTAAGTTTACTATTGCTCACATAGGTCTTTCTCTGTGTGACAACTAGCCCCGGTCTCTTTATACAGTCTGGAAAGACTGTTGTAGTCATCAGTATCTGGTTGTGGGTGTCAGTGAGAAGAAGTCAGTGATGTTGAAGTCTCCAGTGGCTCTGACAGTGGGGCGTCTCTCTGTAACCATGCTCACAGAATTAGTAATAGGATGTTCTCAGACCGGGGGGCTATTTTTGGGGCATTTAGTACAAGAGAATAGTGACTAGATCTTTGTGTTCTTTGAAAGCCTCTCTCTCTCTGTGTGTGTTTTCTGAGTGTGTTCTGTTTGACCTCACTCTGAGAGCTTGAGCAACTGAGTTGTAGTGTAAAGAGAAAGCTGGAGATGTTCCAGACTCATGTATGTATATGAACATACACACAGGGCTTTCCCTTTGACATCATGCTAAACACTTTAGTCATTAAGGGACACATAACATCCCAGTCTTTCCTTTTCTGAGTATCCGGACTCTCTCTGGACACTGCCTATGTGATGAATGTTAAGCATAGCACAAAAACATACAATGCATTATTGAGGATAAATGAGTATGTAACTGCTGTCTGAGGAAACAACATTGTTAATATTATTCACAAAGTATTTTAGCATATTTAGCTGTCAGAAAGACAAGCTGGAAATATCCCTGTGTCCAGTCTATGTGCACATTCCTGTCCCGTCACCGGCACGCTGTCACAATGGATTAGTGGCTCAATGCCACCATAAACAGCCCCACCATCAACACAGTCTTTTTTATGCACTGTTAATTTCCCATTTACAATAAACTGACACTCTGAGACCCTTTTGAAAAGATCTAGTCAAAGATGCCTGTAGGAGTTTCTATCATAATTTGGAACCAATCCTGAAGGGACTTTTCTTGAAAAGAGATTGTTTTGGACACATCATTCCCAAAAGGAGTATTGTATTTCTAAATCATGAAATACAACTTTTTATACTCATTTAGCCTGTGTATTTTAGGTTTATTCTCATACTATAAACTATACAAACTTACTCCAACCTCAAATGAAGCAGATCAAATGTTATATTTTATATATAGTGGTAAAATCTCCTTAAAGGTTCTGATACAGGTTTTAGTTTATGCATACTGTACAAATTTTTGTTTTGTTTAATAAGTGTCTTGTGCTCTTAAATGCTGTATTTATTGAATGTTTTGTTATTTAATTTATTTAAATATGTAAATATTCTTGCACAGATTTTCATTACTCCACTACTCAAACATGATTACTCCAGTCTTCGATCCTTCAGAAATCATTTTAAAACATTGATTTGCTGCTCAAGAAATATGTGTGATTATTTCCAGTGCTGAATATGTATATATATAACAGTCTCACTGCAATTCGTACATATTTTACAAGTTGGCAAATTGGTTGAATTATTTGCATAAATTATTTTGAATTACTTATACCTAACACCGCCGCTAAACCTACCCATCACTGGGGTTTAGACAAATCATACAAAATCGCGAGGTCTTATGAATTTGTACAAATTAGCATGATTTTCCACCTCGTGAATACGTACACATTGGTTGTGAGACTGTGTTGGTATTTTTTATTTATCTTATTTGACCTCTTAAGGATAAAGATCATAGTATTCCAAAAGGAACCTTTGTTGAGGAATTCCTTTCCTAAACATTCCTGCCCTTCTGTTTAAGATGTTTTCCAGAGATCTGTGGGTAACACTGACTGATACCTCTCCAGTAACAGACCTGATGGACTCTGCGTGTGGAGATGTACCCGTTATGACCTTTGTTTTATGTCCTGACCTCTGAAATCAAAGAAAAGTAGGTGACTGTGTCAGAAAGGGGAATGCAGGTCTGTTCAATGCATTGGCTTTCATTTACATGCATTTACAATAGGTGCATTTACAAGTAATTCATTTCAGTGAGCCTCATGTCCTTACAGTTACTATACTTTTGACATATTGGAATACTAGCCTCAATTATAGATAGCTTGGAAGCAAGAGTGAAGCCAAATGTATAGCATTCTCAGAATCGGCTGAAAAACTTCATTTAGCTTTTTTATGATATATGAACGGACAAAACGAAAAGGCAGGTGGAAAAATCAAGATTCCTCTTTAGAAATTGTAAAGAGCAAGTATAGACTCAAAAGCACTGACTTTGTCCATCTGCTTTTAGTTTAAAAGTGAGATGTGTGAGATGATTGCTGCAGGAATGATTCCCTGCGGGTCAGCCTTGCTTCTGCTCACGATGGTCCCGTACAAGCCACAGTTTTGTACAGTTGGTCCAAGTATTAACACAAACCTTCAATTTAGAAAGTCCTTGTGACTGAAGCAGACCTGCTAAACTGAGCTCAAATCCAGTCATTTTAATCAGGCTAGTCATATTATTTGTTGTGCTCTTTGACCCTGAGTTTCTGTCTTAACACACTGTGTCATGCTGAAGCAAGGAAGGTCATGTTTGTCCGTCAGCAGTAAGGCATGCTGGGGTATTAAAGTGGAAAGATAACATGATAAAATTAAACTAGTCAGCATACAGGGGTCTGTATAAATATCTCGTCTTCTGAACCGTTTTTCTCACACCTACAGATTTACAAAATTAAATCCCTAAAAAGATGTTCAAAACACAATATCCCAGAATATTAATAAATGGAAGGGGGAAAAGGGCCCTGAAGCTGGAACATTTTTAATTTTGTCCCAGTAAAAACCAGTGTTTGCAAAAAAGACTATTTTGCAAACATGAAAAAAAAATATATAATAATAATATAATAATATATATATATTTTTTTTTTTTTATGTTATAAATGTTTGCAGAATGATGCTATATTTATGAAGATAGCAGTGGTCCAGGATAAACACATTTTGGTTATGGGATGTTGTAAAGTTGAGCAATGCTATAACAAAGGGAAATAATGGGTAGTTTTGTGTTAATGAATACTATAATTAAAACATTAGCTGATTTTGGAATCGAATAGTGGTGTATTATTGCTTTTTATTTAGAATTTTAATACAATGAAAAAAAAAAATATATATATATATATATATATATATAATTTTAATACAATGTAATATGAAAACTTCTGACTTATTTCTTTTAATTTGAAAATTAAAAGATTAAAATTAAAATATTTTTTTTCAAATATATATATGCTAATATTTATTTTTGAGGTGGTAACCAGATACCACAAGCTTAAATTATTTAATTTATTTCAATAATTAATTATTGTTTTATTATTTATTGAAATAGTTTGATTCATCTACTTTATTTCACTAAAAATTAAATAGACTGATTAAATTTATTCTTGCACACTGCATTTAGTATTACATACTTTTAGCAAAACCTTATTTTCAAGATGTGGTCAAACAAGCAGGGTCAAACACCAGCAAACTGTACAATCCAGGCAACAATCCAGGCAAAACAAAGTGAGGGTCGGGGCAGGCAGCAAACAATCAAAAAAACTACAAACAGTCCAAGATCAAAAAGACAACGAAACAAGGAAAACACAGGAACTAGAAAACAAGGAATATGCTAAACAATAATCAGCGTAAGAGAGAGGGTGAGGGCTTTTAGACAGAGCAAGACAGAGGGGAACACAAGACAGAACCAACCAATGAGAACAAGACACATGCAATGCAAGGAACTAATCAGAACACAACAGATTTACCAGGGTAGCAAAAGACACATGGGAAATGGGGTCCAGAAACCAATGTCTGAGTCCAGGGTGGAGTGCCCTCTAATGGAGTTCATGAGCACTCCAGCTGGCGAACGTTACACATGCATTCCGAAAAATTGTATATTGTGCACAGTACTGTATATATATATTGCAGAAGTAGTGTATTAGTATATCGACATACTGTAGCTCTCCAGTGTATATACTGTATGTGTGAGGTCACAGCTGACCACCTGTGCTTGAATCAGAGATTTTCTGCTTGTCAAAACAGACAACGAGTTTACATATTTTTTATAAGGGGCGGAAAACCCTTCTTGTGTAGACCACACAGATTTTATAGAAAAGATTCCTGAAGGACCCGAGAAAGAACCGGCGCTTTCCTCAACACAGTCTGTCAGAAATGTTTCTATAGCGCCTTCCACAGAATGTCCTGCTAAAATGCATACAGAAGATCAGTATCACTATTATGGTGTAAAATGTGAAAATAATCAAGATACACGTTCCCTTTTACTCTAACAAGGAATAACAGCTCCCCGCTGCAGGTCATTCACCCCCGTCAGACATAATTTGGCATGATTTGTTGTAAAATCTGGTGCAGTGACCCAGGAAAGCTAAAGTGAACAGTATGCACTACAGTTAAAGATGAACTTGGCTCTTCCTTTCTCAAAACTTGCATCCTAAAGCTGCCAAAATGAATAAAGCAATAGGTGCTTTAAAAGACAGTCAAAATAATTGACTCCTGGCTCATATTAAACTTGAGTGTATAACTTGTCCTATGAACATGACTGATAACTCAAACTGTGTGACTTATTGCTTCCTTTCAAAGCAAGAAGGTTAAGTATATATATATATATATATATATATATATATAT
>JAUCMT010000114.1:20535833-20575030 GCA_032357475.1 Enteromius thamalakanensis
GCAAATTTATAAGGAGAGTATATATATTAATATATAATATGAATATATATTATTTTTAAAAATAAAAAAGCACCCCAAAAAAAAGGGCACTTTCTCTCCAGGAATAAAAAGGCAGGTGCTCAAGCCCCCTTTGATGTCTATGTGTGCACGTGCCTGGTTTTGTTCATTGTTTTTATGAATCATGAGTGGATGTCAAGTAATCGTTCTATGTTGGTATGCAGGATATTTATTGTCCTACTGATGCCACAAATTTTTTTGGTTGCATTTGATCTTTTTAATTTAGCATAGCTGACCTAATCAGAACAAATCAGTTGGGCATTTTTTTAATTTGGGCTGTTTCTCTGCAGTAGCCTACCCTAGCTGTTTAATAGTTAACCTTATGAAAATGTCTTGCAGATTAATACTCTAATAATACTAATCACCGTTTTATCTGCAAAGCAGTAGAAATAAAATAGAGTCGATGTGCAAATCCAAGGCTCATCCTAAGTTTTCCCTCAGCACGACTCCTGCTTAAAATAGCTTGGCTTGCGCTTTAAGAACAGGCCTGTGTATCAATCAACAGAAGCGCGCACATGCACAATTCAACACCCAGTCTGCAAAAATAGATCATCACACTGAGTTCTGGCACGTTGAACAAAAATATGCCATGGCTGTGGAGGAGAAGCATGCATTTGTAGCCATTTCATCAGACTCTATAGCCGTCCTCGAGCGGTTTTTGGGTTTGGTGAGATCATGGGTGCATCTAAAACAAGAGACTCAGTCAGGTGTGAGGTCAGGACTGATTTTTGCATGGTTGGACAGAAGTGTTTTTGGTTGGTCATAACGTGGCCACCTGTTATTCCACTGGGGAAATTCCATTAGCATGTTTGGGGTCACAGTGGACACCATGTGCATCCAGAGGAATGTCAAACCGCCCACTTCGGAAGACACTTCCTCTTTGCATTCATATAAAAGACACTGATGACCACCAACAGTGCCCAAACGGATTACAAACCTCGAGACTTGACCCTCACCAAAGCAGAAAACACATCAAGAACCATGAGTAATGCTGAAGTCCAGCAAAACCGGCCTTTCAGCAGAGCCGTTAGAAAGATCAAGGTGGCTTCAACGGTGAATAGCCTCGCCAAAAGCTGGCAAAGCTGGGCAAACAAACACACCGACAAGCAAGACACGATCCCAAGCGGATGGATGCCGGATACCATCATTGAAGATGCAAAGGAAAAGCAGAAGGAGAAGAGTGAGATGAAACTCTCGGTTACGCCTCGCGTGGTTTCGATGAACGGAGAAGAAGGTGCGGACGACCAGATCAAGACTGTAATGGTGACTAAAGCCATCACGCCAAAATGTAACGAATACGGGAAAGATCTAGTGAGCGTCATCAAGGAAAAAATCAACACTAATCAGTTCACAACAGATGAAAACAAAAACTTTTTTGGCAATGAATCTCCCACCAGGAGACGCTACTGTGGTGGGAAAACAGGGACTTTTGCGAAAGTGCTCGGACAGAAAGAGGAAAAGACAATGGGATCCCGAAGTAGCTTTTCAGATGCCGAGGACAGTGGTCTTGGTGAGGAAGCGTCTCTGAGCGACAACAGCGATCAGAATGAGAGTCAACCGAAGAAACATGTCAACAGACACAAGGTATGTTTATCTGTACAGTTCATGCTGTGTGTGCAAATTGCAAAAGCTATTTCCACTAACTCTGCTCACAATTAGAATTGCCCACTTAGACTTACTTTAGTTTAAAACTGTGAAATTTGAAATGTTTATATTGAGTCACACCAGATCAGATTTAGCATTGCTAAAAGAGAATAAAAAATCACACATATAAGTCACATTGTATAAGTCACATTTTATTATTAATTAAATGATACTGGTAAATGAAAAAAAAAGTTTATAATCGTATTTTAGTGCCCCACAATTTTTTTTCTTCACTTTATTAATTACAAAATAAAAAAGTTTAAAACATACATAAATTATAGTGCCATTCAATGCTCTATACAAATGCACTTGAACATGTTTGAACAAGGCAAATAATAATTATATTACTTTTTTATATATTCTATAATATTGAGGTAGTTTTTTATAGTTGTGTAATTAGGCCATTTGAACCATATTTTTTATAGAATTGGGTTGCCACTTCTTTTATAAGTGAATCGTATTATTTAGTCTTGAAAAGTTAAGGTATATTTACATTAAAGGCACATATATTTTTTTTTCATTTTAAGATGTACAATGGAAAATTAAAATAAATAAATCAAAAGGAAAAAAAGGGTGGGGCTTGGTTCTAGTTATCAGATTTTGTTTGGATGGAGGCAAGATTCATTAAAATGTGCTTGTGTCTTAAAATACTCACAAAATCTGTAGTGAATGTTTATTCACTGCTAACTGCAGAGGCTTCAAGGCTTTAATCAAAAAATGAATTATTGACCATACAGCAGTGCTATTGTTATATATAGATGTGTTCCTATAAATAATAATTGCAATCTGAGCTTTAGAGCCTTTATAGCTCTCATCACATTCCAACTTATACTTTCACGGCAGCATAATGTTCCATCATAGACTCTAACATGTTCTACCGCAATGGAATATATGTAAATAAAAACAGTGATGGATCATTTACATCTGACCTTCAAAAAGCAGCATGCTCACCCTCAACTTGATGAGTGAGATCCATCACAGCTGTGTCACTGTGGTATTTGATTTACCGGCTTGCGTTTCAAAGGACGCATTTGCACGGGTTCAGATGGCGCCTGTGTGAAATAAGTGCCCCTTGAAGACATCCTGAGAAATTTTTAAGAGTAATGCTCAGGCCTGTCAGACACACAGTAGTGTAATGTGACTGTCTGGTGACAAGCCAGGTTGTCTACACCTTAAACATGATCTGAATAATATATTGTTGTAAACAAAGATTTTTTTTTTTAAGTCAACAAGAAATCAAAATTACAAATAGACATTATTATAATTACTTATTGTGCATGCTAATCTAAAAAAAAGTGATTTATATTATTATTATAGTGCTGTCAAACAATTAATTGTGATTAATCACATTCAAAGAAAAGTAATAATTCTATTATATATGGAAATACACACTACTTTTATGTTTTAAAAAATATTTACATGTATTTCCAATTGTAAAAACTAATAATGTTGTGTAAACAAAAACTTTAATAAATCCCTATTAGTCATTTGACAGCACGATTCATTAATATTATTATTTAAAATGATTTAATGCAGTAAAATCAAATAAATATAAAAAAAACAAACAGATAAAAAATATAAAACCTGTTTTCAGAATTCATAACAAATATAAAAAGTTAAATACAGCATTGTAAAAAGCAAAATTCATAAATGTTTAATAATTAAATTTAGATTTATTTGCATTATTCATTATTATTTATTTATTTACAGAACTATTTCAACATTGATAATAAAATGAATTATTAAATGTATTAGTCTATAAAATCTATCATTTAACTATATTTATAGATACACATTTTATATTAATTCTAAGTATGTTTATTCTAATCTAAATTCATCTTATTTTTTTCTTACGTACACTCTATGGGATGTGACTGTGGTCCTGAATAACATATGATTCTTGTCCTCTCAGATTAAAATAGCCACGATGAACGACTTGAGAAGCAAGTGGCAGCGCTTTGCTGAAGACCACATTGAAGGTCAGAAGATCAACCCTTTCAGCGAAGAGTTCGACTATGAACATGCCATGGCTATTCGACTCCAGAAGGGTGACGCAGGGTACGGGCGACCCAAAGAAGGATCCAAAACAGCACAGCGAGCCGATCGGGCCCAGAAACACATCTACCGTGAGATGGAGGAGATGTGCTTCATCATACGCGACATGGGCCAGCGAGACAAAGAGGGTCGTATCTACATCAGCTTCGGACGCCTGTTTGACCGCTACGTCAAAATCTCAGATAAAGTTGTGGGAATTTTGTTGCGCTGTCGCAAACACAAAATGGTGGACTTTAAGGGCGAGATGCTCTGGAAGGGCCAGGATGATGACGTTATAATCACATTACTACAGTAGTTTAACGAATTACAACTTTTTGTTATGGATGCCCAAAATTGGATTTGGTGTATAGTTGACATGCACGTGTTTGGCATAAATAGCATATAATTCACAGTTTTAGCATGCATATGATGCGAAAATTGTTGGCATGCATATAATACACTAGCCTGGCTTCAGCGACTATTAAGCTCATAGGAGCTTAGTCTGGCAAAGCTACCTTACTACCCACCTTCTGGGAGGCGGGCTTAACCTGCGTCCATCAGATGCCTCTGTATCCTACTGGACGAATCTACAACCAATCAAACCACTCATTCTGATGACGTATGCGTAGCGATGGAACCTGAAGACACCATAACCAGTTGTAGCTAGCTTCATTTAAGCAGTAGGAAAATGTCTTTAATTACTTTTGGTCCATTTTCAAAGAAAAGCTGTCATGACAATTTCTCACAGCTGCAACAGCAGAGTCCAACGATTGTTGCTTCTCGGTACACGCCATGTTTGAAATGGTTCTCATCATCGCGTTACTCCCGCCTCAGTCTTGGGGAGGGGGGCTTTGGGAACAGAAATGCTCTAAAACGGCAGCTTTGCCAGACTAACTTTGCTCGCGAAGTGAATGTAGCCTCAAAGGAAGTATGGGCAGGCCCAGGCTAATAATACATAGGTTTCACATACATATAATACACATTTACCCCACTCCCTTAAACATAAAGCATATACATGCCAAAGTTCATTTTTGTGTATCAATCAATCATTTTAATTTGGCGTACTATTTATGAGATTGGGTAGCTTTATTTTTTTTTTACTTATTTTTTTCAAAATAATGTAGCCTAGCTTTTCCACCCAAACCTATTTTTTCCAACAAGTAGCGGTGTAATGTAAAAATGGTGCTTTGCTGTTTTTCATGCATTGCAAAAGCTCTGCAGTTTCGAATATTGATTGTTTTGCACCAGATAAGTAGGCAAACTAAATACTTTCTACTTGAGTGGTTAAACAACTTTAAATTAGATTCTAGGTATCGAGTTTTAAATTAGCTCTCTATTTATAATTTTATTTAGCAGGGTGAAACGTTAGAACATTGAGAACGTTCCAGAAAACTGACGAACTCTCTTGAGACGAACATGTGCTCTTCTGTCTGCATTCTGGTGTATTAGGTTTTTTGAAAGTGGGTTTAGTTTTAGTGTCGAGGAGCTTCGTATTTAAGACTCCTCTCAAAGTTTACACAAGGGAATATAAGGATGTCTAGAGGTGTTATGGAAATCATCTCATGTTTCATGCTTGTAAATCAATGACACATCAGTGTGGTCTTGTGAGAACATTGGGGTAGAGGCGTTTTTTAGTTAACTTGTGTCTGCTTGCGACACTTGCTGTTGTTTAATTGTCAGTGTTTGTGGCTCATTTTAATAACCTCTTTCAAAATGAAAGCACAATAGTCTTCTTAAAGAAGAATTTGTTAAAGATATATGGTCTTATGTAGTTTAAAACAACAAATGTATTAATTTAATGTGGAATTGTTTTTCTTTCAGTAAAAGATGAAATAAAACAACTTTTGCAGCAAAGAAAATATAACATTGTCCTTTATTGACTTTTTAAATTATTTGTAGATAAGATTTTTTTCATTTTTTTGTGCTTACTTTTTTTTGTTAGTTTTGTTTTATTAATAGTAATGTTACATTTACATTTCATCATTTATTGGAATATTGTAGCCAAAACAACTGTAATATAAATGTAAAAATATTAACAATCTATTATTAACAATATTATATAACTGTAATATTTATAATAAATTATTTTACTACAAAATGAACATATATATATATATATATATATATTCTACGTTATATAATTTAGAAAAAGTATTATTAATATATTTGTACATTTTATTAATACTACAAATGCCATGTATATGTCATGTAATATATATTAGTAATACTTTGTATAATTGTGTGTGTGTAAATGCAGTATATATATACTGTGTGTATATATGAAAATATATATATATATTTTTTCATAAAGCTTTATTAAATTAAACCGATGTATATTTGTGCGATGCTATGTGTGTCTTCTAACATTATTCTTTGCAATTACATCAAACAGGGACAAGATTATTCATCTGTTTCTTTGTTAGTGGCAGTGGCAACACACACACACACACACACACACACACACACAGACACGATACTAAAACTCAGTCTTATCCCCAAAATACCAACATCCAGCTCAATTCCCAAATCAAAAGTGCTTGATCTAATTTTCCTTGATCTAACTCTTAAAAAGCCATTTTGTCTGCTGATAAAGACTTGAGTGCAGCAGACAGACAGGCTAACTATAACACTCGGCATCTGATTCTCTCTGACGTGCGCAATAAGCTTAACGTTATGCCTTAGTTGTCGAAAATTATCAGATGGTTTTTAGGATAAATCTCTTCTTAAAACCTACAAAGCATCAGGCAATCATCAGCCAAACGCGTGTTTTGTAAATCAGAGTGAGCTATTTTATTCCGTATAACCATTTTCAACAGAGTAACAATACACTAAATTGTGCATTAATCAACAGTGACGTTATTTTACCAATTCAAATTTACATATAATGAATAGTAATAAGGATTTAAACAAGTATCTCCACAAAGAAAGATATCACAGCATCCAATTCTTAGGAATATGTTGATTATTTTGCCCTATCAACAAGTACAGTTGATATGGTAGATGGTTAATCATTTACAAAACTGTGTGATGACAAAAGGCCATGACTATTTATCAGATCAAAGTAAATACAAAAAAGTAAATGAATAGAAATAAGCAGAATGACATTCTTTCATGCTCGTTTCTCCGCCATACAACTGTAGTTGTGTTAAGACCTCTGGTTTACAAGTTAAGGCTTTACAAAAACTACTGTGGAATGGAGATATTTCATTCGAAACTCTATAAATCACATTCTTTTTATAAGTGTATTTGGTGTTTAAAAGCGTTATATATATCTAATCCAGATTTGGAAATATCAGCAATAACATCATGCTGATTAAAAAACAGGAGAAATGTGTTGCTTACAGCCTAAAAAACTCAATATTGACAATCAATTTATTATTATTATTATTGTTTTACCCACTAAAGGTGTCTATTTACAATAAACAGACCAAAAAGATGTAGTTCATGTGTAGTTTTTCAGACAGCGATTGATGTCTGTGAATAATGAAAGATGATGTATTAAATTGATGTATATTAATATATATTAATATACAATACTAAGCATTCTATTGCCCGAAAATCAATTTTATTTTATTTTAATTTTTTTGCTTATCAACATATCTTTGAAATGGCACTAAAATCTCAGGACATTCAGCGCTTCTTCTAAAAACCGAGTATCTATTGCTACATGAATGCAGAAGTTTCTAATGTAATGCAGAGACAGTCTGGCTTTACTCCCTGTAACAAATAAAGTGAGCAAAAATTCATTTCGTTATTGCTTTTTAAGACAATGAACATTAAAGTCTTCAAAAAGAATGTGGCAGTGCTTTATATGGCCTTCACAACATGAGTATGTTGAGGTACATTTCTCAGTGTTAGTCGAAATCATCACTCACTGAACTTCTCAGAGAGGAATGCATCTTTAAAAAAATGTATTTACTAGTTTTTTGTTTTTTTTTCACAAATAGTCGTATTTTTATGCTGGACGTAAAAATTCTTGGCTATGCAGAACGCTGTTTTTCAACCCTTTTCTGTGCTGGCATGTTTTTCAGGATGTATGAAAACATTTATTAATCTTGCGTCAGGACACACAGCACGTCTCGGTGCGATGTAACAGTATTGGTTTGATCGTCTGCTGCTACATGTTTGCCAGCGAAAACGCTCCGTAATCCCATATCAATCCATTCCATGCAAAATCTCATTAGATGGTGGCAAACTAAGATGCCTTTCATGCGTATGCTATACTATCTAATGCTACAACCTTATCATTGCTACTAAAGATTCTGCATCCCAAAGTCACAAATAATATCAGAATGTAAAGAAGAAAGTCAACTTTGGCTTTGGCCAAACTAGTGGTTCCTCATAAGAAAGACATTTAAGAATATAAAGTGCAAAACTAAATTATATTTTAATAATTAGTAATAGACTCTTAAACATTGGCCTCTGCAATTAATCTGACCAAAATCTTTTTTTTTTTTACAGAAGAGGCCTATACTGTTCGCTTGAAAAATAACGGATTGCACATGTTTCATTTTCATCAATATTTCCTTAAAATTTCAATTCATTAATAAAATACATGTCTCCCATAAATAAAAGCTGTCACTGGAACAGTACCTCAAAAAGTACCTATTAGGTTCAAATATGTACACTTTAGGTGCCAATAAGTACCAAAAATTTGGACACTTTAGGTACAAACATGTATTTTTTAAAAGGTACCACCCCGCTTTTGTAGCTTTATTTCTGAGAGTGTATATCACTTGTATAGCTCTTAAATATCTGTCATAGTAACAACTGTCATTTATTTCATAACCACTATGTAACGTCAGCACCTTGCATCCATTTCAATTTGTCCATATACTGCTAGTGGGAAAAGACGTACAATGACATGTCATTGTTTTTGAATATGTGTCTGCTTACATGTTGATTCATAAAGCCTGTAGTCACCGAATATAGACACTAGCCACGAATAAAGCCACTTGCTGGCAGCATTGGCACTGTTCAGTAATGAGAAAGACAAAACGGAAGAGACACGAACAGAAAAACATCGACTCTTTTCAAACTACACATATTGAATCTTTTTAAGACATATATCTATTCCTGTATTGTTAATTACACAAGAAGATGAATGCAAACCCGCACTTTTATTACCGATACATTCCTCTCTCTATAGTGTGTCATATTGCACGAACCCATCCGTTGCAGCACTGATGACTGCACAAACGTATACCTGCTTTCAGCTCTAAATGGAGGACGTTTCCTCATTCAGACCATCACAAGCTAATGTGTTGAAAGCTAAAATAAAGCCCGAACGTCTGGTCTGCATCCTTTGCCTGTCCTGAAGTCTTTTTTTCTCAGAGGCTGAAAGAGAGCATTCCCTCTGAGGTCGATTCTGGAATATTCCAGAAAGGTTGTTTGTTCTGAAGAAATTCTAGAACATTCCAGAGGGTCCCGGTGCCGCTGTCATGCACAACCAGCACTTTTAGGTTTGGGGGGGCTGTGATAGCCCTTCCAGAGAAAAATAAATCTAGCGGAGTGGTTAGTCTTATGAGCGTTCGCAGCACGGGCCCACGGTGCTTTCTAGAGAGAGCTGTGAGGAGTGACGGATCAGCGGTGCCATCGTGGGGTCCACCATCGAAGAGGTGGGGAAGAGCTTGTACCAGCCAATCACCATGTTTGTCAAATCCAGCTCCTCCAATAGGATGCGGGCCACGCCCATGAAGCATTTGCGATCCATCCGGCCATAGTTTCCCCAAACGATCACCTGTTCATGACAAATGGAAGAATTAGGTCATCATAAAGAACAATGAAAAGGACTTTTGACTACAATACATTTTAATGTTTAACATTTCCGAATTCTCAATTTTAGTTAGTTTTAGTCAATTCCATAGGTATATGTATATATATATATATATATATATAAATTCCATTTTGAGATTTAACCAGAATAGTTAAGAATAATTCAATTAATATTTATTTCAGCTGTCCAACGATTAATTGCATCCAAAATATTTTTTTTGTGTGTTAATGAAATATGTGTGTGTGTGTGTGTGTACTATATTTATTATGCTTATATAAAAACACACATATAATATATATATATATACTGTATATATATAATATTTACATGTATATATTTATAATAAATATATAAATATATTTAATATACATAACATGTATAAAAAACATAACATTTGTCTTCAACATATACGAGCATGTGTGTTTATATATATATGATAAATATACACAGAATGCACACATATTATGTAAACTTCACAATACATTATTTTTAGCACTAATATAAAATGCTACTCATTTCATAAATAGTTTATTCCATTAATCCATATTATAATGACCCATATTATTATGATGTATAATGCCATTATATATTTTAAGAACTTTAAATGTATATATTCCTCCTAATCCATAAATTCAGAATTGTCAGTTTCAAATATATCACAGTTCATAAAGATGTTTTGCTAGTTCCAAAAATCTGGATAAAATCTCACAGTGTATATATTCCTCGTAAATTCATAAATCCTCAATTTTGAATTTATCTTAATTTATAATTTTCTTTGTTAATTGCACTAATCTGGGTGAATCACACAATTTTCAATTCGTCATAATTCATATTGCTGTTTTTTTCCTTACAAGTCATAAATTAATAATTCTCCATTTTTAATTTACTGTAATTCAATAATATTGTTAGTTCCATTAGTCTGGGTGAATCTCATTTCGTTCACAATTAAAATAGCACTTCATATTTTTCAGTATTTTTGAATTACAATTATGTAAAAATGTGATTTATTATCATGAAAAAAGAATCTCTCTCTCTCTTAATGTACATAGAATGTAATATACCGTGTACATTCTTGACAGATGTTGTGTGACTCATCCCTCTTGCAGCAAAACTGAATAATTAGAATTTCCAAATATGATAATAAATGTGTGAAAATTTTGAAGAATAACTTAGCCTAGATCAATCTGAAAGTTCCCTGAGATTCATTACATAATAATGACTGATGTTTGGACTGAGGAAGCCATACATCAGTGAATAAACACATGCAAATGATGTTTTTCCCACCACCCGATGTTTCCTGAACATCCTGCAGTCTGTTCTAACCTTTAATGTTTGTTGTGACAGGCTTTTATAAGTGTTGTCCTTAGAAAAATGTCTAATTCTGAGAGAGATGAAATGTTTCCCCTCATTCCTTCAGCGCTGCTAAAAATAAAGCGTTTACTGCATTGCTGTTTCTTCACCATTTCTCTCTGCAGTGGAGCTAAATGATGGAGGGAACGCATCATACCTGATCATTCACTGACATCACCTCACCTACAGAGATTACATCAAATTGGAAAAGACGTGGGAAACTTTCTGTAAATTAGAGTCTATTTTCTTTGTCTTTTAAATAACCAACCAGACAGATGCATCTGGAGTGCTTGACACCGTAATGTTAAATGCATTAAGAAGCTGAAGTATTCTAGGGTTCGTTTGCTGGTTTCATGCAGATTTATAGTGCAAGCAACATGATTTCTATTGCTCAGTTTTTCTAAATAACCCCTAATGCTAAAGATGTCATCCCTCTGATGTATCCTCAAGTAGAGTTTTGCACAAGCGACCATCGTTTTCTTTAATAAAAGGTAAAAATGGAGTTTACCTGTACAACCTTTCCCTGTGGGCTCTCTGAAAACACAAGGACTTGATTGTAAAGGGGATCTAACGATTTCCGGACGGACTTTGTCTTCTTTTTGGCAATGCAGATGCCATTTTCCAGAAGGTAGACTTTTATGTAGGCCGCTGAAAGAGAAGCAGGAAACAAAAAAATACTATCATTTAAACGACATCCTTGAAATCCACAAGATATTGAAAACCACTTTGAAGAGCCACCGATTTAGACGTCTCCTTTCAATTTTTTTCTTGTTTTTCAAAACACACATTCTTGCTTTTGGATAATGAAAGCTCAGATAAGAAGTGGAGACTAATCTAAGAGAAGCTTTTGTGTTTGAGAACCAATCTATAAACGTTTGTAGTCAGGTTTGTCCTCTGGCTAAATGAATGTAATCGCTGTATCAGGCTTGTGCCTCTGTCTGATGAAGAATCACCTGGAGGGCCCTTAGATCCAGGCTTCATGATGAGTCCTCGAGCTTGAATGATCTCCACCTCCAGCTGTCCGTTCCTCTCCATCAGACCGATCTCAACATCTCCTGCAGACATTAATACGCACGTTAACGAGGGTCAAGTGATGTGGCTGAGTAACATTATTTCTGCATTTTTTTAATAGCATCCCTTTGCGTATAATGTTAATGTTAACCACTGAGACATTTTTGTAAATGTTAGGGACTTTAACATAACAGAACCATACTCCAGCAAAACTGATAATCATAAGTATTTGAAGATTTTTGGGAAGTATCAAAATAGATTCTCTTTTCATGCATTCTAATTTCCACTATGTTATTGGATATTTTGTCATACAAACAACCTTTTAAGAAGCTCAGACTAATATGACCACTTGTTGAACACAAAAGAGGTGTCAAGCTCTATCACTTTAGTTGCATTTATTATACATATCTAAAAAGATCTAGTTGTAAAAATGATAAACAATATTTAAAGCAAAAAGACAGAGGCACAGCATAAGGCTAATGTTCATTTGGTTGCTGCTGTATGACTGAATAAATGAATTGCATAAAAACTATGGATTTTAGTGAACATATATGCCAAAGTATTATATATATACCTATAAAAAATGTTGACAGTATTTATAAAATTACATTTATACATTAACATGCAGTAAAATAGTTTATATATATATATATATATATATATATATATACATATGTATATATAATATAAGATTAATATAATATATTAATAGATTAATAGATTAATAGATTAATGATAGATTAATATTATACAATATAATATAATTATTCTATTCTATATATTTTCAACTAATTATAAACTATAGGGCAAGAAATAGTAATATAATAATAACAACAATAATAATACTTTTCAGCATTTTCAATCTTTTTTAATACATAATTTTTTTTCTTCATGTCTTTATGTTTATGACTTTCCATAATTTACATATGTATATCTAATAAGATGCACAATTTTCATTATCATTTAACACAATAAAATACAAAATGCGTATTTTCGCAATTATTTGCACAAGAAAGGACTAATCCTATCCTGTTCACTTGAACTACACTAACATGTGACGTATAAGTGCACTCACCCATTGAAGTTGTAGCTAGTGTCTGTCTGCCCACAAACTGAGCAGGTCCCATCCCATCCAGAAAGTCACTGAACTGAGCATCTGATGCCAGACACATTCCACTGTAGTTCAGACTAAAGGGAAGAAAACAAGGCAGTGTTACTGTGAAAGTCTGCATTCATTTGATTCATGCACTTTATTTAGTATAAGCTGGATGGAACATACGGTGCTGTATTAAAATAATGTTTCGTGTACATATATATTTAATTGTTTTGAGTACTGCCTGAATTAAGCATGCATGAGCTGCTTTGAAGATGGACACCAGGCAAGCATGTATGACACACATTATGATGGTTTTCTTCATTCTGTGAAGGCTGAACTGATAACAGCCTGGCTCTGTGATGGGGGACGGGATCGATGGGCGGAGGACACTTCTCTTTTATGTAATGAAGATAGACAGCCTTTATGCCTGACAGTGAAGCTGAGCTTTGATAGCACTGAGTGCTCTGCTGGAGCAAAGCCAGCGCACACGCATATAATCACACTGCTTCCTGCTCCTATAGGCAGATCTGAGACGTATGCAGCCAAAAATTCATTACTTCAGTGTACTGTACACACATTTACAGGAGATGAGCTGCATGCTCCATGTCATATTTGCCTTCATGACCTCTTGAAATAGGAGGTCTGGTCTTCATCTAATAGCTCAACACTGACGGTCCAATTTTTCATCAGCCTTCTGGAATTATTTTTAATATTCTCCTAAACATCTTCAGTGAAGAATTCTAACCTAAACTAAACCAACAAGCTCTAAAACTATTCATAATATTACAAACAATATTTAAAGCAAAAAGAAAAAAGGGCAGCCTTTGACTGATGTATACTTGATGTATTTATAATTGAATAAACGATTAATTTAAGAACCAGTGATTTTAATGTATACCATTGATTTTATATACTGTCAAATTTTTATTAGAATATAAAGTATATTATGACTATACACAATTACTTTAATAAAAAATAGTAGGTACTATTACTTAAGAATTCATAATTATGTTATAATTCAAAATTGTAATTATAGTAATATGTTATAGATACAAATTTGGAAGTTTATATTAGAAAAACTTTGAAGCTCCAATACTTATTGCAGTATTTTAAACTATATAAGACTATATAAAGAGACAAACTAATAATAAATATTTGATGCATTTTATGATTGCATCAACAAAATTGGAGCTGAGTACCAATTTTAATTTATATATATATATATATACACAAATATTAAATGTTTTCTTATCACAATATTATAAAATAAATGTTTAACGAAATAAATGTGTATATATATGTATATATGTAATTTAATTGTAATTATATAATGCATTTTTTGTATTCCTAATTAATTATTATATTATAATAAATGATAATATTATATAATATAATTACTTTCTCACAATTACGATCAAAAGTTTCATTTTCATGCTTATCATAGACTTTTTTTCAGCAAACAGAAGGCAGTCACTTGTGCTCGGATGAGATTAATTAGGTCTAATTTTATTTGTAAGGAGATCTCCATTTTAGATACAGAAACAGATGGTGCTATAGAAAGTATGCTTTTCTTTTGCAGGCAAAAAAGGGGCCAAAGAGGGCAAAGAGCAAACATAACCACCCCGACAAAAGCTGTTTTTACACTCTATGTGTTTTGACCGACCAATGGCAGATGGAAGAGTGTTCAGGAAACCTGTTTGAGAATAGTCATTGTATTTGCTGTTCTTTATTAATATTTTATATTTATTTTAAAAAGCTTCCCTTGGCTCTCTATGCGACTGTCATTCTCTTGTTCTCCTTTCTCCATTCCCATTCCTGTGTGTTTGTTCTCAATAATCCTCCACGCTAATGTGGACGGATTCATAATTAATTTTCTTTCTGCGGTTTGACCTCGATTCTCTCCAGCGCCCCTCCACACATTCCCGGCTCTGTCTCTTTCGCTTACCGTCTCCGCACAGGTCTATTTTTAAAATGCTTTTGGGAGGGTCCAGACAATCCTGATGCCTAATACTTAGACTGGGCATCCCCAGAGATGCCATTTTCATCGCCTTCTCGTTCTTTCGCTCATTTTTCACTCCATCCTGTCTCTTTGTCCCACATCAATATCTAGTTCATCATTTAGTCTCTCGTCTCTCTCTGTTCTTCAAGAAACTGTCATCATTTACTCCTAAGATCTCTTTCCAAGGCCTTTTGGAACACAAACAGAGAATTGTCCCACAGTCCATATAATCCCATTCCAATCAGAAAAGTGGTCTATATAACTTATTTCCAAGTCTATTCAACATTTTTTAGTCACAATATAAGAAAAAATAATTAAATATTGCAGAAAATATTCACACATTAATTAAGATAAGGTATCTTTTGTCCCACACAATTTAAATAACAATGTTGAAAAGAAGACATATTTTATATTTTATATTAATATTTTATGCAGCTTTGAATATTTAGTAAATTTAACTTTCGAGTATACCTATAAATAAACGATATGAATATACCTATACACTACTTTCAATATATACACTCCAGTCTAATACTTCTATTCAGCAAGAGTGCATTAAAATCATCAATAATTACAGTAAAACATTTATAATGTTAACAAAAAGTTAATATTTGCTGAAATAATAAATTAATAAATGTTGTTTTTTTCCATAGTAATTCTGAAAAAAGGTATATTAAGCATCCAAATAGAAGAGATGTTATTTTTAATTGTAATAATACTTCATCATAATAATAAGACAGTATTTTTTATCAAATAAATAAAGCCATTGTTTGATGTTTGTATGTTTTTGACCTCAAACTGTAGAGTATTTACTGGAAAATGAGAATAAACACACACATTATTATCATTATTATTATTAATATCTATAACAAACTTTTTAAAGCACAATTTGAAATAAAAACAAGCTAACTGTGTGATACCATTGTTACAGAATTTATTGCTGATTTAAAATTGGTTATTGAAACTAAAGCTTGACACGAGTTCTGCTTTTTCTGTTTAAGCAGTACTTGAATGTAAAATAGCTGCTGAAAGATGGCAGCCAAGCGAACAGATACTGAAAGCACCTTTCTGTCCATCTGTTCATCTTACAAAGTTCTATCATATGGCTTCAGAAGACTAGGAAAAAAGCACACAAGTCAGACTACTTTTAAGGGTTATTGTGTTCTCTTTTTTTCATTATTAGAATCAACATTTGACAGCTGTGGTCACAATCTGCTTAAAAAGTTTCTTCAAAACGTCTCTGTTAGTGTTCCGCAGAAGAAAAATGGTTGGGTTTGAGTTTGAGGGTGAGTAGATGATGACGGACGTTCATTTTTGGACAAACTATTCCTTTCACCCTCTTCCTCTCTCGTATGTGACGTTTTATCATTCTATCTGGCAAAAGGAGAGTGATTGTTAGTCACCGGCCCCTGCATGCACTGGCGTCAGCAGTAAACACACACGCATTACTACACACGCTTCAGAGAGTGACAAATACACCTATCAGCACTCCACATATTACACGCCATATTCTTGATGTCACTCGAATAAGCATTTGTCTGTGTTATGTGTTAATCATGGCGTCTCAGTGCACTGCTCTCAATTGCTTTATATATCACTGTCTCTGCGCCGTTCTTCTGCCGCTCTGGTATTCATCGCATGCAAACGTTTTAAACAGACCATGCATGCAAGTACAAGAGTTATTGTTTTCTGGAAAAAAAGTAAAAGGTATGTGTGAAATGTTTGTACATCTGAAATAGAGTGCAGACGTGTTTTTAATTGTGATGGAGACTGTGTTATTTAAGCATCACTAAGATACTGTTATAGTTTTAGCAATATTTAGAATCTTTTATTTTTCTATTTACTTTTTCATTTTAGGTCAATTTCAATAATTTTGTTCTGTGTTTTCTGTGTCTTTATTTCTATATAGTTTTTATTTGAATATATAATTATATATCAAATATGCAGAGCTAAATACCTGTATCTATGTTAGTACAGTATATCAAAATGAGAGATGTTTTTACTTGGGCACTAGCTGAATTAAAATCAGTTTAACAAGGTTTTTTAATTTATTTTATTTTATTTGTTTTTATTTTATTTATGTATACAGTTTTTATGATTCAAATAATAACTATAATGATCAGCTGTTTAATTATATTTATATCTCTTAGATTTTTTATCCTATCTTTTTTGAGAATTTACTGAATATAGACCTCAACATCTTAATTTTTTACAGATGCCCCAAAAAGTATTTGGACACTTAAAATGTATGAATTTCATAGTATATGAAATATCATTGATTTCAGGGGACAGAACATGCATGCAAATAATTTCACAATAACAACTAACAAATAACAATAAATTAAAACATCTGCAGATATACTGTTTATCTGGACACTTTTTGGATGTCAAATGTCAAAGCTGTGGTTATTTTTGTGCTTGGGCACCTGTGTGAACTTAAGGACATCACTTTTAATTTTAAAAATTACTCATATTACCGTCACTGCATTTGAGTTTCTGGCTGTTTAAAATGCATCAAAATGATTTTATTCAGGGCATCTAATATGATTATATTTTTGGTCCATGCACCATGAGCAGTTCTGCTTTTGGAGTTATAATTAGACCGCTAGATTGCTGCTTTCTAGGCCATTTTGACAGGTCCATTACATAAATGTCACTAATGTGACCTCTTTCGCACTTCTTGCTCCCCAAATAAGACATTTTTACTGACAAAAGTGGGAGCTATGCAAGTCAGAGATGCAAGAGATCAGTCTAGATGTGTTTTAATGAAGTAAAAACACATATAAAACCACTTTAAAGATAGCTATGCTTCTATGAAAATGTATTGATTTTTAAAATCAATAGACTAGAATTGTATTGTTTTGTAGGAGACTGCAAACTGCAAAGAAATAAATGTTTTAAACCTGAATAGTTTTTAATATGAACTTTTTATAGTCCTAGTTTTTAAGTGTTTTTTCAATACCTTGTAATGCTTTGTAAAGTTTTAATATTTTTAAATGATTTAAGAACTTGCTTGATTTTAACATTTGAGGTATTTAAAGGCAAAAAGCCCGAAGGCAATTTACAAACCATATCTAATGGAAACAGATAAAACAAACAAACTGAATGCATATATATATAAAAAACTGAATCAGTTCAGCCTTGCTCTGTGACTTTCCATCACAGTTGTTTGTCAAAGCCCCGACTGACAGAGAGTGTTTATGTAAAATATGTTTTACTCTGTTATGTATTCATGAGATGCATAAGATGCAATGTAATATGGTAAAATATCCTCGGCAGTGGCAGCCAAAACTCTAATCCCCATGCTCCATAAAGTGTGCAGTAATCCCGCTGAATTGGGCTGGATTTTACTCCCATGATGGAGCTGCGCAGGAAGAGCATCCAACTACATTACGTAAGGGTCGCGGGGAGTTTTTGTCTGTTTGTGAACATCTAATGGAGCGCTGGGTATTGGGCAAAGAGTTTGAGGGAAAATGTATGCAGAATAGGCCGCGGCCGAGCATAACATATCGTTATAATTATGTAACAGAACATATTGTTTTTAACTGCAAGCGCATTTCAGAAGTTTTTGTCATTAATGAGTGGTTGTTACTTTGTCTGAAAAATACGAATATATTTCAAGTTTATATCATCATGCATCCTTTTTTAATGTCTCTATTGTAGCTTTTGGCAACTGTTAAGTGTCCCAATACATTTTGTCTTAATTTTATACCAAATGTCTGTGTTTTGTATGAGTGCAATATATATATATATATATATATATATATATATATATGTGTGTAAATAATAAATGACGTTTGCTTTTATATTTTTTTATATTATTTAATGCAATGACATTCATACATGATGATAAAAATGTGTTTGTTTAATAAGAAGAACATTAATACATATTTTTTATTATTATTAAAATCTTATCTAAATCTTTTTTTTAAATAAACATTTATTTATTTATTTGTTTTTGTTTTCACTGTATTACTTTTAGTAACGCCATTAATTACAAAAGTGCCTATATTATAGTTTTTAATTTTTTAATTTTTTTATTTACACAGTTTTAGTTAAGTACATCAGATTCAAACTAATTAAAAATCAGGATTGTTGTAAATAATCTTCAGATAATATGCTTAATAATCATATTATGTATTTTGTTATCATGTTTTTATTGTTTTATTGTGTTGGTGTTTTTAGTTCTTATTAACCTGGGCAAAATAACCCAACTGCAGTTTGATTGAGATGAACTGAAATGATGAAAAAAATGGATTTCTGAAAGCTTTTCTGTTCATATATATAAATGTTATTTTCAATGAAGGACAATATTTTTGTGGTTTAAGTTTTAGATAACAGCCCTGAATCAAACAAGCCCAAACCAGCAAATATCTTCTCCATTTATGTATCCAACTTGTGCAAAACTTTCTGGCACATTGGAATTAAAGCTAAACAGCTTTTGTCCTCCACGGAGCTAAAATAAGACTACATCACGCAAAACCCAAAACCTGTAGCTTTGATGTGACACTCCAGACAGTGTCCAGATCTGAAACGAGCTTACACTACATCAACACAGAAGGTCTGAACTCTGGATTTCATTCAGAATAGGTTCATTACTGAGAAGAGAGGTTTATCCTGTCGGTTATGTAACTTATGGGTATACCTCAGACACTTTTTATTTATTGCTTTATTAACTCTCCTGAGAGTTATTGGATGAACATCCCTGTTTCTAGAAAAAAATTGAATGCAATAACACATGCTATGTATCCCAAAGCAATAAAATGGGAATGTGAGACCCATGAATATAACTGTGATTCCAGATTTTAATTTTGCTTTGTTAAACTGGTAAAACCGAAAATATGATTTTTAAATAAAAATACTAAGGTTGTCAAAAGATAGAAATAATATCTCTCTTGTTTTTTGTACATTTTGTTAGAAGGATGAATGGAAGAAAGATAGAAAGAAAAAAGGAAGGAAGAAAGATGGAAGAAAGAATTGTCTGAATGAAATTGTAGCTGAATATATCCAGAGTCAGTGTGCAGAGGTATATTTCTAAAGGTTTTTCCTCATCTCACCTCCACTTTTCTTCAGTGTAATGCAACACTCTCTCCTATTTTTATCCCATCACATGTTCAAACTGATAACAAACTCAATCACAGATTTGTCAGGCTTCTTCAGAGAGGAAGCAGTTGTTAAACACATCACAATACAAATCAATAGTAATCCAAACCACTCTGGTCTATCAATTAATATCTCACGATGTGAAAACCGTGTGTTTGTAAGCATTTGTAAGATTGTGTCTTCTTACAAACATATAGATTTGACTTCACTAGATATTAATTGATGGACTGAAGTGGTGAGGATTACTTGTGATGATTTTATCAGCTGCTTGGACTCTCATTTTGATGGTAAAGGATCCACTGGGGAGCAGGTCATGTAATGCTAAATCTCTCGAAATAACTCGTCTACATCTTGGATCACGTGAGGGCTTTCAGACATTTTTGGGCAAACTATTCCTTTAAAAGAAATGAAGTGTTGATTTATAATACTCACTTCCCCTCCGAGCCATAGCTGTTCATGCTGTCCTCGATGGACTCGTGGCTCGCCTGCCGGACCGTACGGCTGGGCATTTCTACGGCCAGCCCTGTCTCTGTACTCCTCTGAATGCCCTTTAACCTGCGGCCTTCTGGGTCTGAAACAAAGAAAGAAAGATAAGTTCACCAAACCAACATGTAATTCATAAGATGTTTGCTAGTTGGCTTTTATAATTGTAAACAGGTCTGTCATGCAAGTCCCTCCTTTAGATTAATTTTGTGGGAATGTTTATTATCCAGTGTTTTTCATCAATCTCCATGTTATTCTTGTATATCTGAGTGGCAAAGGCACTGGAAAAAGCAAGTTCCTCTTCATATCAGACTGAATTAAATGTTGTGATAACGTTGCCGCCAGGTAGAGCACTAGTTGTATTAAAAATAAATCCTTTGAAAAATATAATCTTCTTGTATAATTCAAATATGTAGTGGTGCCTTATTGAACTCAGAAGGCTTAGAGAACAGATTCACAAAGCCTGGACTTTTCCTAGTAAAGGTGAAGGGGATCAGCCGCAGACTGATCGCTTTACTTGCCCATGACCTCATGAATACATTTCTATTCACAGAATGACTTTCAGAGTCATTTCAAAGCTGAATGTCATCTCATAATGGTTTTTGTATTCGTTTTTTTTGCAAGTGCTTTACATAAACCAACATAAAACAACGTTCACAAGCCATTGTACTTTCTTTGTAAGAGGAAAAATACCAATCAAAAGTGTCTATGCTCACCAAGGCTCATAAAATATCGGGTAAAAATCTAATTTAATGAAATATTATTTCCATTTAAAATAACTCTTTGAATATATTTTAAAATGTAATTTATTCCTGTGATGCAAAGCTGAATTTTCAGCATCATTACTCCAGTATTCAATGTCAAATAAGCTGATTTGCTGCTCGAGAAACATTTATTATTGCTATTAATTTTTGTAGAAACTGATTAAAAAAAAGCATAATTTTTGATGAATAGAATGTTTAAACAAAGCAGTATTTATTTGACATAGAAATATTTTATAATATTATAAAATTGGAATTATAAACACATAAAATTGGAATTATATTGTAATATAATATAACAATATTTTAAATATATTAAGTCACCTTTGATTTTAAATCTCAACTTGAGGAAAAAGTTTTTATTTTTTATTGATCATCACATTATTTCTATTGTTCAATGATTAATACATATATTAATTTTAAATTCTGGGTTTTTTAATGCAACAGCAAGTGAGGTTGAAAACTGCATGCTATCCACCGAAATGGGTTTGATTCACATGAAAAGCACAAGCTCTCTGCAGTGATGGGAAAGCAGCCATTTTCACAGCTTTCTCCTGGCCGTGAAGCACATGACCTAGTTAGGCCATTCCTAAAAATACAGTCCTCTTTTGTTTTTTCCTGCGTTTCTGGTGCGCTCAGCACATGCTAACTAGCATGTCAGTGTAACCTTCCAAAACAGAACATCATGTATCAGGAAATGCACTAGAAATGCCAGGGTTGCTATGGGAGACAAGAGACCGTGCTCCACTGCATCTCTCTCTCTTTAGCCTTTTTACGTTCACCTTTTCACAAATACAACACAAAACAAAACAGAAAAACTCGATTTTGACTTTGGATGCTCTCCAGAGATGTAGTAGTGACTTGGGCAATTATCCGTATGCATATAAACAATCGATTTTAACATTAATTATGTCTAGTGTAAGTGTGATGTTTCTTTTCCCTAGACATCTCCGGCTTTTTCTGTTCTTTTTTTTTTAAATATTGTGGAACCACAAGAAGGTCTGGCTCCCTAGACAACAGATAAAGTGTCTCATTTTATCAGTATGGCCAACACTCATTAATCAAAGTGACATTCATGAATATACAACAAACAAGAAAGAAATTTTCTAACAAGCCCTTTTAGTTGCTATCTCATCTTGCTTGTGGTTTATGACCTACGTATGCTTGTCACTTGTCAGAACGTCCAAATGTATTTCTTATCAATTTGATTAAAAGAACAAAGAGGCTTATAGAAAAACCTCTTATAAGACTTAAGACTACATCTTCAATAAGCGCCTATTGTTAAAGAATGCAAATAGGTGCATCATTCTCTTAATTAATTGGCTCGTCCATGAATTAGATTTCTGTTTTATTTAATTTAACAACAGGAGAAATGATTTTCCATCAAGAGCTTTCAAGCTCCAAAACAGACAGAAAATGTTATTTATGGGTTAATTTTATGTCCTTTGGAGCTTAAAACTCAAAAAAGCTGTTGTGTTTTAGCAGAAATGAACATACGTAATTTTTGTGTAACCAGTCTCTTTAAGAGCATCCTGATTTGACTGAGCACGTCCCAGGGTTAACATGAAAAGGATGCTCTTAAATTCTCTCTGATTTAAAGATAGTTTGCTGAAGATCATTAGGGCCACACATTGACTGTCATCTAAATAAGCATGTCAGTTTTCTGGTTTGTCCATGCTATCGATCATGCCATTACATCTCATTACCCCAGCCTGCCTTAATTACCTATTAACTCTTTGATAAATCAGTAGCACTAGAGGCCTATTGATCTACAGTGATGTTGATAGATGCCTGGTTTGAGGCTATCACCTCTGCGCTCTCTAATCAGAGGCAAAACCCAACACAGGTTCTGCTTTGAAGTAAAAACCAAATAAAATCATGTCTTTCTTTCCAAATTTCCAACGAAAGCTCTGTTCTTATACTTTTACTAGAACTACTTGTGTCTGATTCTCACAAAGCCTGAAAAGCAGATCTCTTATTTCATTCACATTAATATAAAGCAAAATATTTTACTTATTTAATTATTTATTTGAAGCTCAATACCCTGTCATCTTCTTCCTAACCAGTACTTTAAAAAATAAATAAATAAACAAAACATATATGTATAAATATATGCGTGTGGTGTTTTTTCATATATATACTTTTTAATATATATTTATATAAACACGCACATACATAATCTGGACAATTTTTATCCCGTAAAGTTCACATTTTGAATGCTCAGTTCAAATCACAATTCGAAAATCAAAATGAAAATTAATAAAAAAATTATTTTGCATGCTATTTCAATTTATTTGATAAAAACCTGGACATGTAAGGTTTGCTTTTAGATGCTCAGTTCCCTGACAGCTCTGAATGTGTTAAAATCCTTTTATAAGCCCCAAATACAGAAGTATTTAGCATGTGCTGGTTTTTGGATGAGAGCCCATTTGCTTAATCACAGTGGAGGATCTGATCATAACAGATGCGTCCTTCTCAGCCAAAAATCATGCCAAATATTTACTCATGTACTGCCCTAATTCGGCTCCGATGTTTTGCGTACCGGCTTAATGAGAAGTGATCTTCTGAAGTCAGGAGACAGAGAACAGAGCTTTGATCCGAGCTATAAATGGATGCAAGGGGGGAAAAAACGACCTTGGAAGGTCATTTATCAGAAGCAAATATATGAGAGTTATATTAATATACCTGAGATATTTCTGGGATTTTATGAGTTTGATTTTTCATACTGAAGCTTCAGCAGCTGCAGACCAGAGACAGGAGAATGTTCAAAGCAGATTTCAAATTAAAATAATTTAGTTAAGTTATTTTTTTTTTATTTTGTTCATTTAAATATACACATATAAATATAATTTAGATATTTGAATTATTTGATTGATTAGCAGTGATCTGACAATGTTGTGTAGTAATCCACACCACTCCTGTCCATCAGATTACATCTTATGAGGCAAAAATGTGTGTGCTTGTAAAAAAAAAACTGCCTCAGAACCTTCCATCTTTATTTAATATTACATATTAAAATATGTAAAAGATTCTGGTGATGTATGAATATCATTAAGAGACAAGAGTGCATATACCTTGCCATCCATTACTTAAATGAAACTCAGTATAAGTAACTTCCCCCACAGGGTAATATATTAGTTTAAAACTGTACTATGCAACCACTCTGCTTTAAATAAGACATATCCTTTTCCAGTCGATTACAAATCTGTTTTTCTTTATAATATTGTGCACTGAAAAATCATTTTCAAGACCAGAAATGGAAAAGGTCAATTTTGATGTCATGTTCACTATTTATTTGATCAATAATGTGAACTATAATTATAATATATAAGTATTCTATTGTAATATTTCCTAAAATGTAATTTATTCCTGTGTTCAAAGCATTTTCCCAGTCTTCAATATCACATGATCTTTCAGAAATCATTCCAATATGCAAATTTTATGCTAAATACTATCAATATTAAAATCAGATATGTTGCCTATTATTTTTGTTGAAGTACACTTTTTCAGTCCTCTTTTTTAATTCTCTGATAAAAAGTTCTAAACAGCATTTAAAAAAAAAAAAATAGAAATCTAGTGAACACACAATACATGTCTTTAATGTCACTTCTAATCAATCTGATGTGTCCTTACTAAATAAAAGTATTAATTAAAAAAAAACTTTTGTGTAGAATATAACATTTTAATTGGCTTTATTAGTATCTGTTGCATGTTTGCCTGTTTTTTTCTGGCATGTTTTTTTTTTTAATATTGATTAAATAGGCAGAATGATGTATAAAGAAAACCATGACAATAAAATAGTCTAGAATAAAGAGGAGAGGTAAAGTAACACACAAGCCAGACTTAAACTCATATCCCCTGCATGTTCACCACTTTACCACTAAGTCACCGCTCTGAATTAATGTCCTATCAGAACAATGTGTCCATTGAAAATGTGGGCCACCGGATGCAGTTTAAGATACTTCAGTCATAATGTGTAGGCGGCAGTAGTTGAGCGAGTGAGTGTGTGAAGCTTCAAACAGTCTCGTTCTGCGGATGTGTTCCGAGTGGCTTATATAAATGCTATAAAACAGTCGGACCATGCTGTGATTTACTACACAAGTCAACTGCTACTTAAACCGCTGTGCTTGCTCAACGCTTCTGCTAAGCGCTGTATTAAAAACAAATGCATGTTTGGTTAGGATTTTCAATTATGGTCTTGATTTGTTTCAATGGGTGATTAGCATTAGTGTGCACCTGTTATTTCATTATTCCATCATTATGCAGATATAATTGTCATTGTAATTTTATATTGACTCTTCAATTTAACTACATTTCTAAATGAATAAATTAATTATGAAATTATTAGATGTACTTCCTGCTGTGATTATTTTGTTGGTGAATGGTAAATCTCAAGAAAAAATGTCAAGAACTGAATAACACTTCACCTCAAACCTAAAAGTAAACATTTTTATGTTTTATATAATATTTGTATCTTAGATTATTTGTTTATGCAATGTTATATTTTGCATATAGAAGAAAATTAAGCCTAAAATACTATATTACAGTAATATTTATTGCTGGGAATTGTTAAAATGTCAAGATGATGTGACAATGCACTGTAAAAAACCCAATATATATATATATATATAAAACAATTATGTTTAAAAAAGGTTACTTCAGTTATTTTTTTCTTTATAGAAATTAAAATTAATTTCAAATCAATTTTTTTTATAAATTTTTATATATTGTATTTAAAATTATATGCTGAAATATTTGGTTATATTCTGCGTAAAGGCAAATAGGCCTACAAATACTGTATTACAGTTTATATATATATTTATTTACAATATTTACAATATATACACACACACATAGAACTTTATTATTCAGAATAATAGCCCAAATTGATCAAAAATGAGGTCACAATGCAAAAAAAAAACAAAAAAAAACGTAGTACGCTTTCTATTACAAAAAAAGCAAAACACGTATCTACACCTTTGTGTGTGTGTGTGTGTGTAAGCTTCATTGTTTCTCTTTTATTCTTTATTTCGGTGTAAAATGTGGCTTAAGCCTTTTTTTCCCCCACCATAATGATTATGGATGATCAAAATAAAAGTCCAGGACATTATTTTCACTTCCTGACTGTAGTAAAGGACATGACAGCAGGTTAACCTGAGCATTTGTGCACAACCATCTGTTCTTGCGCCCGCGCGTCACTGTATCGCTGTGCTTCCGACTGTGTATGCCAACACAAAGAGTGCAGACCAAATGCACCTGCACACTACACTACCAGAGGTCACGCTGGGACAGAAAAGAGAGATCAATCAGTGCTGCATTTGCCAGGCACGTATGTGCATTTATCTGAGGAACAAGGAACAAAAAATACTTTTACATTGTGATAAAATCACTATTGTACATCAGAATCTTTTGCCTGCACTTTTTAAATCCTTAAAATTCTATACATTTACCCGAAAATGCATAATTTATTGTGTTTTTGGAGAATGAAGTATATGTGCATTTGACCTGCATTTGCATATTTATTTGTAGCAGTGATGCAGAAACTATTTCTTTGTCTTAAATTTTCTTACAGCCATTTGTGTAGCTTAAAACGTCAACCCTGCTATTTTTTTTGCTAAGCAATAAAAACTGAAATTGAAACGCGATCAAATATCAGCATTAAATTCTCTACTTAAAAAATTGCTAGTACATTTCAGACAATTATCAGAGGAACACACTGAACAAAAATAATATTTTTGCTTGTTTAGATCAAATATATTTTTACAGAGTATGTAGAACCTTGTTTCAGATGTGTTTGTAATTCAGTCTGATGCTGAAATGATTTCATTTTAAAATATTTTTAATAAATATTTGGTAAGACTTCACATGGATCCTGCCTGATGCATAATAAAGGTATAATGCAAAGTTGTTAAAATGCATTTTAATAATGCAGAAATTGGATGTTTTGTATCCAATTTGTGTGTGTTAATGCAGTTACCTTTCAAAAGGTGTATAGTTTATTGTATTGTATTTTTTAGTATTGTTATAATTATTGCATTAAAAGTAATTTGATTATATATAAAGTGTTACTGAACATCTTAACATTTAGGTTCTGAATTAGAACAAAGTAGTTTGTATTTTAGAGATGCTTCTAATAGGAACAATGAATGATGATTATGTGATGAGTCAGTGTGAAACAGGAAATTTCATTATCTGATTGGGCAGACTGTTGTCTTCACATTGGCATCATGTGATAGATTTCTCACCCTGGCTGACTTTTCTCTTTTCCACTTGGGAAAAAAACAACAGATTGCTTTCTCACCTGTGCCTGATGGCTGTGAATCGAACAGCACTTCAGCGGCCATCGATTCAGGATCCGTACACAGGCCGATGAGAATCGACCACCGCAAACTTATCACACTGACATTTTCTAAATAATTGAACTTGTGCAGTGGAAACAGATATGCACTCTCTACGATAAAAAATGGTTTCGTGACATTTTCAAAAGAACGTTAACATTTGATAGAGTGATGCCACTTCAGATTGTCTTTTATGATACGACTTCATAACCAGACCTATTTAAATGAGTCTGACTCTGATGATACATACTTACAAAAAAACGGGTTTTGGGAAAAAGTAACATTTTCTGAAGAATCCTGAATGGTTGTTAATCTTGCCACACTAACCACCCTGATGCTAAGGTGTTCAGGCTGGGTTAGTGCTTGGCTAAAGGTTGCTGCTTACTGCAACAACAACAGCTCTATCACAACTGGTTCAATGTAAACCTTTTGGAAGATTTACAGAAAATATTTGGAATGCTAGTAACAAACTGTGTAACTTTTAGTAAATGCTTTGTGGCGGTTTTGGCTTAAAATGTATAGTGCAAATGTGTGTTATAAGTCATTCTTGAAGTTAGTATGCAGTTATTTTTTATTTATTGTTATTTCTATTTTTGCCTGTTTATTTTATTATTATTTTTTTTTTATATATTTGAATTTTATTTATTTTATTTCATTTTAAACAAATGTAATGATAAATAAAAGCATATGAAATTTAAGACACAGATTTGGCAACGCTTTGTTTAAAATAACACTTTAAAAAGTTATTGAATTAAATTGCATTTTTTAATGTCATTTAGTTTTTTTTTTAGCTCATTCTAATTTAGTTTCATAACAATTAGCTGCTTTTCAATTTTTTCTGTTTTTTTTTTTACATTTCAAAGTATTATCTTAATATACGCTGTCACAAAAATAATTAATAATAAACAAGATCAAGACACATTCTCTGAATGTGCAATCTTAATACCTCATTGTTATTCTATATTTTTTATGTTGATTCCCAATGTATCCCAAAATTATATTAGCCTACTAATTAAGCGAAGTGTATTTTTTTTTATATAAAAGTGTTAAAGGCGGCACAAAGATTTTTCAGAACATGAAGGCTGAGCCTGATTATAAAATATAAATATCATTATCTGCATCATCCTTCAGCAGCTTTTTAAAACCGAAGCCATAAACACATGCCGATAATCAGTGTCAGCATTAAATCTCATGCACTCGCACAGACACCCTGTAGAGACGGATGCTACGAGTATCAATCATCCTGACCTCCTTCTATCTTTTCCTCTGTCCTTGATTCACTACGCTCTTATGCAACACCGAATGTGCGCCTGCCACCGTATGACATCTCGCTGATGCCGTGCGTGTGTTTGTTTGCGAGTTATTTTGAGCAGCAGCATCAATGCAGGACCTGTCAGTGTAGGAGGGTTAATAAGCCTCGAGACTTCAGAGCGTTGGCTTTTCTTCGGCAGAGATTTGTTCCTGCGCCGGTGGAGGGGGGAGCCGAGACATGTTGTGCTTTGGGATTCTTAGTGCACATTGCATCAAACAGCGCTAACAGCAAACAGGATATGAAAGATGAAGTCTGAATATGCCGAGACAAGCGGTGGGAGGCAACGTTGGGTCTGATGCGTGTCGCAAAGGCTTCGGGCCCTTCGTGTCAACGTGGCCAGGGAGCGAGCGTGTTATATAGGTGTTGATCGCCCTTGTGTGGCTGTTAGATAAAATATTTACACAGAATGAAGGAAAAAACTGCCTGAAACGTTGACTTGGTTGGTAAAGCTCGAGAGGACACTAATCAAAAAGATTCGATGCAAAATAAAAGTGTCGTTGTCAATTATTTCTGTGATCACACAGTACTCGTATTTGTATTTTAACTCTGAAAAGCCCTAAAATGTTTCTTTAATTGTTGGATTTAATAGCAATCGCTGAGTGATTTAACCCATCATAATGTTATGATTGTAGAAATTTAGGTTGATGAGCGAAGTTTGATGCCATTAGATGGGATGCAACAAGTTTCTAGCAAGTTCTTCTGACCTCAATGAAAGCGGAAAGCTGTCCAGAACTGTATGATAACCTTTTTGCCTCAGAAGCACCACCTATGTGCCTTGTATTGAACTGCATTTAATAGTGGTTGATTATTTTATTAATATTGAAGAGAATTCAACTTTTTAAATGCAAGAAAGCCTGGAGAATTTTAATAAAAATGTGATATTTAATTTATTATTTAAAAAAATTAATTAATAATAATAAACAAATAATATATGTATAAAAAAAGATATTAAATAAAAATAATAAAAATAAAATAAACACAAATAAGATAAACTGTGAAAAAAAATAACTGTGCTATGTTGCGTCTGGTTAGGACATGTGTTAGTCAGGATATATCATGTTTGAACAAAGATGAGAACACAGCTGTCTTGTTAGAAAGTCATTAATGGCTCATTATTTAACAGATCTATTAGCCCGCAGACTGCTGCAGTCCCTTCTCTGATAGCTTCAGTTTCGTACATCTGTTTCAGCATGAGTCTTTTGAGAAAACATAATGTCTCAGTATCAGCCCTGCATTTCTAATAAAAGAGAAGATCAGTTGCAGGTGACTTGAGATGTGCTTGTAACACAACCAAAGGACCTTCACATTCAGCACTTCTCTTCTGAAATACACTGACAAAGACATCGTTAACTCCCCTCGTTCTTCTGATTAATGGATCTATCCAAAAAGCATTAATATCATACGGGAGTTTATTTTTTTCACGAGATAATTCCGCTTCTATATTTGTGGTCAGAAATGTCCCGGGGTTTGAGCAGTGAGTAATGGGTGTTATTACGAAATCACTGGCGAGTTCATTTATTACTGCATTTGTTCAGCATTTTCCCCTACTTTTGCAGAAAACCTTTTCCTTTATCTACATGTTCGTAAACAAAAGGTTCAAATGGCTGCAAATAGTATCCCAAATATCAAAACCCAGAAAGCAAACTGCAATTTGCACAATATCACAGCTTTGAGTCTTATTTGCTGTTAAATCACCAATGCATTTGACAGTCAGCAATAGGTGTTAAACTAAAGCACTTGCTATGTGTTCGTTTGTGTTCCAGTAATTAGCATATTCATTAGTGCGATTTGCATTGATTAAGTTGATTTATGCAAGTATGTATCAGCATAAAAAGAAGATGCGGTGAGTTGATTAGTTAAATGACAGGCCTATAAGTCTAAGAACCAATAGTGTATGATAAAAATGAAGCCCAACACAGCACCACAAGCCATGCACAGTACAACATATAATGATGCATGCCCACATTCTTAATTAGCGAACAATATTGCATGATCTATGCAATATAGACTACAGAGTAAAGTGAAAACTAAAGATGCATATGACGACCACAGCATGTTACTTAGAGCTAAACCAGACAGTGCTATAAGTGTGCATCGTTTTTGTTATAAGTGTGTGTTTGTATGTGATGCGCACATGTTGAACGAAGATGATCACCAGCTAGGCACAATCTTTTTCTCTCAATACTAGTCTCTCTCCTGCAGAGAAGTCTTTAATCAGGCCAAGGGTAGAGAGTGTGTGAGAGCGTGGGTGGGTGTGTGGATGTCTCGGATAGACGTGGCTGTGTAAAAGGTTTTTTGGGTGAGTGGACAAGAAAAAAAGGAAACGAGGGTGAACAAGAAAGGAGGAGAGCGAACAGGGACAGAGAGAGAGTGAGAGAGAGATTTATAGCATGCCTAGACTAAAAGCACTTGGGAAATTATGCAAAATTGCAGCTCAAAAACACTCAGCAAGTAGCGCATCGAGCAGTTGGAATATTTCTAATGAGCGCTAAATTAACGCCATGATGTCTGCTGATGGATTTGAGACAGACATTAACCTGCAATCAGACGTTGTTTGAAATGAGCCACAGCCGTACCTGGAGAAAATCACAGCTATATTAGCATTTGAGTGTCAACGCTGTGATTAAATGCCTTCATTAATAAAAACGCCTGCCTGATTAGGATGCCGGCTGAAGGAAGTGTTATGTGTGTGCATATGCACGTATTAATCATAAAGATCAATTGTTTTACCATTTTAGTTTGCAGATAAGGATTTGGAGGGAGCAAGAGCACCATTTTCTTTATTGCACTTCAAAAGGAACAGTATGACACGACCTTTACATCTAAATCAAGCTCATGGCATCAAGAGTTTTGGGGCTTCGAAAAAACCCAGTACTGGGAAAAGAACTGAGCACCAATTTTGCACCAAATAGTTGTTGCAATAATGATCCCAACCCCACAGGATAACGATTATTATCTATGATATCTGAATGAAAGCAAACTTGCATTTTCACTGGAGTAACCTGGAGTGTCTTGTTTAAAGAAATGGCAAATTCACGTCATTTAAAACCTGTATTGATTTCTTGCTTCACACGAAGTTTAAATTGAATACAATGAAAGTCAATGATTCCCTTGTTGCTTTGTACCCTACTGGCTTTGATTCTGTAAAGAAAAGTTGAAACATTCTTAAAAAATAGCTTATTTTCTATCATACAAGTTTAAAATTACACAAGGGTGAGGAAATGATGCAGCATTTGGATTTTTGGGTCAATTATTAAATCTCATGGCAATTTGTAACTTTTTCAGTTTGGAAAATTGGCAGCTAATGCGTCTGCTTTCATACGATCTGCCTACACCCCACTTGAAGGTTATATTTAGAGACAGTCATTAAGGCTTACTTTTTTCCTAAAAACTGTTGCTGCGTCTCTATTCAAAGCCTGCGCCCTCTGCAGGTCACACTTATCCACCATATGTCATTAAAACTGCCTAAATACCAAAATCTCACAATATATAACAGCTGAATGACACATCTTTATAAGCAACCTTGTATGTTTCTGTTCAAATCACATTGCAAAAATTCATCCGAAATGCTATTGTTATGTTTCCGAACTATCCATTTGAGGACAACGTTGGTGAAAACTTGCATACGTCTAGTGGGACTCGAACCCATAACCTTTCAGTCCAGCTATCTCAGCTCAACATCTCAAGCCTAAGCCTTACTTCTACTCTTCCTTCCAGGTGTCACAGTTTGCCGGCAAACCCATATCTTCTGACACACATATACGTCCACTCACCGCCATCGTCCTCATCGAAGGAGTTCATGCAGGGGAAATAGATGGCCAGGGCCTCAAAGGACGCGGACAAGCTGATGCGACTCTGCGAGCGCTCCATGTAAAGGCCCGGCGTAGGTGCCGGCGCCGTGTCCGCCGGCTTGGACAGGCGCGTCTGGGCATTCTTCACGCGGAGCACGGCACGCGGCGTCTTGGCTAACTTTCACCGGCCTCTTCGCCAGCCCCGTACAAGATAGAAAAACAAATTGCAAAGCACCCTCGTAAGTCCTTGTGGACCTGGTTCAGCTTCAAGAATCCTGTCCAGATGTGATGTCCACAGTTTTTGCTGTCTCTAAAGTCCTTATTTTGTTTGGTTTCTGTCCAGGTCTTCAGGACAGAGAATTAGGATGGATGGAGTCTCATCTCAGGTGCTGATGTCTCAGAGCTGTGCTGGATCTGCTTCAGAGAACATGATCTGTTGCTTTTCCCTGTCTAGCTGATCCCTCATCGGATCCACTGTGCAGTGGATGGACGGATAGTGTATACTGCCGTTTGTCTGTGTGTGTGAAAGAGAGAGAAAGAGGAGAAATGGAGAGAGAGAAGGAGAGATGGGATTGTAGAGACAGACGGAGAAAGAGAGAGAGAGACGGGGAGAAAAGGTTCTTACTATTCTTGCAGTCTGAGGCTGATTCACTTCATTCAGTGCTGAGCTCTTTGTGGAGACAAAAAGTGGGAGGAGACACCCGAGAGCTGTTGCTGGGATTCAGGACACTGGCCAATCACAGGTGGGATGTCAGGATGTGGGCGTGGCCACAGTCTACAGGCACAATAGCTGTGAATATCTTTCATCCTTCACAGACATCGACCGTCTCGCTCTCTCTCCGCTAACACGGTGAAGTGGGAATCTTGAAACATTGGAAGGGTGTAGATTTCAGACCAGGTTTGATTGCAGTATGTTTTGCCTCTCTCTTTCCAATCAAACCTGATAGTTTTAACAGTAAAAAACACATTCAACAAAAACTGCAACAGTTGGCTATTTATTAAGAAATACTATATCGATAATGTTGTGAATATTCATATCAACCATGAAGAAAAGTAATCTCACATTCAATGAAAAAAAGGATTTAGAGTATTTTATAGATCAAATAATAATATAACATATAATAATAGTATAATATCCTTTCTTTTAGTGAATACTTCCTGTTGATGTATTTAATTAATACTAAAAATAATAATAATGCATTTTAACTTGTCCACCAGTTTGTAAGTAAATAATACATTTTAAAAAATAATAATTATTGAAAAAGTAATGCAATAGAAATAAAGCAAGATTTGCTGCAAAGCTTAGAAATAGAAACGTAACCATTTTGCGTCTAATTATTTAACTTGAAGAACTAAACAGATATAAAAGGTAAATAGAAAAACAAATAAAACTGCATAAAAACTAACTAAAATTAATATAAAAACTGAAAATGTAAAAATAGATTTCCTTATCTTTGATATATGAAGGCCATCTGGAAGTCAACAGGTTTGCCCGTTTTATGTTTTTTATGTATAGCAACACAATGACAGTAAAGAATTCTTAGTGAATAATCTCGGAAGATTGGCAATTTAAAGCAGCCATTGACAGCACCTGTGGGCTTCAGCTGTATTTAACCCACAATATTTCTTAGAAGCGGAATAAAAGAATGACACTGCTAGCTGAGAACAGTCATTTTCTGTTAAAGACGCATTTTGTCTTCTGTGTGTCTGGCAGGAGAGTCTGTGAGAGAGTGTGTGTGTGTGTGTGTGTGTCTGAGAGGGCTGAAAATGTCACCTGTGCCACCTCAATGAACAATCACAACTCTACTGCAAATAACAAACGCAGGAGCATCACTCATAGTTATGAACGCCTCATAACCGATGCTGACAATCTCGCTCTTTCTCAAAGCCATCCTGTCAGTTTTTGTATACATTTATCCTTTTTTATATGGTTTAACCTCAGCAGGTTTACCAGAGTTCATCAAATTGTATGTTAACCCTCAGTTATGCAAGATTTTGAAGGATTAACTCGATTTTTATATTTTCAGAAGGAATTTGAGTAATACACATTTCTATGTGGTTGTTGCCAAGTTGTTATGTGATAACTGATGCGTATTTGTACCAAGTACCATGGTACAGTATAATCAAATACCAGAGTATTACCATCATGGTATCATCACAGTAAAGTTTAATTAAGGGAAATCACTGGTAATCATTCAGCTACTACAAAAAAGTATTAAAAAAAATAATATGATATTGCCGTTAGTACCACAGTATTCATGAAAGTATCCTGGAGCACTGCTCATTATTGTTAGCTAAAATTAAAATGAACAATTTTCGTTTATTAAAATAAACTTTACATAAAATCAACTATAAATATTAAAAGACAAATTTGATGTGTTGTATTGGCTAAAGTTAAAATGACTAGCACTGAAATAAAAGAATAAATTAAAGCAAAGAATAAATATTACAGTTATCTGAAAGAAAATAAAGTAAATGATTAAAACTGAAATAAAAATAACTTAAAATAAATATTAAAGCATAATAAAAACTTGACAATTAATATGAAAACTAAAAGGAAAACTAAATTTAAAATATTAAGTTTAATAGTACATAACATTGCCTTTGAGTACCATGGCATTTCATTTGATACCATCACCACACACTGATGGGTAATTTATTATATGGGTTATCGTGTATGTGTGTGACTGGTGTAAAAATGCAAGTTTTTTTGTTAGGTTGTAAATTGATTAGGTAGGTTATAGTTTTAATAACAGTAAAATAATCAAAGTGTGTGTGTGTGTAAGAGTTGTCTTGTTCTTGTTCTTGTTGCATTAGCCAATGGCAGTTGTGCTGGTTCTTGTTCATTGCTTCACTGACCTTTTATCATGTTCTTCCATCTACCAGCGGGACCCTGGGGAAGGGGCCGTCTCACTGTGATGACATCTAAAGTGCGAGACACCAATGAAACCTGACAGATGCTGAGAATAAAAAGTGAACACAAGTTTGTGTGTAAAAGAGAGAACAAAGAGAAGGAAGAAAGAACGGTCAAATTAGGGCAGGATTTTTCTCTTCCTTCCAGAAACAGCATGTACTTGCAACAGTTGACACCCCTTCTGTTCAAACCCATGGCAGAAACCCATTATTATGCTGTAATTGTTCCAAAAGAGGGTAAGATCATTGCAATGTTTTTTTCTGTGATGTCCAGAAAGCCACTTGCACTATTATGTGACTATGATAAGGCATTATTCAGATCAGTAGCTCTTCAAACTCTTCAAATGTAGCCCTTTTCCTATTTTAATTTTAGTTTTAATGACATAACTAAGTTAAACGAAGCTTTTCAAAATAATACACACACAAAAAACTGTACCTTGAAAGATGATCGTAAACTTAAATTGAAATTGATTCTTTTGAAACTGCCGAAGAACGTTAACGGTTGCTCGAAGGTCATTTTGAATTAAGTTCGAAGCATTCGTTTTGAATCAAAAATCACTTCAAACAGAACGAGTCGTGAATTCACAAAGCTGTTTATTTATTTATTTTTATTTGCGTGTTTTCAGATTTAAAAAAGACTATACATTATAAAGAGTCCATTAATTAATTGTCGTATATTTATTAATAATTAAAATTATTACAACTTCAGTCTTGGTTTGAGCGTTGCATATGCACGTCACCAGGTGTACGTTACAGAACATTTCAAGAGCTTCAAAACAGTGAGTAACGTTAAATCATTTTGCGGAGCTATTTGTTGGATTGATTCGACTATGATATATGATTATGAACCGGGTATTTGAATGAATCACTTCAAACGATTCAGGAGTTATCGTTTGAATCAGTAAGATGAATAGAGTTGCCGTTCCTTCTAACGACGGAATTTAACTTAATGCAAATGACGTTGGATGGTTGGTGTACTGGGTAATCTGAAGGCTACAGATCACTGATTTTTTTGGTAACATTCATTCAGAATCACAACCATGTTTTATGCTGGTTAGTTATATTGTTTAAGTCCAAATGACAGGCAGTAATATTTATAGATGTTTACAGTTGGTTAGATACCTTTATCTCAAACGGTGTCAGAGTTTTAACAATTTAAGTGGCTGCAGCATATTACATATATCAAATATAAAGTTTCAGTACTGTATATAAAAACAATAAAGGAATATGGGGAAAAAACAATTTTATGCATGACAGGGAATAATATTTAGACATGTTTAACGTTACAGTTGGTTTGATACCTTTATCTCAAGTGGTGTCAGAGTTGAATGGATTTCTATTTTTTCGTACATTAACCCCAAGTTTCACAGACAAGGCTTAAGCTAGTTTCAGACTAATTTGCAAGTTTGAACTGTCTCAGATGAAAATATCTTGCTCTGACATATCTTAAAACATGTCAGTGTCATTGTTCTGTGTAAGATGCACACCTGTAATATTTTCTTATAAGGCATTTTTGTAAAAGTTGCTTAAATATCTTAATTTAACTAATGCTTAGTCCTGGTTTAAGATAAGCCCTGTTTGTGAAACTGGGCCTAAAAGTTGTAAAATTATTATAAAACCCATAAAATGGTAATTTTTAAAAACTAAGTCTTGTGCATTGACAAGGATGTTTTTCTGAACATTATAGTATTGGATGTGTAGTGTAATGACATGTAGTCTAATTGTTTAATTAATTTAGAAGGTTAATTTATATTTAAAAAAAGCCTTGTGCAACGTAAAGGACACATATTTAAGTCTACCTTACCTAATTTGGGCTAAAAACATAACGGGCGCAAAGAGGTTAATTGGTTTGAAACTGATATCTGATGAATGTCAAAAACCAAACTAACTTTACTGCGGTCTAAAAACGAATGACCCTTGATCCGATGATCATAATATATTTATAAACACTGATCTATATATAATGACTCTATATTAGATATAATGTTCTCTATATAGATCAGTGATTATAACTCATTTTCCCGTTCTTTAGCTGATGCCTGCCTGCACAAGCAACAGCGTTTCCTGCGAGGAGAGCAAATACTTTGGGATTAGAGATGTAACAGCAGGTGACAACAGCAGGTTTATTTTTTCAGTTCAGTGGCTTCCTGTACAAACACATCATCCACTATTATCCTGTCTGTAAAAATAGAAATGTATAGGCTATTTGAAATTTTTAAAGCACTTCAGTGACTAATATATAATCTGCAAGGAAATGATCAAAATAATCTTCCATTTGCAAGGCGCTGGATTTTGTACTTGCATCAGTAACTTTGATGTCAGGCTGCAGAACAGATCATTTCAGGTGGTTGCATTGCGTCAGGAAGATGTTTGAACACGTGACTGCCTGAGATACAGACCAGCACACACGTGCTGAGGATGTGTTGTTCCACGTACATGAGCTGCATTGAAATGATTGGAAGGATTTGATGCCATTAAAGCAACAGTTTACTGGAGAGAAAAAAAAACAACTCACCCTCATAGGAGAATCTTCATGCACAGACCATTTGGTCTTGCAAAAATGTAATGAGAAATATTTGAGCTCATTTAGACTTTTATGAAGGCTTTCTTCAGTCAAAAAAATAAATGAAAGAAATGGTAGCTGAGATGTTTTATCTCCCAATTCAGATTGTTCCCTCACAATATGGTTTATATCTCAGTTTTTCTCACAGTTTTGAGCTAAAATCTGAATTGTGAGAATTGCAAGAAACTCAAAATGGTAAACTAAAAACTATGTGGAGAACAGCGAGATATAAACTCAGAATTGTGGGGGTAGGGGGGGATCAGATCTGCATGATATAAACGCAAAATTTAAGGCAAAATCTGAATTGCAATATACAAATTCAGAAAAAAAATCTGCATAATCAGTAAAATTGCTAGATTTAAATAGAAAAATAAGGAATAATGAACAAACTGAAAAATTTAAACTTAAAATTGCAAAATAGAGGGGTCAGAATTATAAGATGTAAACTTGCACGTGCTGTCAAACGATTAATCACATCCAACAAAAAGTTTTTGGTTTACATTATGTACTTCATGTGTACTGTGTATATTTATTATGTATATATAAAGACACAAACAGAGACAAATATTTACATGATTAAACATATTCATATGATGATATTTCATATTTAACATACATATGTTTAATATATAAACATAACATATTTTTAATATTAACATGCATATGTTTATATATACATAATGAATATACACAGTATACCAGGGTTGGGGCCATTCATGAATTGAGTTGAAAATGAATGGTAAATTCCAATTCACTTGCTGGAATGGAATTGGAATTGAAACTGCATGCAGCTGACAGGAAATGGAATTGGAATTACAGGAAGTAGAATTCAATTCAGGAAGAATTCCACTGAATTCTGTTAATTGCTGAGCATTTATTTGTTATTGCATAAAGACATACATTTGAACTTTATTTATGTTGATTTACAAATATCAAGCAATGTATGAAATAGAGTTGATCAAATGC
>JAUCMT010000114.1:20575130-20587335 GCA_032357475.1 Enteromius thamalakanensis
AAATGCTCAGCAATAAACAGAATTCAGTGGAATTCTTCCTGAATTGAATTCCACTTCCTGTAATTCCCATTCAATTCTAAATCTGTTTCATTTAATTGTTGTTTAATTCCAATTCCAATTCCATTTCCTTCTTTGAATTGGAATTGCTGAGTTCATTCCTGAATTGACCCCAACCCTGCAGTATACACATATATTATCTAAACAAAAACTTTTATTTTGGATGCAATTAATTGTGTGACAGCACTATTATGTAGCCCATATCAACATTTTGTATAAAATAAATTGTATTTTAATTCAGTGGCGGAAAAAGTTTTGATAGAACACTTTAGTATCTTGAGGACATTGTTGAGAGATTTTGTTGAGCCAAATTTGAGATGATGGGAAAATCTTAAAATCAGGCCACAGAAACTTTGACCTCCGAGATCTCATTTGCCGTATTTCTTCTCTGTGGAGCAGCGAAGTGTGGATGGCCTATATCTTCTGGTCCAATTGTCTGCATTTTGTATTAACATAACGTCTCAAGTTGAAAGCAACTTGTAAAAGTGGAGCTCAACTGACATCCAGGCCAAGCTGATGTGGGCCAGGAAACACTTTTAAATTTGCAGACTCATTTCCATCCGCCAGCATCTCCGTTCAGAGCAACAGTCCACAGTTTGCCAAAGCTTTTCATACTTTAATTACTTAATAGTGCTTCAATAAATGTAATTACAGTAAATATATGGTTATTTGATTAAAAAAAGAGGCCCTCGCTGTTAAAAGTGCCACACACACAAACCCAAGTGATTGTCTGCATCTTTTTGGGGGCGTGTCGTATCGAAGCTTTGCTTGATCACAGCATTTTTCCAACCAAGCAAAAGCGCTCAGTCTATCACAGTATTGCAAAATCCACTTACCGGATTTACAAAGCGCCGTGTCCACAGGCCAATCCCTCTAACAGCTTTTAATATCAACATAGTGCTGCACGTTTATCTCTCTTTCTCTGTCTCTATTTTTCTAATACATGTTAACTTCCCCTTACTTAAGCCCTTCATTTTGACATTTAACTTCAATCGGAGCATGTTTGTTGTAATGTCATGTGGGTCGCCTCAAAATTTTGGATTTACAAATGCACAAAACACTGAGGTAAGATCTGGGATTAATTCCACAGATTTATGTTATTCCCTGCATGGCAAGCCTGCTTTTGGCATCTTAAAGGGATAGTTCACATTTTTGTTGTCATTTATTCTTCCATTCGTGTCCCATACAACTCAAATTTCTCTTAATATTTGTGAGCCAGACTTGAATTAGTCATGTCTGTCTAAATAAAAAGACTTTGATGAACTGAAGCTGACGGAAATACACCCACCATCACGACCATGGCTGACTGATGCCCGTAAACATGAAACAGACGGGTGCTCTCCACAGGAAGTGGATGCAAGAGGCCAACCTTGATAGACTGTCTCAGGCTGTGTGGCATTTAGAGCTGCTTAGTTCATTGAGTCACAGGTAATTTCAGGTGTTTAATGTATACGCACTCGACAGGAGGTGTAATGTCACAGATCTTCTCATTCATGATGCCAAACTGAACCAGTTTTTAATTTGTGGTTTCTAAATTCGCAGCTATTCTAGTCAGTCCTACTGAGCATATGGCAGCTCTAGGTCTTGTTATTTTAAGAGACAAGTTTCCAAATGCCAAGATGAAGGCCCTAAAATCCAAATCAAGCCGAATCTGAAACATTTTGACATCTTCCATTTAAATGACCTGCTCTTTTGTAAATGGACTGCCATTAAAATAAAAATCCTCTTTGGGTTGTCAGCGTCCCAATGTCTCAAAAGATAAAATCCTCTTAAGATTTCAGTTATCTGTCTATGCCACAGACCTTAAAATAAAAAATTAAATAAATAAATAAGGATTTAAAATTAAGAATATTGTTTGCAGGAAATATTTTAGTTTTATTGGTTTCATCTCAAAGTATTTACAGAAATTGTTAATATATGCTTAGTTTTCTGTCAATAATTAAGGTTTCATTATTTTTAATATTATTATTATATTTTTTTTGTGCAGAAAACTACCCATGTTGTTATTTTTAACTTATACTAAAACTATTAAAACATTATTATTATTTAATATAAAACAAAAAAAAAATCTAAATACAAATATTAATTAAAATAAGTAAAATAATTATAAAATTAAAATTACATTATAAAATTAATTTATATAAATATGTACAGTATGTAAACCCATTTCAGTAAAAATCAGTTTCAATTAAAACAGATATATGATAGGGACAACTGGGCAGTTTTCATTTAATTTTAGGAATATCTGCTTAATTCTGAATGTCTGTATTTTTCTACATTTGTGAATTCCTTTCAGTAAAAAAACTGATTGTACTTTAAAGTTCTTTTTAGTTATTCTAGCAAATCCTTTGCTTTTCTTTCAGACATTTTCCAAATGCTTATTATGTAACAGCTTTTTGTTTAGACCCGCATCATTTCAGTTATTGAAACACAGCTTAATCCCCAATCCTGTTGGCTTCACCCTCATTTTTTACAGTAATTCTCTAATCTTGTTATGTTGATGGCTGTGTGAGTTGAGCAACGTGCACAGATGTGATCTAGCCCGTTTACTTGTGCTGTTTCCAAGGGTACTGATGGTCTGAATGCTGGGCATCTTATAAAAAAGCATTGCAGATCCACACACACTGATTCGCTTGATGTAGATTTGAAGCAGCTCCTGCTCTAAAAACGCTCCCACTTTTAGGACACTACCTTTGGGTGTCACAAGAGAGACACACCAGAGAGTCCTCTTCATGTCGGCCTATTTAAACAACTCAAGACTGGGTTACACAACACATCTGGAAGTTGGTCAGAGAGTGTGTTTATATGGAACAAAACTGATAACTGCTCAGCCATGCATCGTCCCAAAAATTAAAATAAAATTCTGCTTGTTTACAAATAAGACATGTTATTACTTAATGATGAGGGTTTTTTATGTCATACGCAGCATGCATCAGCCATAATGTACTTAATATAACAAAATCAATCAAGTGTCACACATTTAGGTTTTTATGAAAAAGATTACTATTCAAAATTTAAAATGTAACTAAAAGGTGATAAAATTTTGCATTTAATGTTAAATAACTTTAACACAAGATTTTAAATTAAGCTTTTGCAAAAATGTTAAAAAAAATTTGAATTGTCGGAGAATTAAACAAATAGCCAGGAATCCTGTCTTTGTTGTCTTTCTGTTGATTAAGGACTAGTACTTTGTTACCTCATGAATGTTTGTCAAAAACAAAAATGCCATGCGTGAGCACTTATTTTTGCAATCAGCACTGCAAAATTAGTAAGAAACAAGTATTGGATACAATTCAGCTGCTATCAAACATCAGCTGATTGTAAAGACAATACAAACAGCACTGAACCCCACTGACTATCATTATATGGACAAAAAGAAGACATGGAATCTACAAAAAAAATCATAGCTTTAGAAGGGTGAGTAAAACATGAGGTTTGATTTTTAGGAGAGTCGGTGTGCAGCTGTTGTAATGTGAGTGGATCTGTGCAGAAATGTTCTGAAGTGTTCTGCCGTAATGCTGAGCAAAATCAGTCTTTATCAAGCTCTAATGTGAGTTGCTCCAAAATAGGCCCAGACCACCTGTGTGTGTTTACATGTGCAATCAGTGCGCCTCTCGCTGAGATCCACCGCGCCGCAGGACAGCAGCAGCTACTCACTTCCTGTGGATAACACATTTGTGAAGCCAGGTGAAAAAATAACTCTGCTTTCGTGTTGCGCTTGAACTTTGGATCTGTACATTCAGGTTCAAGACTATTCAAGAATTAGAGTTGGAGCCAAAAAAGTACCAAACGAAAACATGAGTTTTTAATTACTGCTCTAATCCTCTGTAAGAAGTCTAAAAATGTATTTGCTTCTAATCATGTAAAAAGTAAAGAAAGAATTTAGATATTATTTGTCACTGGAAATAAAAGATTAAGTCACGTGCATTGTATGAATTATTTCATGCAGTTTGCACATTATAAACTAAAAATTAAATTAAATTAAATTAAATTAAAACATTAAAAACTTAATTACTAAAACTAAAAAAAATAGAAATAATTTAACAATAACACAGAGAAGAAATGAACGTACGCTGAAAACGTTTGTGGCCTCAGCATGTCCCCAAGCACAACATCCACAAATACAGAGAAAATAGCTCTGCCATTACCTTCAACATTTACAGAGGTCATCACCCTGTAATCAGGTGGTGGTGTGTGTGCGTGTTTCTTGTCATCAAACAACGCAAAGTAATTAAATAGGTACCCAGGAGACACAATTCTCCAGCAGAACGAAATGAGGATGTGTCTGCCGATGTGTCCTTGTGACATCTTAGGTGGAACGGTGGAAGAAAGCAAGTGAGAAGGAGGGAGAGGTACGGCTGCATCTGGACGTTGAGCACTTGCTGATGTTGTGGGATTTGGGAGAGGAGCTAACATAAATCATTCGGCTGTAATTTGCACTTACTCTGGTTGTCTACAGTAAAGGTCGAGCGCTCTCTCTCTGTCTCACTCTCAGTGTTGGTGATAGTGCAAAGCAAAGTAAGAAGAAGAAGCTCTGCTTTCATTAGTTGCTGTCTGAGGTGCAGATGTTCCAGTCTGCTCTCATTCGACATTGGTTTGTCTTTGAGAGCCGCTCTCATCAGCTCCGTCTTTACCTTCACATCTCTACCAAGCTCCATGAGCTGCTCTATCTATCTATCTATCTATCTATCTATCTATCTATCTATCTATCTATCTATCTATCTATCTATCTATCTATCTATCTCTGTCAAGTTCAACGTCTTTAGCCAGATTCAAAAGAAAGTTTACACTATAATGCCTTCTGTAGCATCCTGTAGTGACGCAAAGAAGGCAGAGTGTATTTGCTTGAAGATATGAGTGACATTCTGGCAGATTTAGAGGAAGCAAGCTTGCGTATGTCTAAGAAGTGTTTGTATATGTGTACTTTGGTATATAGTATTATGGCTTTGTTTTGGTTTGGAAGTAGAAAGCAGTACAAAACATTTCATTAACATGAGCTTTGTGCAGCTATGTCTGCAGATAATAAGTTTTTCCTGTTTGTTTAGACGTACAGGAAATCTGTCTTCACCAAATGGCTGCATTTACAACAATGACCGAATTGGACCGGCTGGTTTGCGCACACACACAAAATGCATATTACTCACAGACAGAGCAGAATCATGCATCAGACTGACCTAGAAAACTGGAAAGCCACCATCATCCTCTGCTGCCTCTACAAAGAGCTCACAGGAAGCAGCCACCTGCCCTAGACATAAGCAAAACACATTATGATGATGGAGCTCCATTAGTTCTGTTACTCCACCCTGATATAATACACACTCACTTATATGCTTCTTTCGTTTATGACAGCTGGAGTTATTTTTTACTTTTTCCATAAAATATATGACTTGAATCAGTTAAGACTAATAATACAAAAGCTTGAAGCAGCAGCAGTTTGTCTACAAATCATATGATATCATGAAGTTTGAAAATTTGAATTCTGAATATTTTAATATTATCTACAATAAATGATATATTATTAAAATTTATGGTGGAATTGAAGAAGAAATATATATTTGTAAGCAAATTATATATTTATTTACATACTGCATATATCCATATGTATGTTATTATATTATAATATAATTGTAACGATGAGGCGAGAGGGCGTGCGGGTTCATGTGCAACATTTTAATGGATGGTCGATGAAACAAACAGACAGAGTCAAACACTGGCAAACAGAGTCAACGTAGGCAAAACAGGCGGATGGTCAGGCAGACAATGGGTCGGCAACAGGTTATCCAAAGAGCAGAGAAACAAATGAAAACAAAAAAACATAAGGCAAATTCGGGAGCAAGGAATATCTTGCACAACAACATCAACTAACCGTGAATACATAAAAACACCCAGGTTATTTATACACGTAAGACTGGGCGGAGACAATAATAAAACACCATGACAACAAACAAGCAGGGCGGCATGAGTTCGTGGGAATGGGTCCGGGCATGAGAGCAAAGGTAAACACACACACAGTTTGCTGGGCGCTGGAGTTCATCCAGAGAGCTGGCACATACAGCTGGCAGTGACAATAATGTTATACATATTATATAGGCTATATATATATATATATATACTGTATATATATATAGAGAGAGAGAGTTGTTTAATGTTTAAAATTAATCATATTTAGTATTTTCATATCTTGTTTATTATATAATTTAAATATATAATAAATCAACTTACAACTATAGATTTGATTTTTATTGATTTGATTTTTATTTTGACAAAATTGTGTAGTTTTTATATGTGTGTGCAGGGACAGACTTACCCATTAAGCAAAGATAGGCAACTGTCTTGGGCCCCTGAAAGCCAAGGGGCCCCAAAATGCTTTTCTTACACGAGATGCGCATTAAGCGAGAACACGCGAACAGTTGCTATTTACAGTGTTTATTACCATGACAACCGTCTGCGTGTCCGAGTGGAACGTGCTTCGTGTGTATCCTGCTTGTAGCAAACGAATATATTATGCATCTGATACTGACTGCCGTAAGAGCGCGTTTTAAAGCTAAAACGCACTGGCGTAAACGGGGCTTGATTTTACGTGCAAGCACAGCTATTGTCATAATCTTATGTGTAGCCTGGTTAATTTTATCAGATGGCAATTAGATTACAAATCTGAAACATGAATGAATAAAAGTGGCTGCTAAATGAAATGTTAATGAAAGAATCCCATAATAATAGGTACATGAAAAATGAAGAAACACTGGACATAACTATGTGGCACCATTGTGCAGCAGCAAACAGTAAGTGTGGGCAAATATAAATCCGCCCCTGTGTGTAGAGAGAGAGAGAGAGAGCACAAGTTGTTTTTGAAAATGATGACATTTCAGTGACATAATGTTGCAGTGTCAGAGAAAAGAGAGCTGTTGAGGAAGATGCTTTGCCATACACGCTTTCACCTGAGTGTTATTCACAGCAGATGCTATATGTCTCACAAACACCTGCTAAGGCCACCCTCTCTTGTTCCCGTGGTAACCTCATTTGTTGGTGCCTGCTCACCTACTGGGTCGGTTTGAGCACATCCAAGGACAGTGATGCATGCAGGCTGTCTCTGTTTACCAGCGACAACCTGAGTGAGAGAAGCAAATAACCAAGCCAGCTGTTTCCCACCGCAGGCCCACTACCTGCTGTAGTGTGAATTCATTTTACCAGGACATGCTGAGTCAGAAAGCAATTTACAGATGACGTCCCACCACTATATATCTCTGGGAGGGCTGCGAGGCAGGCATGTCTTATGGGATAAGCATTGAAGATTTAGATCAAAGATGGATATGTGTAAATAAATTCTCTATATTGCCTTTAGGGGCTGCTGAATATTTCATTTTGTATCTATTATTCTTTGCACTGCAGAATCAAAATTGTGGTCTTGATGACAAATGATATGATACTGTACTATCCTCTCTATGTGTTTAATGCTTGATGCAGATTTATAGTCTAAATGCTTTAGTTATAAACTGAAACGCTCCAGCATTTATTGATGACATGCGGCGAGTTCTAGATTGAATAAGGAGAAAAATAGAAAATTGTAATGCTAGGGGGAAAATAATTTACAGAACTACACAAAAAACATTTACTTGACTTTGTTTGTATAAAAAATATTTGTTTAAAGGGATAATACATCTATTTTAAATAATGTAGGTTTTGGTTCCCAACTTTCTTCCAAATATCTTCTTTTGTGAAAAACGCAAACTCTTGTAGGTTTGGGATTAACTATATTTTAAAATTCATATTGCATGTTTTTGAAGCAATCTGCTTCTTATATCTGACATATACAAGTGTATAACTGAAATGCAATGAGTTCCAGTTGAACTACATAACAAACTACTACAGTAATGCAAAAAAAAATAAAAAAAAAATACAGAAATGCATGAATTAAATGTTAATAATCAGTGTTGGTTCCCTTTGTGCTCCATATTATATATGAAAACACAATGGAAGTTGATAGGAACCTAAACTGTTTGGTAACCAACACTTCTCTTTTTGTGTTTGTGAGGTTTGAAGGACATTTAATTGAGAAATGATGACAGGATTTTTTGGGTGAACTGTCTCTTTAAAAACCTGTTTTGATAGGTATTTTTTATTCAGATAGAAAATAGGGTTAATTTTGAATTCATGTTGCATATTTTTAAGTAATCTGATTCTTATATCTGACAAACAAGAGTATAGACTTATTATGTGATGACTTGTGCAGAAAATCTATGTTCCTTGCTTCATTTGCCAACCACAAGTTCTTGGCACTGGTTTTAAGAGCGCCATCGGTTTCCTCCAGTACACATCAACCTAGATTGCTGAAAATGGAGCAGCCTGCTGCCAGTTAATATAGAAATTGGGGCTTCGAGGACGATGCCGTGTCTTTCATATCTGATATCTTCAGCTAATCATTAAACCGCAGAGGGTGAAGGACAGGCTAAGTGTGTCAAGCACTGGTTCACATCCTGAGACAATCATGTTAAACAGAGAGCCAGTAACTATGCTAGACCTGGACTAAAGCTAAAGTACAGTCCATTTTATAATCCAAGGCAATCAAATGGTTAGACTGTATGGAGAAGCAGTTAGAAAACAATAATGATTTTAATATTCCTTGGCACTTATTGATCAACTTTAATTGTTTTTAAGTCAGTTTGTCTATTTAGCAGTTCACCTTTTTTGCAAGGAAATACCTGGAGGGCAACTAATGCAACAACACTATGCACAGTTTTTAAAACGCTTTTTTTTTTGTTGCTGTTGTAGCATGAAATAGCTATTGTAATATGTTTGAAGATATTTGGGAAGTGTATGTTCCATTTTGGAATGCCTGTTTTTGTTTCTGCCTGTGTGACTTCACCCTCTTCTCATTGTAACCAATTGGATTTTGACATCCTGTGTTGCCAGTTGGTGGAAAAAGCAGCGTATTGATGCAGCAAATGAACTGGGTCAGAGATCTTCCTGATATAAAAGGCCTCAGCATCTATCTAAAAAGGTTTCAAAGCTATAGAACTCATCAACTTACCCTTGCACTTAGCAATTGCACTTGTTCCACTTGTGTCTCCTCAATCTGGCAACCCGAGTCTGAGGAGAAGGGGCAAGAAAAACAACTTTCTCCAATATTTTACATTTCAACCTCTAGCTCATTGAAACCGATTACTGGAGCATGTTTGATCAGATATATATATATATAATTATATGTATGTTTTATTTCTTTCTCCTTCAAAGTATAATGTAATATAATTTGTGTTACTTGTGGATGTATTTGTAAAATTCACAAACTGAAAATAGTTTGAAAGTAATTATTTTACCAAGTTTTTCAGGGTAAATTTCAGAAACAACTTGCTGTTTTTTGTGAAGGTAAAAACTACATGACAGAATTTGGTTGCAGCTTCAGGTGTAAAGGATCATGAGAAATGCTCAGAAAGACAAAAGAATAAAACATAACTGGAAACATATGCCAAAAAATTGCATGTTCTTTGACTGAAATGTAAGCCATTAATCACAATGCACCCCTCAGAATGCAGTAGCACCCTGGCAACCAGCTGGCAACCACCTAGCACCCACCCAGAACGCTGAAGCAACTGCATAGCAATATACTGACAACCACAGAGTGAGTTTTGCATTAGCAGGCACCATTCATCTTTCCCTCAGAAAATGTACAAACCTAGTTTCTCATTCATGTTTCCTGCTGAGATGATATATGCCACTCTGCTGTGCTATGCTCCTTCCTTTCAATTGCTTGGCTGTCAGTAATGCGTGTTAATTTCTATCCCGGGAATGATTATGTACTAAAAATGGCATGCTAGCATAAAGACTATGCCTATATCATGTGGTAGTATAGTTCAGTCCTTTCCCTCCATGCATAGTAAAGAATCTCCAGCTCTCTCTATTATGTTGCTGAACAATCGATGTGTGCTATTGTCCAAGACTATTATGTTCGCTCTCCAACATGAGAGGCATTCAGTGTGTCTTGTGAGGCACTGCATTTCTTAAATACATATTTAACAGCCCTCTATTTCTACCAAGAGGACTAAATAGTAAAGAGGTTTAAATCACCAGTATCTTCCACAATATATCATCATAAATGACTCTAAATGAGGGAAATGCAAGTGACTGTGCAAAAGTGCACAGATAAAATAATTAAATAATAGTATAGTATCATAAATAGTATAGTAGTATATAACTTATACTATAATAATGCTGGTTTGTGAGCCTAACCCTAAAGTATAAATAGAAGTATTATGGTGCTTGCCTCAGTCATTAACAAGAACAACAACACATACAGCGACGAACTGTGTCTTTGATTTATGAACAGGTGACCAAGTCAGCATCAACACAGCTTCTATTGCTTAACAAATAAATCTGCTTGAACATGCCTAAAGCAGGTCTGCACAGATTTCCCTGGAGACCCGCAGCTATAGATATTATTCCCCAGTCCCTGACTCGTCACTGTACCGCAGCCTCTTTTGTGCTGGAGCATTTTTTAAGGTTTATTTCAAGACATTTCCATCAGGCAGCCAGTTTTTCCTCTCATTTATATAATTTATATCCACATTTGTCCATTAAATAGTTCCCTAATTTTAGGCTTCGTAATGTATTGAGCTTCTTGTATGTAAAGGATAAACTTAGATTATTAACGAGCGTTCATAATAATAATGACCATGTTCAGTTCTTTAATGCTGTTTTTTTCGGTTATCTGGGTTGCTGTCCCAAAATAACAAAGCCTCATTTTGGGTCTGAGTCATAGATGATAAAGCATCACTGAAAAGCTTCGAATGGTTTATGAAACATACTCACTCATTGCGGAATCTGTTTAACTGAACAGTTAAGCATTCTTTTCCAAATAGTGTGAGAAATTAAATCTAATCATTCATGCACCAAATGTTATACAAGTGGATGACTGAGTAGAATGTGTTCATTTCTCGTATGCATGCATGAAGTTACAAAGCAGACATTAACCGCAAATATGCATCAAGGAAGATGTACTTTGGATTTACCTCTGTTTGACCTGACTTGAAAGGGTAAAGGTCATCCTAATAATTCAATTCTAAATGAATGAAGTAGACAGGCTTCTGAATTGATTACTTGATAGAAACATTGATTCTGTTTGCTTCAGATAATCAGAAAATCATTGTTATTGATACCCCATGCTTTTCTGTCCAGGGCTAACATGATGTCATGTCAATAAAATAATAAAAGATAAAAGCATTAAAACTATGACGCCAAAGACAGAAAAGCTTTTTATGTGTGAAAGTCCAAAAATAAATATTTGTGGCACTTTCCAAAGATCTTTGGGTGCATTACACATCTCAATATGACATTTTAGCTCTAGTAAGGAGTATGATACCTGGTAATAATTGACTTGATTGTAATGCATGATGCCTAAATGAGCCCTATGAATGCAAAGCTGCAATTTTGTTTAACAAATGAAAACGTGGTTAGGTCATCATTGCTGTCACTTGACGTCATACCATTTTTAAGTTACTATCAAATGTCATTTTCCTTTAAACAATACTAACAACGATAAGATTCCACCTGCATTGAGCAGCCTCTGCTTTTTCAGCGGTAAACTGCTGTTGGATCTTAGCAGTGTTCCCGTGTTGGTTAAACCCGCAAATGTTATTCTGTCTGTGTCATGTAAGCCAATGTAAAATTGAACACAAACTAGAGCAGCCAGCAGACTGACCTGTTTGAGTGGCTGTAACTGTAGAGATCTACACTACACCCTACTGGTGACTTCTGTGTATCACAAGCGCTGACAGGATAGATTTGGGTTATAATCAAATTTAATGACGCTGATTATGTAACTTTTTTTTTTATCATGAACAAGATAGTCTTTGAAACGTTCTCAAATGTGACCCTGGGTGTGAAATCCCAGCTAAAGTCAGTTTGGGGATTTACTGTTTTCTACATAAAACCTTCAGAAGGTAAAGAACATTCTTTGAAAATCTATATTTTATATATATCTATATATTATCATATCTATATTTACTGAGTAAGGCCATGTGAAAGATAGTGAAATTGATGATTAAAATCAAACTCTGATGCTTGTTTAATTCTATTTGGGAAATGGATTTTACAGAGAGGGTCACAAATTTATTATTAGATTTTATGAATCCATTTTTAATGGAATGAAATTAAA
>JAUCMT010000114.1:20595964-20611912 GCA_032357475.1 Enteromius thamalakanensis
GAAGTGCTCACTATCACACATTTAGACTGATTTGTGAACAATGTTTGAGAGAAATGGTAATATTGTGTATCTGGAATCAATTTTAGATCTTTAAGTTCATCTCATGAAAAATCTGAGAAAAAACAAATGTTACGTTTATATTTTTGTTGAGTGTATGTATATATAATTTAAGCCATATTACAGTTGAGATAACTAAATCTAATTGTTCAATAAGCATCATGTATTTTCAGTTATACTACCTATATACATAGCATTTACTTTTTTGTCTTTTTCGTAATGCTAATTCCTCAAAAAAAAAAAAAAAGTAATCACTGATCACAGCATTACATCTGCCAGTTTACAGGATAAAATACAATATTCCTGAACATTCTCTTTTATTACTACATGCATACGTTGTCTTGATGCAAAATGCCATATGAAACATCAATAAATACAGGTGTCAAGTCTTTACAAATGTATATAAACATTATTTCTTTGTGACAGTAGTTAACCCACAAGAATACAACATCTTTGCACAAAAATTTGAACTGAAGTAGGAATTAAAATATTGTCTGAAAAAGAGCCAGTCAGTTATATGTGCAATGAAAGACACTTTAAAAATCACATGCTAAATCAACGTAGCACTCGATCAAACACTACTTAAATGGACAGGTGTAATTAACAGAACAAGTTTGATCTCGGACACACTGCACAAATGTGCTTATGTGAACAAATTATTTTCTAGATTTTAAATAGCATTATGATGTGCATATCTAAAGTCTGTAGCAAACGGTGCAGCTTTGAGAGGCAAATCAGCTCGAGGCACTTGGCGAAAGTTTCCTCGCTGTGTACAATCATGGTTATTTCATCTTCTGTACTTCCTGCAATAGTTTCTGCGCCGCCGTGTTGTTTGCCTCGATTTTGAGCACGCTGTTAAGATCTTCAACGGCAGCTTTCTTGTTCTAGGGAAAGAAATGTATTACAGTTATGTGGCAAATGCTGTTATCCAAAGCGACTTACAAATGAGGACAATGGAAGCGATCAAAATCAACAAAAGAGAAATGATACAAGTGCTAAAAATTAAAAGAAAACTAAATAAAACAAGCTAGTGTCACAGGTCTTTTTTGTTAATTGTATAATAAATAAAGAAAACCAATGTTAGCTAGTGTTAGGTTTTTACTTTTTTAAGAAGACAAACGGGTTGGTTAATGAATTCCAATTCATAAAACAATTTAGCTAACACAATTCAGACGTACTTTGAGCTCCTTGTTTGCCTGGGCACGTCTGTAAAAAGCTTTAATGTTGGCAGAATCCAATCGAAGAGCCTCGTTGCAGTCGCTAATAGCTTCTTTGTACATCTTCAATGACAGGTAGCAGAGAGCCCTGCGAGCAATATTGATTTACACGTATTATCAAACCAGTTTTGAAATGAATTTTCCATAACCATAGGATCGCTGACATTTGGCAGCATAATGACTGGTGGCGTTTCTAACCGATTTGTGTAGGTTGTGACCTCTGTAGGGTCTTGACTGAGTGACTGTGTGTATTTCTCCATGGCTTTCTTGTGCTCGCCCTTCTTCACAAAGGCATTGCCTTCTTCCTTCAGAGCCTGGGCCTTTTTAGCAGCTTCAGGACCTGGTGCTTAGAATAATACAATTTAAAAATCAAGTGCTGAAATATGTTGGCCACGCTCAGTGAATACACAGGTAAATACCTTTTTTCTTGTTGTCAATCACGCTGTTTTGTTGTGGGCTAGGGGCCGAGCTGGCAGCTTGTGCCAGGCTTTCTTTCACAGACATCGGAACGGTGGGAATCGGAGGCAGTTTCTCTCTCCAAGATGGTCCGTCTATATCTGTCAAAGCCTTGGTCATCCTGGAGGGAAGGAGCAATGTGTTGCATGGTACATTCTTTATATGCTTATATGTTGTGCATTACCTCTTTATTATACTGTTGATTAGTGCATTCTCAATTGCATAATAATTCTAGACCCTGATCATGCAGAATTACCTATTGACGCCGTCGTGAGCAGCCGGTATGTTCCGGTCTATCTGTAAAACAGTTTTGTAGTCCACATATGCCTGTCTGTATCTCTCCAAGGCTTCATAAGCTGACGCACGGCGGAGAAGAGATTTAAATCCAAACGGAACCAGTTCAAGAGACCTGAAAGATGAATAATAAGATTATTAACACTGCACATAATCACTTTATTTATGCACCTGCTGTTTTTCTGCACTTACGATGTGCAGTCTTTAATGCATTCACTGCAGTTTCCGTCTTTCAAGTAACTGGCGGCCCTGTTGGAGTACAAAATACCCAGATCTTCCTTCTTCTGACCTGCGAACAGAACATCGGCGTCTCTTTATTTACGTTAGCACCACTGCTTCCTTTACATCTGTTATATTCTGAGGAACCATTTCTCTGTTGCCTTTGCTTTATATCTTCCCGTTTGGTATGATGACTATTGTTATTGTCCCGCAAAAACATTCATATATCTTCATTCATGGTGGTATTAGCATATACCATAACCATGAACCAGATTCTAGTATAATTCGGTGAGATGATAGAAGAGGAGAAAATTAAGGATATAGATCATGACCACCATGCAAGAAACCCCCTAGCCTAGGTCGTTATATATTTGTATTTATAAACAGACTATTTATACTACGAAGCTTTATGAAATAAATAAATAATATAAATGTGTGTAAAATTCTGATTAGGAAAATATTTCCTAATACAACAGTGCTATACTATGGTGTGTATGTATGTATATTTATTAAATTAATTTTAAACTGTTTTTCTCTTAACTTTTCCACAGACCCCCACAGATAGTAACGTTACTGAAGGTATTGTAAGGAACAAAAGGACAGTGGGACTACCACTGAAGTACAAGAATACCATGGTACATGTACAAAATCATGGTAATTAGCTAAGTGGTAATATCTGAAATATGACTATATTTGACTGTTCTTACCAGACTTCTCCAGCATCTGGATAGACTGGCTGTAGAGGCTCACTGCTTCTCCGTACTGACCGGCCCTGAAACACTCGTTACCGGCTTGTTTGAGCTCCGTCCACGACTGCGAGCGCCGCTTCTGAGGCATGTTGATACTGAAACGATCAAATGCTGTGTGAACCTCGTGTGCTGTTCATTTCGTTTAGCAATGTTGTATTACTAACAAGACCAATATTACATACTGCAGGTAAAATATTTGCGAAACGTATATACTTAGCGTAAAACCAAGTTACAGTTGTAGAATCACGTTGAAGTTGAATCACCGGAAAGTAACTTAGACGTTGACGGAAGGGTTTCGTTGATCGCTCAGCTCCGCTTGTTTAAAGTTCCCAGTTGTTGTATTTACAAACCAGCATGTGAACTAACTTATGTGAGATAACTAACGTTAGTTAGTCAGACGTCGTTCTAGAACAAGCTAGAAGACGCGCGAGCCGGGGTGAGTAGCACGTTTTACCGGCTGAGGCGCTGCAGGAACGGGTGGTGTTGAATTTCAGTTTCAATTCTCCGGACACTCCGCTGCTGCTATTTGAAGATCGGGTGATTGTAACCCTATCCAGTGTTGCCAGATCCTGTTAAAAAAGCAAGCACCTTGGTCTGACTAGGAAAAGAGTGAAAAATCATGTATAATTAGAGGGATATGGCAACACCGACCCAGTCCCAATCGACTTGTCAGCTTCTCTCTATATGGCAAAGACAAGCCGTTGGTTGCCAGATGTTTGTGAAACCCGACACATTCATTATTTTAAAACGCATCAGTTGTCTTTACCTATTTTTTAAAATTATTATTTTATAATCTTTTAATACGGTCAGTAAATCGTTTGTAATAAAAGTACGAGACCAAAAAAAGGGAATTTGTACATATACCGCCGAAACGTTTTTTTAATAAAAAAACATTATGTATATAAACAATATTATATTATATATTATACATATACAAATCTGATTTAATTAATGCTTAAAATAAATAAATATTCTGTTTTTATGAGAATAAAATGTCGTGTTTTTCCTTTGTAATGACAAAACCATCCCTTGTAGGTCTGAATCGGCCCCACTGTGTTTGTTCTTTGTCGGTTTCCGTAGTTTGGCCCCGCATAAAACGTCTTCCTGTGTGAGTAACCGGACGTGCGTGCTGAAGGTCGTCAATTAAACGGTAAATATCGAGCTTGCTATAATGCTTATAACAAAACTTTTATAATGAACTCTGTAAACATTAGGAATATCAAGTTGTTGTGTTTTCAATAACACTAAAATGCTTTCATTTTATTTAGCTAAACGTGCCTCGTTTTGGAACTACGTCTTGTCGCTGGTCGTCATTGCTAGTGTTAGCTAGTGTTAGCTAGGCAGATTGTTCCTTGTCTGAAAAGGCACCATGATATGAATTGATATGAATCAAAATGGTCGTATATTTCAAATAACAGTAAACTCTGCTTTGCGTCTGCATGCGCTTTATCACGTCTAACATTAGAGAAATAATAAGCGTATTGCGTTTAGGCTAAAGCGCTAAACTAGAGCTGCCCTGAATAGTACATCTGTATATAAAACATGCAATTTAACAATATCTAAAAATTATTAGACAATGCAATCGTGACTCTCTGTGTGGTCTGAAAGTCGGTCCGACATCCATTTGTGATGAGAATATCAGAATAGCACGTAGCTATAAGTATAAGTGTATGAAGTTTCTTTTATTAATTCCCATTATTGTCTTCTCTTTCTAGAAGTCAACAATGTCACTTGCAAAGCCAGCAATGAGAGGCCTCCTTGCCAAGCGCTTGAGGTTTCATTTGCCCATCGCATTCGCTCTTTCCATCGTTGCAGCAGTCGCCTTCAAGGTCAGTGTTATTGTGTTAATCAATCAATTTTTACGATCGTATACACAATATTAGATCTTTGTGGTCTTCAGTGCTGTTCAGAATTGTGGTTTGCACTTTGTGTCTTGCTGGAGTCGAAACTATTATTTCAAAATTCTGACAATTTTCAAGAGCACGTTTGCTCCTGATTTATCCTTAACAGTCATTTAAATTTAAATAAAATTGGATTGGGCCTAATTTGTAGTCTTTTATATTTGGTTGCACAACCGTTATCTTTAACTAATTGTTTTTTTTTTCTTCTTGTTACATTTATTTATATACATATATTGAAATTACATTTATTACTTGAATCTAAGTTACGTTTTACTTGAATCTAAGAAAATCTTTGTGTGTCTTTCTGCAGTACACAGTCACAGAGCCCAGGAAAAAGGCTTATGCTGACTTCTACAAAAATTACGATTCAATGAAGGAGTTCAATGCCATGAGGGAAGCTGGTGTTTTTGAAAGTGTTAGACCCACTGGAAAATAAATCACCATCTTGTGAGTGGCCCTTCAAATGCATATCATTATTATTCAAAACACTTTTCATGCATCACTTTAGTGCACTTACTGCATTGCCATTTCATTTAACTTAATAATGCATTCATATCTAAATAAATATTAACCAGTTCTAACTAAAATACAGGCTTTAAATGGTCCAAAATAAGGTGTTTATGGAACATTGATTTAAAAATACCAGAGTTTTTACCCTGACTATAATTTAATGCCATAATTGTCTTTCATGCATTGGTCAGTTTTGGGCTGCTTGACTTCCGTAACATATTCTTTACGAGTAGTGTATATAAAACATTCAAAATACACATTTTAAGTGTTTTTTTTTTTGTATTTTTTAACACATTATTGATTTCCGTTTGTAGATGTCAGTTTAATCTGCAAAGTCCATTTTCTCAGTGTCCAAAAGCATGGACATCAAACTAGTCCCGTTTATGTTGTGAACATTTTTGCGGTTAGGTTTGTTCATCAAAAAACCCTTAGTTGTAGTCCGTCAACCTTTGAACCTGGCTTTATCTAAAACTCAGATCTGGAAGAATAAACATTTTTAGAAAAATTGCAATACAAAACTGTTATCTTAATGCAGTGATTTATGATAATAAAACATTTGCTGTTTACCTGGAGTGTCACTTTGACTTACACATTCTTCTTTCTTTACAGGTTGCGTTGCCGTTGCATTCCTGCTCTACAACTGAATCTTTATAAGATGATCAGAAATGAACATTAACGTCTGATGTTCTTATCAATATACAAATAAACTATTGACAACCATCACGCTATACTGGCTTATTGGTTCTTGTACACGAAAATAAATGTTGAAACCTGATATGTCTTGTCAACATGTGTTTCCTATATTGTTTTAACATCAAAAAATATACACTGAATTAAAAAGACCCACGTTGATGGGTTGGATGTTTAATTAGGGTTTATGTAATTAACATAAATTAAAAACTTGCATCCAAATTCTCAGTTTAACCCCAATTTAATGTTGAAGCTATTATTATTTTACCGTTTCATTAAAATATAAACATGATCACCTTTTAAAAAAACAAAGTCTGATGTTGCTGCACGTTCACTTTTGCCTTTTTATTTATTTTTTTTAAAGGAAATACACTGACAATTGGTGTTTAGCCTAATTGTATTTATTAATGGAATAACACCAGTATAATGGTTCATACGAAAATTACAATATTTTGGAAACTACTTCCGTGTACCAAGGTCTTTTATTTTGACGTGCATTACCGCACAGGAAGTACTTTAAAAAATAAAAGCGGAAGTTGATGGACCAACTTGTGTTCTAATGTAAGCGTACTCACGGCTAATTTATACTTAATGCTTATGATTAGTAATGTCGTACAACTAGTCTCTTTAATCTCGCCGGTAAGACTGCTTGTGTACTCTTGGTGAGTTGTTTATTAGTAGTGAAGGTTTACGTTGTTGTCTTTGCGTTCTGTACATGCGCCTTGTTCAGGCCTTTGTGCCAGAGAGCAGCATGTTTTGTGTGATGAGGATTAAATATTGACAATTGAAGATTTAGGCTAGATAATGTACTAAAGAAACCAGTCGACAATATCCGGTTACTTCTGTAACGCTCAGTAGGTAATATACGCTCTAATATGTTGCATATTTGGCAGCGTTTAGCTGTATTAGAAACAGAAACTATTACTCCATATATTACTGTTTAATTCTCTAAAATAGTATATGCAAGGCTAGAGATTGCTTTTGGCTTTATAATGCATTTTAGTTACAAAAAAAAGTTTTATATTGTTTATCTAGTTCAATGTCCGTTCCAGTACATGTATTCAAGCCCATGTTGTTGCCATATAATGCTATCATTTTACCATGTTGCTATTACAGTACTTTTTAACGTATTATTTTGTTCTCACATACCACGTGTTACTTAAATAGTAACTTTATAGGTTTTTGAGAGAGTACTGTTGCCAAACAAAACATGGTGTTTCCACATAAAACCATAACATCGTCGTATTTTTTTAGTTAAATTGCTTTGACAAATGTTTAGTCAAGATCTGCGTTTACAGGAAGAATTATAAATGCTTTGAAGAAAGTTTTATTTTTTGTCAGTTCATGACGGGCCAATTTCAAGATTTACTTTTAAAATGTGTACAGTTTTAAATAATAATTTTGAATGCCATTTTATGTCTGAAATGGTCCTCACAGCAGAAGTTGTTATGTGATGCAACTGAACTAAATACAGAAGAGTTGAATAGACATAAAAGTAAGCTGTAGAAAAGCTTAAAAAATATTAAATAATAACATGTAAAATCCAAATAAATGCTTTTAAATAGAAAGTAATTAAATAAATAACATTAGTTATTGGCCTATTTGTTATTTTAAATATTTAATTGTCTTTTTGATTTATTTAAATATATAATAAATAAAAAAAATATTCCTGTGATGCTCATCTGAATTTTCATTACTCATTACTCCAGTTATTACTTCAGCGTCACTTTATCCTTCAGAAATGATTCTAATATACTGATTTGCTGCTCAAGGAATGCTTCTTATTAATGGTGAAAAATGTTTTGCTGTGTCATTTATTAGGAATTAATAGAAATAATATATATGGATAAAAAATAAAAGTTTATTATTCATTGTTTCAAATTACTTAAGCAATTATATTATAATACTTCTGCAGTAATATGTATTTGGGTCAAAAATGAAAAAAGGGTTTAACCATAAAAAATAATAAGTGTAATGCTGCTTTAAATTGATGTTGTGTTTTCCTTAAAAATGTGAAGGTGTTCTGCATAAATTTATTGCAATTTTGTTTTTCTGAGCCTAAAATAAATATTGCACATAGTTACTTATGTACACACTAAAATGTCATCCAGCATAACAATCTTGTCAGGCATATTTACAACAACTACTAATTAATTGTAATTTTACCCCCTTTTTTAAAAATCTTTTTTATTTATTTATTTTTTTAAATTGCCACTATCCTAGGATTTACCCACTTGTTTTTTAAACTCATTTAGAACATGATCAATGATTCTTCATGATTCTTCCTTATTTTTAAATGTATTGTAATATGTACAAGTCAGAAAAACATGTTTTTTAATTTTTACTTGAATATTGTGTCACACTTAATGTAACATAATTTCAACCAAATTTTGACATTTTATTCTCCAAAAACTTATTTGAACCTTTAAAGAAGACACTTTACTTGTATTTAATTTTCTTTCCATGGACATAAGATCACTTTTGTGATATTATATTGTTATTATGTTGACAGGTGCCTGGGTGGATCTGTGATCTGAATCCGTTTACAGTCCGAGCTCCTCTTCTTCTTGCACTATAACTCTGAACACTCATATGACCTCCATCTCTCTGTGTCCCACATGAGCGCAGCGTTCTCTTCCCGCTGGGCCGAGCGCCATGCCTGACCGGGATAGTGCCTACCTGGCAGGTGGTGGTGGAGGTGGCAGCGGGACAGGAGTGGGCACCGGGGACGAGGGAGGGTCCGGGACAGGTGGAGAAGGTAGAGTGACAGGAGTTGGTGGCTCTGCTGGCTGTGCAGGGGGTAACGGAGGTCCCGGAGCCATGGGAGGCGGCGGGGCTTTAGGAAACGGGGCTTTCAACTCCGGTTTGGGACTGGATGGCGTATGCCGGGATTTTTTACGGAATGTCTGCAAGCGTGGCAAGCGTTGCCGCTTCCGGCATCCAGACTTCAATGAGGTTCCCGATTTGGGCGTGCAGAAGAACGAGTTCATCTTCTGCCACGACCATCAGAACAAAGAGTGCGTGCGCACCAATTGCAGATTCGTGCACGGCTCGAAGGAAGACGAGGACTATTATAAGAAAACTGGAGAGCTTCCACTTCGGCTAAGAGGGAAGGTGGCGGCCGGGTTGGGATTGTCTCCGACCGACCTCCCGTTGAGTCGTGGAGAGGTGCCTATTTGTAGAGACTACCTGAAAGGAGAGTGCCAGCGGGGTAATAAGTGCAAGTTCCGGCACGTCAGGAAAGATTATGAGTATGAAGCTCCGTCCCGAGGTGGAGTCGGGTGTATGATGGGCGTCACCAGTGGTGTCAGCGGTATGGTGAACGCCGTTGGTGGTGGAGCGGGAGGTGTTGGCGGGGCCTGCGGCACGATGTCTGGCCTCGTTGGTGGCGGTGTTGGTACCTACATGGGAATGGGGTGTCCCAACATGGGTGGCTGCAGAGAGCAGGGCATGTCAGGTGGAGGAGGAAGCTCATTGAGCGGCTGCATGTCGATTGGAACGGTGGGTCATCGGCGGTACGACAGGGGCCCTTGCTCTGTCTACGACCCTCTGTTTGAAAATGGCATGTTTGAAGCGGGGCCGGTGGAGGCCCCTGTCGACCACACGGCCCTCCAGCTGAAGAGACGGCGTTTGGAGGGGCTCCGGTTGACCGATGGGACTGGTGGGGGACATTATGACCTGGGGCTTCAGACTGCCCTCTCAACCCGGCCGTTAGAGTACCGCTTACTGGAAGAGGAGAACTCCCTGCTGAGGAAAAGAGTGGAGGAGCTCAAGAAACAGGTAAACAATGTTAAATATACTCATTCACTCACTCTTATGTTGTTCTGATCTCCTTTTTAATGGTCTTAAGTCGCTGGGGTATATTTGTAGCTATAGCCAAAAATACATAGTATGGGTCAAAATGATTGATTTCTCTTTTTTGCCAAAAATCCTTAGGATAGTAAGTAAAGATCATGTTTCATGAAGGTATTTAGTCAATTTCTTACCCAAAATATATTAAAACTTTATTTTTGATTGGTAATATGCATTGCTAAGATCTTCATTTGGACAACTTTAAAGGTGATTTTTTTGACATTTTGATTTTTCCATACCCTCAGATTCCAGATTTTCATCTCGGTCAAATATTGCCCTATCCATCCAAATCATACGTCAATGGGAAGCTTATTTGTTCAGCTTTTAGAACATGTATAAATCTCAATTTCGGAAAATTACCACTTCCGACTGTTTTGTTGTCCAGGGTCACAAATGTCTTGGTTGGGTTTGGGGTTTCAAAAATAATGTAGTCCTAAAAATGTCCTTATCGCTCCAATCTCATGTCTTTTTTTTTTTTTTTTTGCAAAAGACCAGACACACAAGAATCAGCAGACAATATTAAAATTCTGTATTACTATTTTTTTTTAAAAATAAACTACAAATAAAAATCTCTTATCAGCAGTTTTAAATGTGATAAGTGGATTAATGGTTCATAACATTATAATATGTAGTGTGAAAAACTAGTAATTAGTTTTAATTACAAAAACTTACATTTAGCTAAAAATTTAAACGTGATCTTTTTTGATGAGTGTTAAATGATGATGAAAGTAATATGTTTGTAAAAATGAAGGACTGATAGCAGGCACAGATAATGCAGAATTTCTGGATATCGACAGTCCTTTTGACTTTACATTTTAAACTCTTGAGATTCTCCAATAATCATCTTTTAAATGTCCACAAGTGACAGAAAATAATGCAGATTTGAAATGAATTGAGCATGAATGATGACAGAGTGTGTTTTCTGCATAAATGCTTTATATTACAAGTAGCATTGAGACCCTGCATTATAAATCTTCTCCTCTCCAAATTGTACTTTATCTTAAGATCACCGACAACTATAACAACATCCCGCATCTCTTTAATGTGCCTTTTCAAGTTAAATTTCCAAAACTCACATCCCTCCTGTTTTTCTCCAGGTGTCCAATCTCATAGCCACCAACGAGGTGCTCCTGGAGCAGAACGCTCAGTTCCGGAGCCAGGCTAAAGTGATGACACTGTCCTCCACCCCAGCTCCATCCGAGCAGAGTATGGCGCCCCCTGTTGGTTCGGTTAGCTCCTACAACCATGGCATCGCCCAGACGCACACCACTCTGAGCAGCGCTGGTCTGCAGCCCCGTCCCGTCACGCAGCAGGACCTGGTGGCCACGTCAGGAGCTCCGACTGCCCCTCCAACCAACGCAGCACCCCCTACAGCACCCCCTCCACATCTGAACCCCGACTCCATCTCTGCTGCCCTCGCTCAAACTATCGCCCAGGGTATGGCTCCACCTGTTTCCATGGCCCCTGTCGCAGTTTCGGTTGCACCGGTCGCTGTGTCGATGGCACAACCGCTGGCGGGCATCACGATGAGCCACGCGACCACACCAATGGTGTCATATCCCATCGCCAGTCAGAGTATGAGGATCACAACCTTGCCTCATTAATATGAACCGATGTTTTCAGCAATATATAAACAAGTCAGGCAATTCTCCTAACACCCTTTTGTTTAACTTACCAACAACACGGTAAGTTTCTCAGGTGAAGGCTCTGTTTTGACTGAAGGACCTTTCTGTACAGACAAAATACAGATCTCCTCTTTGTGAATATATGAAACGTATTTCAGTTTTCTTGCCACGCTTTGGCAGCCTTTAAGAGAGACAAAAGAAAGATTCCTTTGAGATTGTGGACATGTATTGACATTATTTTGAAAGATGTAACTATTCAGCTTATTACTACAGGATTGTGAATTTACTTCTTAGGTGTCGGTTTTAGTTTGACTCCTTTTTTAATAGTTTGTTTTGTGAATCGATTTCATGTGAACTGATTATTGGTCTTTTGCACAAAATTAATGAAGCACCATTATTAATTCTTGTATTGGTTTTCACATAAGATCATATGTGGGCATAAAAATGTTTTCTTTCTTTCTTTTGGAAACTAAGTAACTGCATTTTCTGTCTAAGTATTGGCCATGTTTCGTTTATCTTTGGTGAGTATCTTTCTGAAATGTTGATGAAAAATTATATTTCTTATCAAACCAAACTTCTTTTATGAGATTGATGACTTTGGCATGTTCTGTTGAGCTTAACATCTGCTGTTCGCAGACTTGTTCACTTGTGATCAGATCACCTGAGACGGATATGGGTGTAACTAGATGAGTAAAAAATTTAGTGGAAATCACTGTTTCACTTAACAATAATTTCTTCACAGATTAGATAGGAAATTCACAGCATTTTTTATTTGGAAAACCCTAGAATTTTGCCACCTTTTAGTGTCTGCTTGTGATGGTTTTTTAGCTAATATATAAGGTTTGCGGTCTCTCTTTCTGATTCAAGATACAGTGATTAAATATTAGGGTTATCATGCAAAAAAACACCAGAATGAAAAGTGTAATATGACCATTTGCCAAGATCCTTTCTTTGTTTAATCTGATAATCCTGCAGCTGCATGACACGAGCACATCTGGATGCTTTGGAAGAGACCAACTGGATAGTGTCTATATTGGCAGCCGTTATATGAAATCTAATTTGAATGACTTGCCCATGAATACAGATTTTAAACACCAAGGGGTCTGCTGGTATCACGACATCTACATTTTCATTACTAGCCAGTTTTGACTAGTAAAATTTAATTTTAAAGATATGTATAACATTTTAATACAACTGTGATATGGTTTAAACTGTAGATATAAGACAAAACATTTGCAATCATGTCTATATCTAATGCATTCATTATGTTGCATACCATTTCTTGATTGGATTTATTGAAGAATTTGGTCAGTTGTATTTGGACAAACAATCAAAAAGATCCCATTTCTATTTTTAGCATTTTTTAATTTGAACTAGTGAAAACTGCATTGGATTTGTTCAGCTGTAATTATGACTAGTCAAAATTGCATTGTAGATATCTTATACATAAACCACCACTAGCCAAATATGCATTCCAGATATCATATTTGTAATTTTGGGAAATCACAAGTGAATTGTTTGATTCAATTTTTACTGATATAATGGATGATTTATTAGCATTTCTGTAGGATTTGTTTTGAAACAAACGATTCTAACTAGTTAATGTAATTATTAGACTTCTCATATGCAAATACATAACGAATATATGTAAAATATATTATTAAAATATTCCAGATAGCTTGCATTAGATTTTACTAGTCAAACATTAATGAAATGACTGCTGTTGTTACATTTTCATGTATTTAGTCAGAATTGCTTTACACATACAATAAATTAGATTCTGTCTATGCAGAACTGACTCAGGAAATGTACAAGTAAAGCTTTAAAGAAACAAACTGCAGCTTCCAACAAAGTTTTCGCCCCTTTTTACTTAGACTGCGTCGTTTTCTGTGGGCGTGGATCTGCCTAAATAACGGTGCGAGCCACGCTTCTGGGTTTTCAGACAGAGGTACTGCAAGAAGGAAAAACAGCGTCATGCCAGAAGGGTAAAAGCAGCGGGGTGGTCGTTTTCGCTTTCTCTGGTTGACTTATTGATCCGCAGTGATCGGGCACATCGGATTCATCTGCGGTCTTTCCCTGTAGTCCGTGAGCGAATAAAAAGCTCGACTTATATGTTGAATTTGAGTTGCAAATCGCTGCACGCAATCGCTGCGTAATCGTGCCTCGACTTTGGAAACATTTGCGTACAAACCATCAGTTACAATGTCGCGCGTTGATTCAGGGCCGAAAAATGAGTCGGGCTCGGAAAAGAAGACTGAACCAGCCCAGGACGCTTCATCGGGAGAAATGGACGTCCCTAAAACTAAACTATTTGACGCCAAAGCAATCTTGTGGACTTTTGGCAAATGTCTCACCACCTTGTTGCCTGTTTACCTGGCTGGTTACTATCGGATGAGCACTAGTTTAGTGGCGTTTGGGATGATGGTTTACGCAGGATGGAAACACACTCGCGAGGCAAAGGAAGCGAGACTGAAGTCAGCTATACAGCTAGTCAACGACGAACAAGAATACATATCCTCCAAATCATTTAGAAGCAGAAGAGACCTGCCTTCTTGGGTAAGAATGCACAGAAGTGCGTCTTTTGTTATTTTTGCATTATAACGTTACATACAACATCCGAATAAATCTACACGTGACGTTATCCATGCTACAAGTGAATCACAATTAATGTAAAAGATTTGCATAACGTTGGCTACAAACAACTAAAAAGACTGGCATTCTCCGAATCGCGAATTTGTTCTTTTGAATCTGTTCATTTTAATGATTCATGTTTGAAATCACTTTGCTGCAAAGGATAACTATAAAAGTAAAACGGAGGAGAATGATATAAACACCTCTACCGTTAGACTACTGGAGAACATAGTGAAAGACGGTCGTATTTAACAGAACAATCTATTTTACTGTTAAAAAAATAAACTAACTGCTTTGCTTGACTTGTCTTTTGAGCAGCGACTCAAAAGAATCGGTCACGGTGAATCACATTATTGAAACCAACCGTTCAAACGAATCGATTCGCGCTGCTAAAGGGTAGGAGTGGTTCACAGATTTGAACACATTTTTCGAGCTGATGGTGGCGCTGTATTGGTGGTATACTGCATACTGGTAGGGGTGCTGCATACTTGGCAAAATTCCCATCGCCTACCATTCTGAATAAGCCTACACTGTTGCTTTGTCATCTCCTCCACATGTGCACTGTAGAGGCTTCCATAGAAGAGTTTATTCTATATTTGGTCATGTCTCATGGCTGTCATATAATAGGCTATGCATGTCATTGTTATGCATGTACATGTAAAAAAGTGTTAAATATATAGATAAATCAAATGCATTTAAATAAATAAAACATTAATTTATTTTATATATATATTTTTTATCCAGGAGAAATCTACTGTAATTCTACACTGCAAGTTATATGAGTATATAAAAGTTAAAAGTATATGTTGTTGTTGTTATTTAAGAAAGAAGTGTTCATGGTAGACTGAGGTAGTTGGTTGCATGTGCTGTTTTTTCTTCTTTATAACCACATCCTCTATTGAAGACTGTTGTAGTAACACTTTGAAGCTCCGTCATTTACAGTCTTGCATTTAGAAATCTGTTATTGTCTTTTCTTTATATTTTCAGGTCAATTTTCCAGATGTGGAGAAGGTTGAATGGCTGAACAAGGTAATTCAGCAAATGTTTTGGTAGACATTTGTTCGTTGAGATGCCACATTTAATATTTAGCCTGTGATCCCATGAATTCCCGAGCTGTGCCTTTAAACCACACCCAACCCATCCGTATGACCCTCCTTTATCTCACAACAGCTGCCCATGACCACACACACACACACACACACACACACACGCGTGTTTGGTAAACAAAAGCTATGTATGCTATTATTACACATCCATTCTTAACTGAACACTAATTCAATCAACATATGTTTGAGCCTTTGAAATAGTTGATCAGTTGCAATGCAAGTTTTTCCAGGAAATTACATTTTTAATGTCCTTTTGCTTTTCCAAAACCTTAACAACAACAAAAACAATATTAATAAATAATATTCACAATACTAATATATAATTTATTTGTGTAGTAGTTTCTGTATGCAACTCCAAGTGTTTATCATAAAAATGATCATAATAAGCACCAAAATATTGTAATTTATATAAAATACAATTAAACATAATATCCTCATTAAAATGATAATGAAATATAAAATGAATGATATCAAAAATGCATGACAAAAATTAAACCCTATGGATAATAATAAAAGACAGCATAATGCGTTAAAACAAAAAGATACATTTGTAACTTTCTTTAAAAATATATATGTTACCGGCAATGTGTGAAATGCCGGCATTCTATAGAATGCCTAGGCAATGTATAGAATGCCCGCTG
>JAUCMT010000114.1:20622466-20634397 GCA_032357475.1 Enteromius thamalakanensis
TATATATTTATATTTATATATATATATATATATATAAATATATAAAATAACTTTTAATGTCTATAATTACATATTGTTTACATGCTATTTTTATTATTCAGTATACAAATTGCATAGTTGCAAGTTGCATTGCCTGTGTAACTTTTTACTTGTTTAAGCTGCAGAATCTTAAGTATTTTAAACTTTTTTATATCCCGTTGATATTTTTAAGGTGGTTTTGACGCAGCTTCCTGGTCAGGAGCTGACGTTGGAAGTTTATGATAGGGACATGGACATGACAGATGACTTTATGGGCAGGTATGAGTGCTCAGGTCAATAAAATCCATAAGAATTGGAAGATTTGTTTTAGCGTTATTTAGGCATGTGTTGTTCTTCTTTTAGGCTGAAGATGAATCTGAGTGATATAATTAGCTCCGAGTACATTAACGAGGTGAGTACATGTGCATTTGTAGAAATGTCTAAAAATAAGCTGTATTAATATACCAATTCATAAGCTGTATTTCTGTGTCAGTGGTTTACTCTGAGCGATGTTAAGAGTGGTCGTGTTCATCTCGCTCTGGAATGGTTGCCCACTGAAACACAACCAGAGAAGCTACAGCAGGTGAGAAGAACTGTCTCTCGTCATCGTTTGTATAGAAAATGCAGTGATAAAACAAACTGGTTAACTTTGGGAGTATTCTTCAGGTGTTGCAGTACCAGTCAAAGAGCTCATACCTGAATAAGAAAGTGCCGACTGCTGCTCTTCTGTTTGTGTATTTGGAGCGTGCACATGAGCTTCCTGTGAGTATGATATCTCTTTAACATATCCGTTGTTAAGAGCAAATGGAGACCGGGAACTTCCTGTCTCTCCTGAGAAAAAGACAATCTTGTAATCTTCCAGTAATCTTGCATGTTTCTCCTCTATAGCATAGATTTGCCAAGAAGCAGTTGTGCAATCAGACAGAGATGTTAATATGAAGTCAAACATTTTTCAAATTATCTTACAGCTGCAATTTTTAATTGTTTATATAGCAAAGATGCAGTCAGTTCATTAAAAGTGGGAGTAATGTTGCAAAAGATTTCTAATTCAAATAAATCTACATGTTACTGCAGACATACAATAAATAGATAGTAATTACAATAAAAACATAAACAATTTTCTGTGTTTAGATGAAGAAGAGCGGAAAGGAGCCTAAAGTTGGAGCTGAGCTGATTTTGAAAGGAACTTCTCGTAAAACCACGGTGAGCAACTGTTTATGCTGTTGAATTGATTGATTAATGTTGCGTGGATCCCACTGACTTTCTTTTTCTGGACCGATGCTGTGTGATGTAGGTCTCTGACCGCACCAGCTCTCCTCAGTGGGACGAGGCATTTCACTTCCTGGTTCGAGATCCACTAAACGAAAACCTTGTTGTGAAGGTAAGAGAATGCAAACAGCACATCGTTGTAACGCACCTTACCACCTGACTTTAACTTTTCTACCTCACTTCTTCTCTTTAGTTGTCTCACAACTGGGATTTCTCTCTGGGATCTGTGGTGATTCCCATCAAAGAGCTTCTCTCTGAACCAGATCTGATGCTGGATCAGTGGCTCGATCTGGATGGAGCCTCACCCCAGAGTCAGATTCTGCTCAGAGCTCAGCTGAAGGTAAAACACACGCAGACATATTCTGTTCGTTTTAAAAGAAGTCTCTTCTGCTTACCAAGGCTGCAATTATCTGATCAAAAATTCAGTAAAAACAGAAATATTCTTAAATATTATTACAATTTTTAAGTGATGTTTTTCTGTTTTAATATATTCTCAATTAATATATTCTCAAAGCCATTTTTCTTACTAATTACATTCAATTGCTGTGTATTATTATTATTATTATTATTATTATTAGTGTTTGTGTGTATATATATATATATATATATATATATATTGTGGATACCATGATGCATTTATTTATTTTTTATTATATATTTTATTTTTTATTTTTTTAATTATAACATCAAAACATCTTTACAATTACTTTACTATTACTATTACTGTCAATTTAAAGTATGAATATATAGAGTATTAATTTCTTTTGCAAGGTTTCTGCAGGTATTAAAAAGGCATTAAATAGCGTTAAATCTTGCATGCACTGCAAAACTGAATAATGTGAGCTGACACTGAAATCTCCTGCTATATCTTCTTCTTGTATTCCAATACAAACATCCAAACATCCTTAAATCAAGATTTGTTTATTTAGGATGCACTTTTTTGCACTTTTTAAACAAAACAAAAGGAACTAAATCAAGTGAATTTCTGCTTAAATCAAGAACGGTCAATGGTGTATTAACATTTCTGTTTTAATTCAATTCTTCTGGGCACTTTGGCAGATATTCTTGTTTTAGTCAGAACCATTTTGTTCAGTTTCACAAAAAACTAAACTTATGTCATGTTGTTTCTCATGTAAATGCATCATGATTTATTCATTATTAAGAATTATGCAAATTATTATTATTAACATGCATTTTCTTAATATGGCTTTAAAAAGTTTTTTTTTGTGTGTGTTGTGTCTGTTCAAAGCAAACATCTGACTCCTAACTTTTGAATTGTAGAGACTTTACATTCTACAAAATATTATTTAAAAATTGTTTTTTATATAGAAAACAATAGAGCTGTCATCAGTAGTATGATGTTTGATAGAACTGTGCCTTGAAGTATTTAGTGCTTGATGTGATGTCATCTTATGTTATAGATTCTTTGCCCTCAAGAGACGGAGAGCTCTGAAGACCAGGAAAAGCCGAAGCATCCTAAAGCGTCCAGCATTAGAAGAAAACAGGAGGAGGAAATAGTGCAGAAGTGAGAGGAGAATCATAGAGCACTCGAGCATTTCTTTATTAGTAATATTAATAACAGTTAATGTGCCTTAAACAGAAGCTCTTAAATAGATCTGCAAAACTGACAAATGATATTTCATTCATAATTTCTCTTAAAAATTGATCAGTCCATCAGCCCTTAATAATAATAATAGTCATAATTTATAATAATTGTTACCATAAACAGATGCATTTAAGTAAGTTTGGTTGGTATTGTTTATAGTCGACTGTATTTATGATTATTTATTTTAATTTCAAGAACAATGTTTCCTGTTCATATTGTTGCGTGTTGTGTTCCTCAAAAGACAATAAACTTACTTTGACTGTGACGTGTGTGTGTCGGTTTGTTTGTTTGTTTGTTTGGGGGGGATTTAGGTCTAGTATTGAGGAGGTCCCACCATCTCCCGTCAGCAGGACTTCCTCTGTGTCAGTCCCAGATGAGAAGGAAGTCCCAGAAGTCACGGAGGTCCCAAAAGTTTCCAGTTCTGACCTTCGACCCTTGCACACCAGCCCTGACCCCAGCTTTGGTGCCGAGGTGAGGCATGTTCAGATGGATGAGATGGACTGTTAATATAACTTCTGAATGCAACCATACCAACACAGTGGGGTGAATTGATGTTTTTAGGGCGTGCTCCGCCTCCACCTGCTGGAAGCTGAAGATCTGGTAGCAAAGGACAACATGATGGGAGGGATGGTGAAGGGGAAGAGCGACCCGTATGTCAATATTCATATCGGAGACAAAATCTTTAAGAGCCATGTGATCAAGGAGAACCTCAACCCCACCTGGAACGAGATGTATGAGGTGGGTGGAGGTCCTCAGAGGTTAAGCTGTTGTTAAAATGGTTTTAAAAATTAATATGTAATCAATGCTTTTTTTCCAGCTGGTTCTGACCTCCAGGTCAGCCTCTGATGTCCTTGTGGAGGTTTTTGACAAGGATGTGGACAAAGATGACTTTTTAGGGAGGTATGTGGCAGTGTTGTTATTGCTAACTAAAACTAAAACTATATAAAAAAACTTTGTGTTCATTGAAATAAAGCTGAAATAAATGATACACATTAAATGGGAATCTATACAAAAATTGCAAATGTTGCCTTAATAAATTATAATATACATTTTGTATATATTTTATGCTGTCAAACGATTAATAGGATCCAAAATAAAACATTTTGTTAACATGATATGTGTGTGTACTGTGCATATTAATTATGTATATAAATACAATATATTTTCAAATAAATCGATATATAATGATATAAATGTTTATACATGTAAATATTTTCCACATATATATACTGTTTGTGTATTTGTATATACATAATAAATAAACACAGCACACAAATATATTATATAAACAAAAATGTTTATTTTAAATGCGACTTATCGTTTAACAGCACTAATGTATATATAATATACTTAATATAACAAAATTAAAAATAATATGAACAGAAATTACATAATACGTATGCACAGTTATATTAAATGCAAACTAAAATGAAAAGATAATTGTAAAAAACTCTTAATAAAATGAAAATGTAAATATAACAACTAATGTGTTATCATTGTTTACTGCTGTGTTGTAATGCATGTTTGTATATGTATTTTGCTTGGCCACAGGGTGAAGATCAGCTTAGAGGAGATCATTCAGTCTCAGCTGACCGACCAAGTTAGTGATTCATCTCTAATACATTCTCTTTAGTGTTCTAATTTTGAGCCATTTAAACATGTGTAAATGTTATTTTGACAAATGTGACTGTCTTTTCTTTCTCTGTGTCAGTGGTTTTCTCTGAATGACGTCAAACATGGCCGGGTTCACATGATTCTGGAGTGGGTGCCCACAGTCACAAAAGCTGACAAACTACAAAAGGTCAGTATTAAACCTGACATATAATTATTATATTATTTTAATATTGTTTTATTTGATTTCGTTTTTAAAACTAACATTATCTAATTTAATGTTTTTTATATTTATATAATTTAATTTGCTATTTTTTAAGTTTGCTTTTTAATTCTACTTAGCTTACCTTTCAATTAAAATAATGAGTGCCTTAGCCATTTTGCATCAATGAATAATAAACGTAATTACTTATTTTGCAAGTAAGATTAGGATAAAATGTAAAATTTTAATGTCATGGTTTAAAATTTAATATGCATATGCATATTCACATGCGTTATTTTAATGCATTTATTATTTATTTCTTATTATGAATGTATTTTATACAGATTTATTTGGTGTCCGAATGTCGTTTTCTTGTTTTCTTCACACCAGGCTCTGCAGTTACGGTCAGAGCACTCATACCAGAACAAATCTGTGCCGTCAGCAGCTCTGTTCTTCGTTCTGTTGGAGAGAGCTCACGACCTGCCGGTGCGTCTCTTATAAGCATTACCCCACACAAACACAGTTATGCTATATTGGATTAAATTGTAATACTGTGATACTGTCATGTGTGCAGCTGAAGAAGAGTGGAAAGGAGCCTAAACCTGCTGCAGAGCTGGCGTTAGGTGATATTTCCCAGAAAACCAAGGTGGGAATGTATGCCTTTTGTAAAGAATGAGTTAATGTCAGTCTCTGACCCTTAATAAAAGCAACTTCTTTGCTGGTGTTTTTAAAGGTGTGTGACCGCTCTATGTCTCCTGAGTGGAGTGAAGCTTTCCACTTCCTGGTTCTTAACCCTACAGACGAGATTCTTATTATAAAGGTAAAGTAGATGGGGTTTGATATAATACAACTAAAACTATTTTAACCTGTTAACTGTCTTGCTCGTTTTTGAGTGTAGGCCTGCAAAGGTAATGTCAAATGAATATAATGCTTGAACGCTTTTGAATACAATCCTCATTCTGGTCTTAAACCAAAAAGTTATAGTTCTTTGTAGTTTATTGTAATAAAGTACTGCAATAAAATGTTATATTTTAATAAAATATTATATATATATACATATATATAACTTTGGTTTACCCTAAAAAGTCAATGAAATGAATGCTATAGATCTGAAGAAGTTGTTACAAATTTGAGACTGATATCACAAAAAATGATATTTTTGTGAGCTGCTATACCAACAAAGGTCACTAGGTGACATTTTTGATTCCTAAAAGAAACATGGGTATCACTTGACCTCACACCATTACACAGACTGAAATGATTACATTTTCATTATTTTTGACAAACACTAGAAAATATGTTGCAAAACCGTGATTAAATATGAAAGGTACACACTTAAAGCTTTCCGATGGTATATAGTTTATCAATGTTAGATCAGGTTAAATACAGGATATTATTGTTTTGACAGACAGTGACAGTTAGCATTTTAATTGTCCTTTTATAATTATTGTGCTTGATTCTTTTATTATACATTACATTGATTATTTATAAAGGTATAATAATATAGTACTGATATTGTCTTATTAGTAGTATTATTTTGTATAATCATCATTATTATATTAATTAAAAAACATTTTAATTTATTATGTCATTTATTTTATTTATTAAAAATATATCACTTATTAAAATTAGTTTAACATTATAAAACAATACTACTAATAATAATAATAGTAATAGTAATATATAACAATGCTATATATAATTTGTATACCACATAATGAGACTATATTAAATATTTGTACTTTTAAAATATTATTAGCTAATTAACTGTATTATTTAGCATGATATTATTGTTATTATAAATGATATTATTATATATTTGTCACACTGCTGTAACATTTAGAAAATGACAGCTGACAGTACACTTTCCCATACACATTAATATCAATTCTAACTTGACTTTTAAAAATTGATAGAGTCCATGGACACATTATGCATCAAAAACCCTTACATATGTCATAATAAGCATTCATAATGGGCTTTATCTTTGTTGATCTTTTCTCTCGTTTCCCCGTAGCTCTCGAGTGCCTTTGAGCAGCCCTTAGGCTCAGTGGTTCTACCAATCAGAGAGCTGCTTTCAAAACCAGATCTACTGATGGACGAATGGTTGAGTGTGGATGGAGCCGGTCCTGACACTCAGATTCTGCTGAGGGCACAACTTAAGGTCAAACAATGACCTCGCTTTTTCTAAACTGTAATAGGATTAACTTACTAATTTTCCTATTGTAGTTATGTCCAATGTAAAAAAACAAACAAAGTAATTGTTTATTATTAGATTTTGGACTCGAGTTTGGATACAAGTGTCCTTCATCGTAAAAAGCCTGTTGTTGAAGAAGAGCGTTCAGTGATTGAGCAGCACAAAGAAAAAGCTCCAGTCACTGTTGAACCCTCACAAGCTGCAGTCAGTAAAGAGTCTGAGAAGAAACCGCCGCCAACAAAAGGGTTCGGTTGATTTGTTGTGCTTACTGATTTCTTAAGCTGCTGTTTTATTTTCAGAACTAAACCAGACTGCTTGTTTGTGTTGAACAGGGTGAGAGAACTGGCAGCCTTTACTTTACCATTACCTGTGTCACTGCCTCAAGAACATCAGAAGCAAACAGACACCCATGATATAGATGACCATCACACGCCACCTGTACCCAAAACACAGCCTGCCGCTGAGGTTAGTGTGTGTGTGTATAGACGGTTTCATCTAAATTAACTACTGGTATGTGTCTTTGTTGATCCGTCTGGTTAGCGTCGCCGGCTACGACCACATAATGCACGTTTAAAAAAACAAACCGAGGTGGTTTTATATAAATGTATTTCTGAAGGAACACTGTCTTTAGAAAGTGTCGTTTTCATTTCATCCTGCGTGTAAGGCAGTGTTTGCTGGCAGAGAATGAGTTTTAATAAATCCGTCTGATTTACGCAGCGAACATATTTTGCTTGTTATCAAAAAAATAATCTACACTAGGAGATTAGGACTTGGCTGTTGTTATTCATTCTGTATGGATATTTACCGGAAGTTAAGTTAGGGCCACACAAGCACACATGTGCAGTGACGTTTGTTTATGTTGTTGTGGATGAAATTAATTATTAATAATTATTAATTTATTTTATATAATATTTTGTGTTCAATTAATTCAAATAAATGATTGTTTTAATCATTTCATTTTAATTTATTATGTGATATTATTTAACAAATTATCAATTATATTATAAATTATTAAATTAATTAACTTAATTGTATTTATTGCATTATTTAATTATTTTAATTGATTTAATTAATTATTTGTATTTTTTTTATCAAATCCAATATATATATTTTATTAAACATTAAACTACTTTTTTAACTGAAATTATTCATTATGGTACAATAAACATTATTGTTTTGTTGAATGTAAATGCTGATCATGTTTTTTTCTTTTCTTTTCTTTATTGATGAACTGTAACTGAGACACTATTATAGTTTGTTATTACTATTTTTAGTTTAACCTAATTTTTTGTGATTTTGTATGCTGTTTTTGTCATTGTTCTTAGTTTTTTGATGGATATATATTAATTTTAAAATTAAACTTTAAATGTGAAGTTTTAATTCTTTTAGCATAGCATATCCAAAAATAAAATTTGGGCAGCTAATTGAAATAAGATACATTTTTATATTATTATTATTATTTATTTATTTAATTTTGTTTTAGTAATTTTGCAGTTTGTTTTTGTCATTGTTTTTAGTTTTTTTAATAGGAATATAGTTTTCATTATTTTAGTTTTAGTTATTTTTGCATATCAAGTACTACAAAAAAATGTAAAATGTTTTTGGCGGTTTCATGGAAATAAGATTATCCAGATATATTTATCATTTTAATAATATATTTATTATTTTGAGTAACAAAAAGGTTTTTATTGTTCTTTAAGAATACTTAATAACTATAATAACTCTGATTATTTCCTATCATTTACAGGATCTCAGCAAAGTCCCTGACTCGACTACCAGTAAAGGTGGATACATGGAACCAGTCAAAACATTTATATCAGCCCATGAAGAGCAAAAACCAGAAGAGCAGTAAGCCAAACATTTGATATAAACCTGATTAACCCTTAATTAACAAAATAATATATTATTAATACTCATAATAATGATAGTCCATCATATTGAGACTGATTTCTTCTTGTTATACAGTTATGTCAAGAAGGTTTCTCCCAGTGCTCCTACAGAGGAGTCAAAAGTCAGTAGTTCTACCGACGTACGACCCCAAAAGACCAGCCATGACCCCAGTTTTGGCACCAAAGTGAGTGGTATTTTTTTTACTTTTATGTTCCTAGGTCGGCATAGCATTTTAGAGCATGTTTGAACATGTCCTACTTGGCAGGTTGACTTCAGTATTGTTCTCATGTTATGATTGTTCAATATCTGTCCTATAGGGGGTGCTGCGTATCCATCTTTTGGAAGCTCAGGATCTGGTAGCGAAGGACAACATGATGGGAGGGATGGTGAAGGGCAAAAGTGACCCGTATGTCAAGATCCATATCGGAGACACAACCTTTAAGAGTCATGTGATCAAGGAGAACCTCAACCCCACCTGGAACGAGATGTATGAGGTGGGAATGCTGGGAAATGTAGTTTGGAAAAATAAAGTTGTCGCAGAAATGTCTGTAATGACTATGATTTCTGTTTATTTATGCTCATTTCCTACAATTGTTATTGGTAAAATACTAAAAAAAAACATTACTTTAAAAGAGATTAATAGTAATGTTTCCTGTTTTTATTTACTAGATGATTCTGAGTCCTGATAACAATCTAGACGTAAAGTTTGAGGTCTATGATAAGGATTTTGAATCTGATGATTTCCTTGGAAGGTTAGTACATTTACAACTAGGCACATTTCCCATCTCTTTCATATATATATATCTTGGTAGTATTTGATTATAATTTATGCCAAAAACACTGATTTTGATTGTTGATTGAAATATGCCCCAGATAAGCATTTATGAACTTTACTCTAAACATAAAAAACATTTTATTTCAGATATTATATGAATTAAATAAGTGATGTTTAACTTTGCCTTAATGTGTGTTCAGGTTCAAGCTCAAACTTGGACACATCATCAGTTCAAAGTACAATGATGAAGTGAGTATCAGTGTATTTGGCTCTAGTTTGTGAGATCATAACACAATCAGCACATGAACCTGTCCCTGCTGCTTTTTCTTTTCCAGTGGTTCATTCTGAATGATATAAAACACGGTCGAGTCCATTTGGTCCTGGAATGGCTTCCCACCTCTACACAGCGGGATAGACTAGATCAAGTCAGTTTTTCATGGAGCCTGTTGGTTTTCATATATATATATATAAATAATTGACTTAATACTAAAAAATGATTTTTTTCACTAGGTAATGCAGATGCAAAGCTCTCAGTCCTACCAGAACAAGTCTGTTCCGTCAGCAGCGTTGTTGTTTATTTACTTAGAAAGAGCTCATGACCTGCCTGTGAGTCTATGTACATTTACACAGTTTACTGTCATTTCCAGAGATATTTTTGTATTATAAATATATCACTATATTTACATTTATTCTACTTTATTAGGTATTTCACTGACTGTAAATGATCTTTAGCAATTTATTATTATTTTTTTTTAATAACATGTCATTACTTCTTGATGGTTATATGTCTAGTTAAAGAAAAGTGGAAAGGAACCCAAAGCTGCTGCTGAACTTGTACTTGGAGGAACCACTCATAAAAGCAAGGCAGGAGACTTTTATCTATAATAGCTATCATACACTCCTATAAAACCGTTAAATGGTATAGAATTTATGTGTAATATTTTTTTGTGTGTTCTTACATGTAAAGGTGTGTGATCGCTCATCTTCTCCTTACTGGAATGAAGCTTTTGACTTTCTGGTCTATGACCCCAAAAAGGACATACTTGTCATTAAGGTGAGTCTGTTTTAGCCTGAAATGCAGTTAATACTATTTTATGTAGATTGCATGCATTAATTATATATAATATATTTAAACTTGTCATTATTGTATACACCTTAGTGTGCTTCAGGCTGAGTACATACTTAACATGCATTTACAAAACTAAACTAACTTGCTCTGAATGAAAGTAGCAGACCTGAAACAGAAACTGTCAGTAGAAGAAGAGTTAAAGTGAATATTTCTGCATGCATCAGTATTGGTGTTTAGACTAGAAAGTTTTATTAAATATTATGAATATTTAAGACCCTCATTTGATTTATTGTCCTTCTGAGCAGCTCTCAAGTGCCTGGGACCAACCCATGGGCTCTTTGGTTCTACCAATCAGGGAGCTGCTTTCAAAACCGGATCTACTGGTGGACCAGTGGCTCAATCTGGATGGAGCTTCACAAAAGAGCCAGATCCTGCTCAGAGCACAGCTGAAGGTTAATGGTTGTTTTATTAACTCGACCAAAAAACAGTATCTGTACTGTACAGTACTGTAAATACAATCAAGATTTTCTCTTATTCAGATCTTGGATTCAAAAATGGCCGCTCTAGTGGCCATGGGTTCGGGTCCTGTGTTGAGTAATAAGCAGACGGCCACCACTGGTCAGATCCAAATCTCCCTTTCCTTCCAGAAGAAGCTGACCGTGATCATCCACACATGCAGGTCTGGTTTGATGATAAACCCTTTTGAGTCATCTTGAGTTTAGAAGTCATCTATGTAAGTGTGAAGTTTGAAGTGAAGTGAGGACGTTCTGTGTTTGTGTGTTTTCAGGGGTCTGGTTACATCATCGAAGGACAGTTTAGACACCTACGTCTCCCTCATTCTGCTGCCGGATAAAAGCAAGGCCACGAAAAGAAAGACGACTGTGAAGAAGAAAAATCTGAACCCTGAGTTCAATGAAAGGTTTGGAGACTTGTGTGTGTGTGTGTGTGTGTGTGTGTGTGTGTTGTTTAAGAATAAGATAGATTAAAGTAAGTTGTTATGAGCTATGTATCATAATACCTTACTTTTGCTTTTTGCTTGGCTTTTTAGTAACATACAGTGGTGGCCAAAATGATTAGAACACTAGTATTTGCAGCAGCTAAAAATGACATGAAAAAACTGAGAAATTTTTAAGAAATGCTGTTAAGTTTTAAGTGCCTTTTTACAGCCTGGTACAATTTTTTTGGGTTCTATATAGCTAATTTTGCCCTTCGTGACTACTGTGAGGGGGGTGAATTTTTTTTATAACTCATCCATTTAAATTATATTAAGCCTTAAAATTCTGCATAATTAAGG
>JAUCMT010000114.1:20634416-20660232 GCA_032357475.1 Enteromius thamalakanensis
CCCGCCTCATTGCCCATTTTGGATCATCCGGGAGTGACGCGTTGCCAAGATGGCGGCGGTCGGCTCCGCCCACTTTAAGCTTCACAAATGCTCTTCAGAAACCTACAAGCGATGTCACGGACACTACGTCCATTTTTTTACAGTCTATGCAATGCTATCAAAAATATTGCCTTGGAGAAAACTGCTTTAAGTTGGTGAGAATACTAGTGTTCTAATACTTCTGGCCTCCACTGTGTATTGAAATACCATGAGGATGTGATTAATTCATCTTCAAACATTGTACTGTGTTTGCATTTGATTTTATGTTCTGAAATGTGTTTGCATTTTCTGTCTGAGATGTAAAGTGGTTTTAGATGGGTTTTATCAGACCTTGGCCCTGGGAGTGTGCTTTAATCTGTAATGTTGTTCTGTAGGTTTGAGTTTGATATGAGTGTGGAGGATGCTCAGAGACGAGAGCTCAGCGTTTGTGTGAAAAACGCATCCTCGTCCTTCATGAATCGAGACAAAGATGTGATCGGCCAGGTCAGTCGCCTGAAAAGGAATATACTGCAAAAAGAAAATACATTTTTTCCGTTTAAAATATCTACACTGAAGTATATTTGCAAAAAATAAATTGTTTTTATTAGATTTATAATGGTAGAATATTTATATTAACATTTTACAATAATTTATATTACTAATATTTGTTTCATGTAATAATCACATTTTTAATTTTAAAAAAGTGTTTTTTTATTCAATTTATTGTTGATTTATTCTTGTAGGTGCAGATAGACCTGGGGCATGTTGACTTCGTCTCTGGAGTCACAGAATGGTGAGTTGTTGCACTTTTAATACACAAGCATACAAATATTTTCACTGAGCCACACTTTTTCTTATTTTGTTCAAATATCTTTGAAGAGACAGAATTTTTATTTTCGAATGAATCGTTTTTCTTTCTGTGTCAGGTTTGATCTGAAAGAAGAGCAGAACTAGCAGCGTTCTTGACCGGAGCACTTCACAGCCAACCTTAAACCTCTTCCCTGAAGTTCATCAGGTTAACGCTAGTTTCATGTATTGCTACCAGCGCTTCCCTTTCAGCTTATAACTTCCCAAACATGCATATATTTTCCTCCATCTGTTTAGTAATCAACAGATGAATTTTAAGTGACCGGATTATATATTAGTGATTTGGACATATTACTGCATTGACAAATCAAGTTTAAAGTCTTACATCAGAACCGATATATAAATTGGTGAGATCTGTATAAATGAGTATCGGATGAATGTTACAGAGATGAGTGTTGAGCAGGTGTCTGGAAAGAGTCTCGTCTTCCTGTGCAGGTTGCAGGACGTTGCATTCGTGTTTAAATTCAGCAGGAAAAGGATGTTTTAAATGGGTTTCAAGTTTTTTTAAAGCAAAGAAATATCTTTTTGATGAAAGGATGAAATACTTGGTGTAAATGTACACATTTAGAAAGGATTGCAATTAACAGAAATTTGTGCACCAAAAAATAAAAAAGTGATGTTAAGACAGTTTACACCTCATCACCTAAAACTATTTATCATATCTTATGCGCTGTCACCACAATCGTAGTGTTGCATTTGGATAAATAGCTTCTGTTTACATATCCCTGTGGCTTGTGCAGCTTCTGTAGTTCACTGTGATGCCAAATGTCTTGAAACTCAATTTTTTTTGGATGATGTTAATGCTTGCTTGTTACATACACATCTTGTTTAGTTTTAGGTCTTACAAGGAGTTATTTTGTGGTCATTTTTTATATTTGCAGTTATTTTTGTTACAGTTTATGATGTAGGGTTCCCATTCAACAGGAACTTTAAATTGATTTCCAGGCCTGCAGAAATCATGGAACATATCAGAGACCATGGCTGCTTTTGGGAACCGGACCCCTGAATGATACTTAAAAACTAATATCTGGATATCGTTATAATGATCAGCTGTAGAAGTCTTGGAAATTCATTAGTTCAAAGGGTGGGAATGCTGTACTAGAGCTAGACCAACAACAAATGCCTTTGCTGAGCTTTGTTCACGTTTTCATGTTTATAATATACTTTATAACCACTATTCAAAAGTTTGGGGTCAAGATTGTTTTAATTAATACTTTGATTCAGCAAAATACAAATGAAACCGATTAAAGGGGAAATTTATAATGTTACAAAATAGTTCTATTGAAATTTCGTTTAGAATAAAAATAAACAGTTTATGTAACATTTGTAAGAATAAGAGATTTTTTGAAAAAAAAGAAAATCATACATTCCCCAAATTTTTGAACAGTAGTCCAAAGTATTGTTTTCTTGTCATGTTTTAATTTACTAGTTTGAGTTCATATTTTACTGCATTCTGTTTGTTTTCCATCACCGCATGCATGTTACTATTATTTTTACTATTAAGTTTTATATTCTACATTAAAACATCATGCTGTAATGTGTTTAGATTTAGATGCAAATTGGTAATTACCAAAGAACCAAACCTGACCATACTCCGCTGAACTGCACTATTCATACTGCCACATTTCTGAATGTATTATCTCATATTCACAGCTGCCAATAAAACATTATGTCATCAGAATGTCATCAGAAGCCTTTTATTGGTGTTCGAACTGCATAACTAACACTAAATAACTCAAACATCACTAAAAAGACCATCGGTGGACGTTTTTTTAAATTTACCAAACCAGTCTGTGTTGATCAAGCACAGCTTTATTGATGCTGTATTGTGCAAGCAAACAAACTCTACATCTGCCACCATTTAAAGGTCACGTGATCTTTATTTTACGCAGCGTGTGAAGTGATTTATAGGTAAAAACAACCCATCAATACTTTTGTCTTAGTATTTTACAAAAAGACAGTGTGACAAGCAGTTCATACATGAAAGAATATAATGACAACACATTTTACCATGGTATAAAGACAAGAGTGCGTTTCTCCCTGAAGGGAGACATAATCAGCCTTCAAACCATCAAATAACGACTTTCAGGTCCATCTTCCCACAAATAAAGACTTCCAAACCATTTCGTTTTTATGTCAGACTGGAAAAGAAATAAAGACGTTTAGTTGGACCTGAAACACACTGAACAATCGTCTTTGTCAGACATCCCCTGACAGCCAGAATGAAAGTTTTTATGACGTCTTTTGGACGTCCAGTACCAAAATTGGATGTCCAAAAGACGTCATAAAAACTTTCATTCTGGCTGTCAGGGGATGTCATTTCAACGTCTGACAAAGACGATTGTTCAGTGGGAATAATGATCAGTACTGGATACAGATTGAATTGTCATGACGTACCTGTCGATGAGTGAGTCTCTCATGGTGGTTGCGATGGCGCTGGGCTGTGTTTCACTCAATCTGAAGACACTCTCGATGACGGACAGCTCAGTGCTCGTGGTGTCCAGCCCACAGAAAGCACACCAGTCGTTCACCACCATACCACCAGCGATCACCTCACTGCCACGATTGACCGTTCCAGCCTGCAGAGAAAAAAATGATAATCAGCGAGCTTCAATTACCACAGATATCAATGAGCTAGCATCAGTGCAAAGAAATCAAATGGTTCCTTAAGTACAACTCTAAAGCTTTCTTCTGACAAAATACTAGTTACTTCAGTCAGTTTGCCCTTTTTAGTCATTACACATAAATATTTAGATAAATACTGAGATATATACATATATATAAGGCCGAAAATTTATTATTGGTACTACACTTAACTATCACTGACATTAAAATGAAGATTAGCAAAAACCGTCAACTATGACACACTTCCACACAAATGATCAAACATCTTCTGGGTATGTATTTAGCATAAACCCCAAGTAAGAGAAATTATAAATCACATCTCTTATCTTAGTTATACTATTTAAACATTTTTAATGCAACACATACAAAAGAAAAACATTCACCATAAGCACCTATAAATTATTTATAATTTCCCCTTAAAATAAAGGAGTTGTGAAATAAATAATTTTATTAAACTAATAAACAATAATAAAGACTCATCTCATCAAGGCAGAATTAATTTTTGTCTTATCTGTTTTTATGAAATATTACTAAAATTAAAATAACTTTTCTATTCGAATGTGTTTTAAAATGTCATCACTTGAGTCCTCAATGTCACACGATCCTTCAGAAATCATAATTCTGATTATTATCAATATAAAACACATTTGTGCTTTGAATCATCATTTTCATGATACATGCAATGTTTTAACTGTTTACACATATATGTATCATAATTATTCAGTAAAAGTCCAGATATTAGAGAGAAGTCACTCACCACTAAAGGTACTTGCAGGAGTGACGAGAGTTCATCTTGATCTTCTATGGAGGTTTTGGGGTGGACGAGGCCTCCCTGGTTACTGAAGGCACAGTAACTACCCACAAGCACCTGCTCCGCAATCGTCTGTCTGAACACTTCCACCTTGAGAGTGTCTGCAAGAATCTCTTCTGTTTCCTGTGGACAATAATTCCCAGAATTTAATATAAAAAACATTTATCTTAAACATTTAACATAATTTGAGAGCGGCCTTTTAGAGAAATACAAAGCACTGAGGAATAATTTAGAATCATTGAGGTTCAGAGAAAGTGCTGTTTTCTGAGTTTTCCATTAGACGTGTTCTTACTCGGTCAAGATCAGGATGAACTAGAGCAACATAGTCGTTACAAGAGATGACGTTCCCCAGCGCAGAAAGACGCTCTTCTACTCTCTGAATCCGCACTGAGTCTGGCAGGCAGTTCCTAATGTGCTGTAACTCTTGATCTGTGGTGTTGTTGGGCACCAAGAGACCGTGACGATTTCCTGCAGGACAGCATACAAAGATGGACACACAGCATTTATTATACATCACACATCAGGACATAACAGCATATAACAAGACCTAATCTGATCTAGCTTGTTATTTAATTAAAGGTCTTTGACCAACACACAGTAAAAACTAAATTAATGTTAATCTATTTCAAATTTGCAAGATATACTGAATTGAATACATTTTCTTACCAACACACATTCTGCCAATAATTCGACATCCTGCTATAGAGGCATGAACGACAGGCATTGTTTCTGACAGTTCACCTTCAAAGACGCTGTGGCAAAAAACAGACATTCATCACAATCATTTTATACGACAATAGATTTATCACACTCTCTCTTTCTCTCATATACACACACACATATATATATTATCAGCAATCTAAAATAGGACTCACCTGTAAAAGTTTTCTGAACCACCAATCGCCACCAAACAATATGTGTTTGTGAGCTTGGCAAAGCACCCAATTTCATTATTCTTTTCAAAAGACGCACGGACTGCCATTCTTCTGCTATTGAAATGATCAAAACTGTCTGAAACTGATGAGAAACAACATTGATAATGATAATAAGATAATAAAAACACGATGTAAAATAAACATTAGTAACATATTATATATATGTATATACATGTAGTGTGTGATCTGATTAGTTGAGTTTCTGCTCTATTAGGTTTTAATCCAAACCGAAACATTCATATTTCAATAGAAAATTATTATAATGGATAACAATCATATTTCTTAACAGTACGTTAAGTTACATATAACGCCATTTTAGGATTAAATCTGATCTTTTTGCCTGGAGAGAGAAACGGTTTTTAAATGTGCTTCTGAAACTATTATTATGAAACAGATGGGACTCTACTGCACCATGACTAAATAAAATAATGCTTAACAAAGCCAGAGGATTAAACTCTTTACTCTAAACTTTTATTTAAACAGTAACTTAAGTTACTAGTCAAGGTAACGTTAACGTTAGCTAGCAGTCGGCTAACTTACATGAAGTTATTTGGCTTCCCTATTCATTAAACGCTATCAATTCTGCGTCCTCTAACAACAGAGGAGGTTAATAAAACATATTACATCTTAAATGTAATAAAGTTATTATAAAATTATAGACAATTACACAAGCAATCTTATATTTACCGATTGTCACTCTATGTAGAAACGTGGACAGCCGTACACCACGTGTTCACTTCCCGTCCCCGGCGTCCTGACGTCAACGCGTTACGGCACGTGATACGTTAGTTCATGTAGTCATGAGAAACACCTCCGCCTTTGTTTTGATTCTTAAATATCAAGCTCCCAGATTCTTTGAACAATATAGATTTCGTTTTCGTGTTTAAAATTAATTTAAGTTAGACACGGCATTTATGGTCCTCAGTTGAGCATATACAGAGTATTTTTGCAATATCTCGTAAAAACCTTAAAAAAGTTTCCAGATGTTTTTGATTATTTAAATGACAAATAATATAAATATATACTACAATATAAGAAACAAACAATTAAAGAGTAAATAATTAAACTAATAAAATTGACAACAATCATATAAAGCGACTTTTATTTGCTTTTTTGACTAAAATTGTGTGTAAAAAAGTTGGTAGGTGTAGTCTGTGTACGTTTCTAATAATAATTTTACAATAATACTGTAGAGAACATAAGATGAAAAGAAAATACTTAACCCTTTCAGTAAGTCACTTTTGCTGCAATTTATTTACTTTAAAAGCATAATAAAATTTATTGAACAAATATATACTCTGTCATCTTTTTCAAATTCACACATTTACATTTCTATAACCTGTTGTCTAAACGGCTGTGACTCTCGAGCCATGTTCCCACATGTTTTTGTCATCCTCTACAAACCTGCGTAGCAACAGGACACACCTCTCCTTGCACTATGGATTTGTGAGCCAATCGAGATGGAGTTTCGGCGTGACGTTGTTTTTGTTGACACTTCGATTAGCTGGCTACCTGCGAAACGTCACTGCAGCAGCACGAGCCTGTGACCCTTGACGTCCATCCCGCGTTTTCTGCCTGGAAACATCGCGAGCTAATCGGTGCTGTGAAAACGCAGGATTCCGGGGGCTGGAGTCGGCGTGGGGTAACGTCTTGCCGTGCCTCGGCTGGTTAACGCACTATTGATCGGTTTTTGTCCCAGTCACGGTGTCAAACGCTCCCTGAGTGCTTTCTGCGTATGTAGTGTCCTCAATACATTGCTGTGCTGTTAAAGATGATGATCTCACGGTCTCAAACCACATCATCTGCGAGCAATTTTGTGTGTTTGAAGGTTGCTGAGCATTAACGCAAACATTTTCTAAATTCAAAAATATATGTAGACATGTAGGCTATTCCGTGGTTATTCCATGTTTGTTTCATTTAGATTTGGTAACGTTATTAAATACCATGGTGTATGAATATACTAATTAGTTACTTTTAGAAGGTTAGTACTGTACACCAAAGCAGCACTAGTTTATCCTGACTACAGTTTATTTGCAATTTAATATATCAATCTGTGCATTGTGTCAATGGAAAACATAAGTAAATGTAAATCTCTTGTTTTGTTATTAAAGAAATGGGGTCTGATCAGAGCACCAGTTCAGCAGTTGATCAGCGGCACAGGGATCCAGACAATCTGCCATTGCAAGGTGAAGTATCTTCATCCAGTGTCCAAACTGACACCGGTCCTGAACCCCAGGGCAGTCTGGATCCAAACACTGACCTGCCACAATGTCATATGGGCACCAGAAAAGTAGACGACATGAGCTTCATGATAGCCTGCACTAACTGGTACTAATAACCAGAGATGTTGCGCTGTGAAAGAACTGATTAGACTGGACGGTTTGTCTGAGAATGAGTGCCAAATTTAGTGCGGGGACAACAGAAGACATGGAGGCACTGAAATAGCAATGCTGTATAAATGGCTTTGATGCAAGTTATTCCATCAATAAGTTGAGCCATGTGTTTTAAGACATTAGAATAAAACTAAGGCTCATGTTTGTATTCAAAAACACAATATGTTCTGATCAACAGCTGTGCACTGATTGCATGATATCAAAAGCATATATTACGTAGTTGATACCAACCTGCACTAATAAAGTATGTATGTATAAATATATCATTATGCATTGGCAAACATCCATCCAGAAAGCATCACATGCTTGGCATTTCTGTAGTTTTATTTTATTGACATTTCTTTGAACATGGTGATATTAGATACACAGTGTAAAACTGTAGACTGAAACCGAAATAAAATGGACTCGTCGTTTATAGAATTAAAAACAGGATTTAAGAAATAAAACTTAAATCATATCTAATATTAGTAAATCAATCCGTTTAAGATCACTCTCATTCTTAATAATCAACATTATGTAGGACAATGTGAAATCATAGGCTACCGTTAGAGTGAAATAAAAATACAAAAGGTCTGAAAAGTTTCAGTAAATCTTTGTATTTACATGACTGTTAAAACCTGGACGAGGCTGAGCAGACAGCAACATTTGACCTGTAAATCAGAAAATATCAAAATTGCAAGGACAGAATCTGAATTTTTTTAAACCGCAGAGTGAGACGTTCACTCTTAAATTCTTGTCAAAGGGAAAAAAAAGAACCAGTTATGTACAGGAATAGAATTGAAATTCCCCCATGGTCAGTCAAGAAAAATAATAAAAAACAAACCAAAAATCTTTAAAGCTATCTCAGATAAAATCTCCATTAAAATTAACCCTCTGTAATTAAAAAGCGTAAATACAGTTGGTTCCTTGACTACCTCTGATATGTTTGTCCTATTGTTAGTCTCATAAAAGGACCATAAAAAACAAAAGGCAACAGCAGCTCGGGTTAAAAGTGACTGTTGTCCAAAGCCACGATCATACCCATTAAAAAGAGGCAAATTACCAGAGAATTCCTATTTACGTATCTCCCTGTACAGTTCTGTAATTTTTTTTTTTCTGTGCAACTAATATGGTTATAGGCATGGCTTCACCTTGATTTCAAATTAAACTGTGTAGAATACCCTTACGTCTCCATTAATGATAAATAAATAGCTTTTCGTATGATAAGCCTCTATCGTTACAAACCTTTCACTTGACCCTACGACAAACATTTCTAAAGATATCCACCTTTGATAAATACACTTTAGTTCTGTTAAACATTTCACCGCTGAATGTTCAGTGTGTTAATATATACACATATTACTGGCTTAGCTTCAGAATTCCTCATGAAATGTCAATATCTGGAAAATAAATGTCCTGTTTTTATACAAAGGAGTCTATAAGTGATTTGTGTAGATTTCAAGAAAAATTATTTTTAGTAATGCATGAAAACTTGCACGAGACTTATATTCTAGAGATGGTCTGAATCACATGCAAGTGTAAAGGTCATATCTGTAAACGTTGCTTGGCCCAGATGGAATTACATCAGCATACAAATGTTTGGGATTGCATATGCCATTCCCATTATGTTAATTTACCAGACCTAAATTTATGGAAGTAAACAATTTTGTGTTTGCATATAATTCGGAATTAGGTATATAATCATATTTGTATGCATTTGGCAGAAAAACCTTAATGTGGATGCCAATATGAGTGATCATGATGCATGATGTGACCATGTGTAAATACCCCTTGTTTATCCAAAATATTTCAACGAGTTTTCTTCTGTCACAAGCCATCCTCATATAGATAAAGAATATACTTTAACACTCTGAGCATTTGCTATATAAGATGTCAAGACACATATAATAAACACATAAAGCCTCTTAAGTATGGAACACACTATTGTGCCACTTTGTCAAATTCAGTCCATGGCTTATCAGAGCAAATGGTTTGTCGTCTTTGTACCAACAACAGCTCAGCGGACAGATTCAAAGTTGCGGAAGACAATTGGTGATGCACAGTGTGTTCCATTAAAAATACTCCCACCCAGTACTTCCTGTACCCGAGACATTAGATCACTTCACGGCCACATTGCTTGTTGTTGCAAGCAGGCAAAATCTAGAGCTGACTAATAAAAAGACTTATCTGAGAGACAATAACATTGAGTCTTTCCCAAGTTGGCACAAACATGTAAAATCTGCTCTAGTTTCATGCCACTTCTCTACCCACGACCATGCTGCTCGCATAACAGATCCAAAAAAATGATATATGAGAAGGAGGAAAACAAAAATAAACGTTGTTTTCACTTATTAAAGGCATTGAATAATATATCAAGGGATGTGTTCATGTAGCCACTGTTGAAATAACAATGAGGTGGAAATCAATGTAAATGAGCAGTGTTCAGTGTGCCATAGCGGACTTAAAGACAAGGCACAATGTCTTAAAGGGGTACAGACACGTAACCCCTCCACAGTACTACTGCATTGAGCTAATCCGACCAAAACACCAGGCTAATTATACATTTTTCCACCGTGTTATAAAACATTCTACAGTCAATGCAAAGCAATGTCAAAAAGCATTGTCACACCAAGCATTCTTCTAACCAGGTCTTCCGGGCATGAAGTGCCATGCAAATATAAATGATCATTTCGTATCATGGCACATCTCAAAGAACTATGAAAGACATATTTGATACCATCACTGTTTCATGGTACCTTTTTTGGGATGCAATTATTTGCCACTAGTCCATGGAAGCCTGTTTTTGCCTTAGTCAAAAATAAAGTAATTGTGAGATTTAATTCATACATCACATTTTGAGAAGTAAAGTCTAATAAAGTTGCAATTGCAAAATAAATATTCGCAACTCTGAGTTGCAGTTGTGAGATATAAATTTACTCTGAAGCAAAGCCACAAATGCAAGACGCAAAGTTGGAAATACAGTAACAAATGTGAGTTTTAAATCGCAATTAACTTATTTTTTTTCTCTCTGAGGCAAAACCAGCCTTCCATATAAGTCATTACGAATTGTCCAGTCTAGCATGTGAAAAAATAATTGAGAGTTCTTGAGACAGGTTAAAATTGATCCACATATGCCGTCTTGAATCATTAAGTTCTTAAAATTAGTTTTTGCTCTGTGCATTAAAGTTCATAGTTGCATGATTGCACCAAAGTTTGCTCTATTTTATCATTTGAATCAGTGGTCACGTGATGGATCCACTTTGAAGAAGGCCCATAAGCTTTAAGAAGACTTTGGAAGACAGGGGTTTAGAAAAAAAAAAACTCATGCCCACAAAACCTTTAACAGACTATTTAGAAAACATTCATGTTGGTTGAATGTATTAACAAAATCATTATCTTCAAGTGGTCGATCTTTTGGGCGGATGTGCATATGGCAACTACAGAAGTGACGTCATGTCACAAACACCATGCCAATGAAGCCAGCTCAGTGTAGAAATATGGTGAAGCTTGAATATATGCTCAAACTATTGGTGGAGACACATTAGAAACATAAAAGTATATGCCAGGTAGTTTCTGTTGCAGATTCATGCTCCTTTGAACTGTGAATACAATATGTACACGAATCTCTGCGGAATAAACAAAAAATTGCTTGTTTTGTAGCTAAAAATGCTCGTTCCACAGAGAAAAGCAAAATGGATTTAATAACATGCAACGTAAATGTGTTAAGGCAAAAGTATCAGTGAAACCCCAATATTAAATGATAAACTGTGTTAAGTGAAGCCTTATAGGGAGTCTCACCAAATCTACCATCTTAATATTGTGATTAAGATGCTACAAACCTTTTCTAATATACATATACGCCTGAAGCTTGTCAGGTTAATCCAAAAAATCCATTCGAAATTCTGAAAACATCTATTACATCTCAGCTCCTTCCAATGTGCAATGTATCAGATCCATTCCCACAGCAGATGAGCACAAAGAGATGTGTTAATATGGTACAGTCAGACACACTTCACCGTTAAATAGCACAGTCGAACCAATAAAAGCACCCGACAGACATTTCTGAGCTAAGTGTTAGACAATCCACACCAAACACATGAAATTGAAGTCACTTCAACGTAAGACATACAGCATATTACGTTCTTTCGAAGAGGATGGATGAACCGTTGAGAGATCATCTCTGGTAGGCAATGGTAACAAAGCTATTTCGTATTCAGATGTGTTCATTGTTTGTGTTCCTGCCTGGCACCAGTGTTTCAAATGTTACACTTGGAGAAAAGGTAAGGTCGCAGCAGGAGACCGTGCAAGATGGTTGGAAACATGACCTAATAAAAGCAAAATATAATAGAGATTGCAAGAAATCAGGCCTATTGTGACACAAAATTACTCTTATATAAAGACCTAATGCCATCAAAAAGAGATCCTCTTTTGTTGCCGACTGATAAAAACAGCAAAAGAAGAAAAGGAATAGAGTACAGTAGCGAGTGGGAGGAGGTGTTAAGACTGCCCTAGTTATTATAAATCATTCTTCCTACTCTGTGGAAATGGATAGGCAGGTGAGGAAAGGAAAAAACCCCCCAAACAAACATTCAGATTGATGTAATGAAGCTAATTAGTTTGAAACTGCCTCCTAACCACCAATAAAAAACATGTTGAAGTCTTCAAGGAGTGCCAGCAGTGAACCTTTTACCGCGTAAATGACAAAAGACTGCAAGAATTCCTTGGTATTCTTCTCTATGGCCTTTCTACCTACGTGGTTTTCAAGTCATTGTTTGTTGTTTTGCTTGTTTCGTTTCTTTGATAATACTTGAAATTCATGTACAAGTTTATGTTGACAACGAGACAAGGATTTGCTGGCGTTTCGCAAATCTGCGGTGCCTCCAACTCTCTGGGAGAAGAGAACATGATGGTCTCTGTCAAATAGGAGTGACGGTTCCTTGACCGTTAAGACTTCACCTGGTTAGCATAAGGCCAGGGCACAACTTCAAACCTTCAATCCTCAGAAGTTTTGTCCGATGGGCTCATGCTTAAAAAATTGCAATATTTGTTGTAAAGTCTTAAGTGGAAAAGGAAGGGGATATTCCCTCTCCTCATCTTTTGTTCCCGCTCTGGAACAAGGTTGTTCTGAAAACAGGCACTGGTCAATCCTCAGCATAGTAGCCCTCACTTATGTTCTCAAGCGTTTGGGGTCCATCGCGCCCCCCAGTCCGTCATACCCACTCCTGCACGGGATGTTTGTAGTAGGTCACGTGCTGTTGGACGTTTTTGTTCTTGAACTGGAAGATAGTATATACAAGGACCAGAATGCACAGTGAGAGGATGCACGGGATGACCACAGCTATTGCATTTACAGTGCTGGGTACGTCATTAATGGCGACCATGATGTCGACGTCATCGTGAGGGAGGTGACGGTCCTTGTTCTTTTCTACTTTTGACTGATCGCATCCCATCCAGTCTTTGAGGATTGATTTTGGGTAGCCTGGCTCCACCGTTAACTTCTGGTTATCGAACCTCCAGTAATCCTTTCCCTTGTAAAAGTAGGTATAAACTAGAACAAAAAAGAGATAAACAATTTATCAAGACATTTCAATGACCGGAATTGTACTATAGGTCAACAAACAGATAGTCCCGCCCCAATACTCACACCACTGGTTGAGAAAATGATCACAGATCCAGAAACGTAGTGAAAACATCGGTAAAACAGTTCATGTGACATCAGTGGCTCAACTTCAGTTTTGCGACACTACGAGAACACTTTCTTTTTGGCGCAAAGAAAACCAAAACAACATAAATTACACTTCTCCCTTGACTTACGTCTGCTGCCGATTTAGAGATTATCAAAACATGTGCATATGCTTTTCTCTAGGTGTAAACAACGGCCGGTTACGAACACGTGCATGCTTTGACCCGGATGTAAACAAGGCTGATTACGCCAAAAACGTTAAACCTTGCGTACGTCTTGCATTGTGATACTCTGTAAAATGGCAAAAGACGTAGGTCACGGGAGAAGAATAAGTTAAATTATGTTATTTTTGTTTTCTTTGCGCAAATAAAAAAGTGTTGCAAAACTGAAGTTGATCCACTGATGTCACACACACATACTTTTACTAAGTTTCTGGACCTGGAATCATTTTAGTTGTGTTGCTGTTTATTAAGGGCCAGATTGCTCTCTGATCACATCACATATATCTTAATTTGTGTTCTGAAGATGAACAGAGGTCTTACGGGTTTGGAACAACATGAATTTTCATTTTTGGGTGAACTAAGCCTTTAAAAAGATATATTACTAACTAGGGATGTAACAATACAATGAGTTGCAATACAACCTCTGAGGGTTATTGACTGTTCTTAGAAAAGTTTAGATTGTATTGTCTTTTCATCTTTCCTCTAAATACAGTGGCACCTGCTAATTATTCTTTAACAGTGATGCTAAAGAGCTGCTACAAAACCAAGTTCAAAGACAAATTTCTAAAGATAGCTACGCAATTGTTTCTCCTACGCATAAGGTCAATAAGCCAATATTTGTCTTTACACGCAGACAGAGATGCACGTCCTTTTCAGAAAGCTCAGTTCATATTCATGATCACAAAAATAGCTGTCCTTGTAAACACTCAATGACACAGTATTTCAAAAAGTTGCTCCAGTGTTATACAATCCCTCAGAGAGCTGTCATTCTGATTACCAATGCTACATAAACAGAAGCATTCGAGGCACTCACAAACCGAACCTATACGAGGACAGACCCAGAACTAAACATAAATGCTGTGAATAAGATTTAGACAGCAACCCCTGAGAGTGTGATTGATGAAGTGCTCGTCCTTCCTCTCTTACTTTCTCTGCTCTTACCAAGCAAGACTTGCCAAATCCCTCTTGCAAAATCTGAGTGACAGAAAAATCATGAGCTACGGGCAAACCAAATAGTCCATATAACCCTCTTGGCTTCTCCATCTTGTGTCCTGGCCCTAGGCTCCATGTTGAGACGGAGGTTATGACACGACTCATAGAAAAGAGGACCATTCCTTCACTGGATAATACTCAAGAGAGGAAGAGAGAAATCTGCAATTCTATGCAGCCACAGCAACAATACTTCACTCTAGAGTATGAGTACTTCAGGATGTACCATTTTACCATTGTGTATTGCTAAACTTTCATTTTGATTCTGATTATATACAAATTCCCACCTAATTCACATTTTAATATATTCAGTATTTTATTGACAATACAACATTAACCAACAAATGGAATATTAAAATGTTTTTATAAAATCTTTTCTATATGTTATAAAATATTTTGTTTTTTAAAATCATATATATTTACTTTTTAAAATGTTTAAAAAAAATTATATTTTAACTATAAATATAGAATTTATTGTTCATGCATAGAATATATTTTTTTACAAATATTTTACAAAATATGTTATGTATTAAATTCAAGTTAAATTTTACGTTAATTTTTTTTTATTTTACAATTTAAATAAATATAATATTGTGGGTTATTGCTATTGGTGCAAATAAAAAACTCTAAATAAAATTCTTCTGTATTTCAATTTTTTCTAGAATTTTCAAATCATGTTTCAGTCTTTTTTGACTAAAATAGCAGAGCAAATAAAGTAGCTCTGACATATCCACTGTTTTGATATCTATTTATATCTAATATTGTTTTTTAGCTATATTGCCTAGTCATAGTATCTCGTTTAATATAATTAAACCACATTCCCTCTTCACATAGTCCCTTTTAATGATTTCCAATCATTATGTTCCCTGCATTAAAACATTGGGGGTCATATGATCCATTATATTAGCTCTCTGCCATAAACACAACATCACATAATACAGTAACTTGCTATAGTCAGCTGCCATTTAGCTATTTTTGTAATTATGCATCGATTGTGACAGTGAATTTTAATACCCAAAAGTTGTGTCTGTCTTTTCCTCCGGACCCTGTGCCAATCCAGACCAGCTATCAGATCACCACCGAGGATGAGTCAGAGCCAAAACAGACACTGTGTCAACAACAATATTACAGCGACTGCGCCAAACAAACACTAATCAATTACTCTACCAGACCTCGGCACATTTCCTTCTGTTACCTACACAATTAAATAAATAAGCACGCTGTGACAGACAAACAAATATAGTCAAAATAGCAGCAGCAAATAATGTAATACAATAAATAGTATTTTTATGCATTTATAATATCCCCAATAAACCATTTTTCCTCCAAGTAATTTTCATAATGTTCCCAGGCAACACCACATTAATATTAAATTTACATCTTCAGGTGTGTACTTATTGGTATTTTAAATCAGCTTCCAATGACAACTATCCATTTAATAAAGCTTTGCTGATTATAATATAAATTTACTCCAAAATAACGCTCAACCAACTTGAACTCCTCAAACCAGCGGGAAACAGTCAGATAAAACGCCCACCGATCACATTAAATATCGATCTGTTATTGGAACCTTGATGACTCACATCCTTCTCGACTGATGAAGGCTCCTTGCGGTGCATCAGGAATGCCCTTCCAGACGCTGATGGGTTTGGGATAGCCTGGGTCAGCCGTACGCTTCTCCTCGTTGTAACGCCAGTACTGGTCGCCCTTAAAGAAGTAGGTTTTTCCCACAGGTTCCCAGCGTAAGGCTGTGTCGATGCCATCGCGAGGCAGACAGTTTCCCAGCTCTACCAGGCTGTGAGGATACCCGGGCTCAGCTGTAACCTCCTTGAACACCCAGTATTTGTCCCCTAGAGTTAAAACAACAGGCAGAAAAACAGCAGTTAGATACGGTTAATATACACTTTTCTGTGACTGTCTATATATATAAATATATACATATTAGTGCTGTCAAAAGATTATTCACATCCCAAATAAAGGTTTTTGGTTATATACCATTTGTGTTTATATTGTGTGTATATTTATTATGTACGTATATATATACATAAAAACACATGCATGCATAGATTTAAGAAAAATATTTTATGTTTATATATTAAATATATTTATATATAATATAAAAAATAAGAATATGAATATATAAATGTATAAACTTATTTTCAAAATATATACTTTATGTGTGTGTTTTTATAATATATATTTAATAAATATGCACAGTATAAACAAACATATGTAATGTAATCAAATTATTTTTATTTTGAATTCAATTAATTGTGATTAATTGTTTGACAGCACTAAAATATGTATGCGTATTTTTTTTTAAATTATTTAAATCTTCTTTAGATTTTTTCTATTGCATGCAACATGAATTTGGCCAATAAAACGCAGCCTATATTGAGCCTAATCTTTGTTCCAGCACAGAGAGCACTTGGGTAAACCGCATCGTGTGTAGTTAGTGAATAAGACGCCGAAATCCCAGCATGACTTGAGTTCATCGCCCCTTTATCTATTAATACCGATGTGCATTCTCTGAGATAACCATAGGGCATCCTGCGAGCTTGTTTTCTCATGAAACATCACAGAACAGGAGACTCGGGCTATAAATATCTCATCCAACCTCCCCTTGCGCAGTACGACTGCGCCGGGCTAATTTAATGAGAAAGAGGGGGTGAGGATGGTGAGATAGAGATAGAGAGATCGTTTGAGAGGAGGGGAGCGAGGGAGGAACATACAGAATAATAAAGTACTGAATGGATTCACTAAGGCTGTCAGGCCCAACGGAGGATAAACACTGTGGATAAATGCAGACCTTTCCTGAGATTATCCCACAATCTAACAGCATTTATCTAACCTTTAACTTAAGGCTTGTATTAAAATGGTACATAAAATGTACAAGTGCTGATCTAGAATTAGTCAGCCTGAGCAAAATGTGGTGGTTTGAGTTGAAACTGATCCAAAGGCAGCAGATGTTTAATGGATGTGGCTTCTCTTTATTATCCAGGACATATTTAGGCACTTAATTTTATGGCTTCGGGATGTATTTGGTATCATAATTTATAGTTATGACAAAAGATGTTACAAAGCAATCAGAGTTATTAAAACTAGCCTGAGGATGCAATTTCAAGAAGTAAACACTGGGTAGTTTAATTAATGTCGTAACATCTGTTGTATGGATAATAAATGTTACCTTTGAAGAACACAAATTTGCCATCTGATCTCTCGTAAGCAGCGTCTATGCGAGGAGGTAAACCCTTCCAGAACTGCTCTATCAACATGGGATAGCCTTCCTGAACTTTGTTGTTGCGCAAACGCCAAAACCAGCGATCCTGTAAAGAGATCCTTTTGATCAATTACTGCGTGTAATTTAGATCTTCAAAATATCTTCTTTTGTGTTCAGCAGAAGAAAGTAACTCATACAGGTTTGGAAAGATATGAGGGTGAGTAAACGATGACAGAATTTTCATTTTTTGGATGAACCTTTAATAAGGATTTATATTATTGATATCACACAAAGACAAATGTATCAGATGGATTATGCTAATTGTATTATAATTTTATTATGTAAAGCATTCATAAAAAAAATAATAGTAATAAAAATAATAATAAAATAAAAATACTACAAGTGATTCTAGGCCATAATAATATAAATAAAACAGTATAAAAATAATTTCAAGATTTACTAAAAAATTAAATGGGCAATTGAATAAATATCCAATTTTTTAATAAATATGGTATGAAAGCCTCAACTAATAATTTTCATAATATTAAAAACACATGTTTAATATTGGTAAGTAGATCATTATTTTCACACTGATTGCCTGATAAATAGCCTAAATAAATAAATAAAATACTAAAAGTCATTTTAGGCCATTATAATATAAATAATACAGTATTATTATTAAAAAATATATTTAAAAATTATTAAGTGGAGAAAATAAGATGCCCAAGTAAATATTCTATATTGAAAGCAATACATTTACACACACACCCAAAAAAAATATCTCTAAAATACACCATCCTTCTTCTTCTTTTAACAAATTTTTTCTTTTTCTTTTGCTGAACACAAAAGACAATATTTTGAAGAATGTTAGTAACCATTGACTATACTGGAAGTCAAATGCTACCGGAAGCTGTTTGGTTACCAACATTCTTCAAGATATCTTCTTTTGTGTTCCGTATATAAAAAAGAAACTCATACAGGTTTGGAAAGACGTGAGGGTGAGTAAACGAGGACAGAATTTTCATTTAATTTCATTAGTAATTACTATTATTGATATCACACACAACCAAATGTATGACATTTCAGATGGATTATGCTAATTTTATTATGATCTGCTTACATAAAGCATTTGTATCAAACACTGGAAAGAAAACTGATGCAAATCACCTTAAAAACAAACATCTCCCGTCGAAAGAAGGCCACAGTGTTGAAGTTCCCATCACAGATATTGGGTTTTCCATGTCCGGGAGAGGACGGCCGATCTCCAGAGGGGGGGCGACCCGGGCGATGTTTCCTCTCGGAGGTGGGGTGTGTGCGTCGTGCCGGGAGAGTAGGAAGAGGTCGGGTGGGCTCCAGCATGGCTGTGGGAACACCTGTAGAGAAACAGGTTAAAAATACAATCAGCCATTCTAGCATCCAAAGTACTATTATTCTTGCTTAGCTCCTTGAAAATGATAATAGAGGCGATAGAGATAATGACTGTACCGTAGATTTTCTGGATCCCCTGAAGGTCGTCTAGAGGCAGTTTGAAGTTGTGTGTGTCCATGTATTGGTAGAAGGGGGCCATGATGGCGCTGGGGTCGTTGGAATGTTCCAGACCCAATGCGTGTCCTAACTCATGCACAGCCACCAGGAAAAGGTCATTGCCTTGAAAGGTGAAGGTTAAAGGTCAAACCATCTGTGAATCATACTAATCAGAACTCTATGTTGGAGGAAAAATATAACATTACGGCATGTACTGCATGGCTAAATATATGGAAGCAGGAGAATTAACGATGCAAAGCTTAAGGCTCTGCATATTTCATGTGCATTTTGATAAAAATAGCTCCCATAGAAGTTCATCAAACGCTGAATCAGCAGTCAATAAATATGTTCTTTCTTCATTATAGGAATAGTTCACTTATAGTTTAGCACACTTGGGATATATGAGTAATGTCCTGCTTTTATGGTGTGTTTGATTTCATGACAGCATCCGTACTCATTTGCTTTCATTGTACAATACACAGAGGACATTGCATAAGTACATGAATATTAAGTTAAAAATCAACTTAAAAGTTAATCCTGTAAAAAAGGTGTGGAAACCAATTCTGCTGTATTTTAAAAATAGGTGCCGGGTTATTATTTTAGAGAGGAAGTGACAGGAATTTCCCAACAGTTTTTCCCAGTACTCTCAATTGCTAGCAATATCTCTGAACTGTGATTTTATAGCTATTAATATTTCTCGCAATTGCGAGTTTGTATCCTGCAATTCTGATTATTTAACTTTCAACTGCAATAAATATAATAAACAGTGCTATCAAATAGAATAATCGTGATTAATCACATCCAAAATGAAAGTCTGTTTAAATGTGTGTACTTGTTCATTTTATATGATATATTTCATTTATAAATGTTACCTATTTTTCTTACATAAATACATGCTTGTGTATGCAAAGCTTTGTTAATGCTTATGTATTTATCTATACTTAATAAATACATAAACAAAAACTTTTATTTTGAATGTTTTGATTAATCGTTTGACAGCACTAATATATATATATATATATACACACACTTATATTTACATATATGTGACCCAGGACAACGAAACCAGTAGTAAGTGTTAATTTTCCAAAATTAAGATTTATACATGATCTGAAAGCTGAATAAATAAGCTTCCCATTGACGTATGATTGGATGGATAGAGCAATATTTGACGGATGATACAACTCAATGAAAATCTGGAATCTGAGGGTACAGAAAAATCGAAATGCTGAGAAAATCACCTTCAAGTTGTCCAAATGATCTTATCAATGCATATTACTAATCAAAAACGTTTTTATACATTTGCAGTAAGAAATTGACTAAATACCTTCATGGAACAAGATCTTTACTTACTTTCCTAAGGATTTTTGGCAAAAAAGAAAAATCAATAATTTTGACCCATACTATGTATTTTTGGCTATAGCTACAAATATACCCCAGCGACTTAAGACTGGTTTGTGCTCCAGGGTCACATATATGTCTAATGTGTATTTTTATGTATATTACATATTTAAATAAACACAAACTTTTATTTTTGGACTGACAGCTCTAAAATATAAGGTTATAAATCTCATTATTTACATTCCGCCAATCTGACATTATCTCATAACAGCTCATTTCTTTAGTCAAAATTGTGATATATGCCATTTCTGAGGTAAGAAATTCAGCTCACAATTATGTCATTTTTATGTGTACGAGTTTACATCAATTTCTCCTATTTGGTTCTTTACTTATTTAGACAGGTAACTGTGTACCCGGAACATCTTTGTGCATTGGCTGTACGGTAAGTGTACGCTGATACCAGAACATGATTCAGTCGAGAGTGACATGTACAGATCTTCAGAAACACAGAAGGGATGTGACACCATATCACTCAAATCACAGAAATAGCCTGATCTGTTGGTTGGCGTCTCTGGGTGCTACAAGTATCAGATGGCTCACAAAGTGTCTCGTACATTTTGTTTACAGACTGCTTCCCCTTTTTTGACAATATCTTGCCTAAAGCCTTTTTTTCTTTATCAACCCTCACACTCTCTTCCTGTCCAATTTAACTGTGTATTTCATTCTCCTTCTCTTTGAAAAGAATAGATTTTGTGTTCTGTTGAAGAGTAAGTGTCACTGCGAATAAATGAAATATAAAATCAGCCGCTGAAGATAAATACATTTACTGTTGGTTTTGATCTGTATCCACTAGAGCTGATAGGGGGTATAGAGAAATAGATCTGTAAAGTCTGTGTGTGTACGTGAACAAGGTACAGATTCTGTGGTCTATAAAGCGTGTACTTGAACTGCTGACACTGCAGCACACAGGCAAAGATAACACAGCAAATATGCAGCACGCAGGCACGGCTGATGCAAGTAAAGAAAGAACGCAATGCTCTGTGTTTCTTTATGTTTCCCCTGTGGCATCTACTGATGCTCCTCAGCTCCCTGCTCCAGTTTACCACTGGAGAAGCTCCCAGAAGATTCGCCTCTACACATCTGACTGATCCTTCTACCTATAGCTGCAGAACATTTGACAAAAACCAGCCATCTTATCCCATTTGATCTAGACTTTCAAAGCTCTTGTGAATATAAATGTAAAATAAAATAAAATAAAATATATATACCAGAGAAATCTGCCAGTTAATCATTTTATTTTAAACCATTATCATGCTTGAATAAAATACAATAATTCCCATACCTGGAAATTCATTATTAAATTGATGGCTAAAAAATTTCAAGATAAAAAAATATCCATTAAAAAAAAAAAAATTAATAAAAATCAGAATAAAAATCGTAAAAATGTTAGGTTATTTGTTTTATATTATATTATTACCATGCTTGATTAAAGTTTAATTATTAAATTTACATACATGAAAATTCAGCATTTAACAGATGAACAAAAAATAAATAAATAAAATAGATACAAATATGTAATTACTATATTAAAATGAATTAATTTATTCATTAAAATTAAAAATATATAATGAAATAGGATAAAATTAAATTAATTGAATTTTTTTATTAAAATATGGATATTACTTATATTATTATATCAGGGAATAAAATGTATAAATTCACATGAATGTAAATTGATCATTAAATAGAGCCAACATTTTTTTTTTATACAAACATTAAGTACATTTAAATAACAGAAAAACATTTTCTGTATATTAACTGCCTACACATCACTATGTCAGAGATTATGAGTCCAGACGTCTCAGGTCGATCAATCTTTATCAGTCACTGTCATGCTGGTTTGATCAAAACACATCCTGACGTTTGTAAGTAATGCTAATAGCAATGATCAAACACAATCAGAAGGTAAATGCACACTTACCGTCGTGATTGGTGTTTCCTAACGTCCAGGGCTCATCAGAGTCGAAGTGTGTGTCTCCGCCAATTCCAGGACCGGGAAAATATGCGTGAGCTAAAAAACCTCCCTCTCCATCAAAAGGAGAACTGTCACCATGGAAACCAGAAGCGAAGAAGATCATGATGTCCGCCTCTTTACCCTCGTTCTTGATCTCGGAGTAGGCCACTTCCTGAAAGGTCAGCGGGGTCACTGTCTGCCAGACGTCAAAGGCCTGGCGAATGGCCCTCTGGGTGTCTTTCTCACCCACCTTGGGGGTAAAATTATGTATGCTGGAAACAAGAAGACAAGGCAGAACATTCGAAAACATCATAAATACTTAATATTGTGTGACTTAATATTAATTGCTTAATAAAATATTACATACAATAATGCATTCAATTAATGCTTTTAATGTTTTCCTGTGGCTCAAAAATGGCAAATCCTGATCCAAAATGTACATTTTCAAAATTCAGCATCTGCTACATGCATAAAATGTGAAATAAAGTGCAAAAAAGCTAATTTAAATGCTGAAGATCAAAACAAAATGTAATGTGCTAACTAACTGAATTTAACAGGTTTAAGCATTAAATAACTAAAATACTAAAAATAACTAGAACTGAAATAAAAATTTAATAAAAATAAATAAAATAAAAATATAAAAACTAATACAAAATGCCAAAAACTTTACATTTGAAAATATAAAAATGAAAACATATACTGTAAATAAATAAAAGCTAATTTATAAAATGTATAATGCTATACTAGTATATAAATAATACTAATCGAATTAGATATTTATTGTTCCATTTCAAGTGTCCTATGATGGAGCTGCAGCAACCTACTTTGTCACTGTGTGTTTGAAAATGTTCTTTAAATATGAATCTGCTCTGCAATAAACTGAAGCGAATGCCATTTGAGTTTACAGCACTGCCCTGTTGCATAAGAATTAATCTGCATAAAAAATTTCCTTGAATATAGGGCAAAAGTTAAACGGGGCCAGACACCTAAGGCAGAAGCAGATGGTTGTCTCTGGCACACAACTGCAGGCACACACAAGTGAGAGCATCACATCTGATTAACCAGTGACTGCAAACCAAGTTTACACGGCAGTAAATGACTAATTGAAATTAACAGTGCTTTAAAATGAACGAAAGCTGACAAATCTTGCAAATGATCTGATTTCATGTTTACGCCAATAGGAATGCACCACAAGTACAAATTGCCCCAAAATCCTCTTTTGTACAGCTCATATAAGCTGAGTTAGCATCATGTAATCAGCAGAAAACAAGGAACCGTCTAATGACCGTCTACATTATATTTTTGTAATACATTATCAATTTATATATGTACAGTATGTGTGTGTCTGTGTATATATAAATATGCACAGTAGATAACTTTTTTATTACATTTTTATTTTTATAATACATTACACATTTATATATGCATATATAATTTATTCTATATCACTATAATGATAGTATTTATTAAAATATTTGTATGCATGTAAATATTAATATATATGTAGTTATTTAAGATTTTAAGATTATATATATATATATAAATATATATATATATATGTATTTTTTTTTTTTAGATATGCATGTAGCATTTTATTCTATATAATTTTAAAGGTAGTTTTAGGTTTCAGAGACAGACATTGACATTCCTTACTTTCTTTGTTTCTCTCTGTCTCTCTCTCTCTCTCTCTCTGTCTCTCTCTCTCCCATCAAGAAGAAAACAAAATCCAAAATCCATTTTTAAGGTTGGAGGGAAGCATTTCAGCTACGTCTGTCTGAAACATTGCATAAGCGGCATGTGTTCCAAAACATACTCACACGTGTCAGTGCGATACGCATTAAAATAATTAAATATGAGGGTACAAATAACTCCACAGGCTGGCTTCAGCAATATGCCATTAAAGAGAATCACATAACTTGAGCTGCAGTTAGTTACAGGCATATGGAGTTTTTGGAGCGCTTCCCTGTAATCGTGTACAATGGTCATTCATCTATAAAGAGTAAACACAGTTTCTGTAATCTCCTCCAGAGGTTCCTCAGGTGCAATATTCAATGAATCAATCTATCCCTCCATCACGTAAGCTTTGCATTGGATATTTATCAGTCTCTGAATATTGGCTTTACCTGTAAGTGATCTTTTTCTCCCTCCATTTCTGACCAGTGAGAGCGTAGCGTTTATTTCTCCTCCGTCGGCTGATGTGAGGGTGATCTGGAACTCCACACCGAGGTTTTCTCATCCACCTTAAAACATTTAGCTAATGAATACAACAAGAGACACTACACAACTGCCAGAGAAAACTACAATCTCCATACTACTGTACATCAAATAGTTTAAATGCAGTGCTAAAATCATATTGAACACCAAAGTGTCCAAAAACATGCATTAAGTAAATAAACAGTGCTGCAGTATGTCCAGACTACATTGATACTACAGTAATTATAACATAAGAAGTAATTATATAGAGTATGTGATGTTTCGATGGCTTTGTCTTCCTAAACCACCATTAGTCTCTCTGCTGCCCACTTCAGCTCTGGAGCTACAGTAACTTTACTGCCATTTAACTCGAGTGTAACACATGGCTAGTCATTTGATCTCAAAGATAGGGTGTCTCTAAAAACTATCAATAGTTTTTGATTAATAAGATGATCAATTGAATCAATTGATGTAGCATGTGCACTTTAGCAGCTATATTGCCCATTCATGATTTTTCATGCAGTACAGAGTGTTGTTACTAACTCGATGGTGGTTTGATCAAGCACTCCTGTCACTGGAATACCATAAAACCGCTGCATGGCAGCGACCGCCGACTGCATGGCTTTCTCCGATCGCAGGTCCGATGTCCGGATGTCATGAGGGAGCAGGTAGCCATAGTTCTTCAGCCATGTCTACAAAGAAAGAAACGTTGCATTAAGTACAAAAAGCAGGGTAAATAAATGCACTTAGATGTACTAAAATAGTTAAAAAATTAATTGAAATATATAAAAATATATTTTAAAAAGATTTAAAACCCGCTTTAGATTGCTAGATGACCCCATATATCAATTTGCATATTCATTACGTCAGTGCATAATATTATCTTGCTTCTCTGTGGTCACATAATGTTATTCAATGCCCCCTAATTCTCAATATAACTGTTTTCACTGATATTTTTAATGGTTTCTGTTGTCAGAAAAACAGAATGAATATGAAATAGTG